>JAWNNQ010000178.1:335000-806523 GCA_035044765.1 Leucophenga montana
TTGAAAGTTCTGGTGTAAAGTTAAAAAACAGAAAAGAAGAAGTTTTCGGTTCAAAATTTCAAACGCAATGAACAGGTTGACTTTATGGTAGAGTATCTCCACACAATAGAGGGTTAGTTGTCTAACAAAACACAGAGGGTTGACTCTTCTGCTGTTTATGATTATGATATTATTTCGAAATTATACGCTTTGTCAGCGGAGTAGTAGAATATGAAGCATATGTGTGCCGAGAGTTCGTTGTACTGGAAAATGGAATCATTTTAGCGTTAATAATGATGACATATGATTTTCATTGTCAAATTTTGGTGTTAAGTGAATTAGGCACTTTGTCATTTTTTATGCCTTGGAGTGGTGTATATTTGTCGTTTTTTTTTTTTATTATTACTCGTATTATGATTGCATCGGCCTCTTCTGTTGTTGGTATTATTTTAACCGGTTGCGTTAAATTTGTTGGCACATCATTAGTCAAGGTGAAATGTCTAAATGGGTGAATGGGTTTGACTCTGTACGCACGCATCTGTTTTGATATTTTTTTTTCAACTTGAAGTTTTTTGTCATGCTTGCTCCTTGTGCAGTATATTTTATTCGCAGCAACAGTGTGCTGATGTTTCTTGGAAAGGGTTTTTGGGAAATGAAAAAAGAAAAAATGGGCGTTGTTTGTTGTAACTTTTGATTTATGGTGTTTTTTTTTCTTGTGTAATGTTGCAAGTTGTTTTAATAAAAACTAGTTACATTTAGCGTTGCTCATAACACTTTTGTGTCGACAATTGAGCGCAGATGTGCTAAAAAGCTACTGAATAGCATTATACTTTACTCACAATGTTTACCAGGCCTCAAGAAAGCATCGGAGACTCAATGAAGTAATAACATAAATTCTTAATCAGCTCTACAAGGCGACTCGTTGTAACGATAACCATTATCTTTTCAGATCTTCTACTATGTACCCGTAGCGTAGAAGAGTATAATATATTTATGGAAATGTCTGTAACAGCCAAAAGGAAGTGTGGTAGACTCCATAAACTATAAATATTCTTGATCTGCACACAATTATTCACAACTAGAAAACACGGATGAAAGATAACTTTTTCAATAAATCCAATTCTGGTGGCGCCGCCTTTATGTGATTTAGTCTTTGGTCCTAACTTTCACACTAAAAATCTTAATATAAATTGGTCCACTTGAAGCGGAGTTCTTCCGCTCAATGTGACAATGTGTTTTGTGCAGCAACGGTCGCAAAATTAATCGCAAACAAATAGCAAATATTAACTTTTGTTTTAAACTTAGGTCGGTCAACGGTTAGCTCCGATGTGTCCCAAAGAAAACAGAACTTTTTTTACTCATCTCATCTACACTTGGTACTGATTTTTGGATTAAAAATCAAATTTTAACCATTAATCACTTCCCGTATTCGCTCGACTTGGCATGGCGTCTTTAACCTTTTTGGAAAAACACATTTGCTGATGTAAGAAAATTGCTATGACGACGATAAATCGCAATGCAAAATGCATCGACCGACATCAAAAAGCACATCACGGCCAACGGCAATAACTCCGCTTCCAGTGTACGAAATATCATGACTGGAATTTGGAACATAATGTAGCTTTCCACAATATATATACAAGACAGTTTCACACTTTACAGAAACAGATCCGAACTGATATGATGGCGGAAGAAGTGTGTAACGTTTGATTCTTTAATTAATTTTAATATCTTTTTCACAGATCACGCATGACTGCTGTCATACTGTCATCTTATTTTTATTCTGTATTGTTTCATCATGAAAAGACACAACAACGCAACAACGTGTCGAAATTATTCCGTGCCCACTTTTGCCAATACCATCCGCAAATTTGAGTCTCAGTGTACGTTATTGGATGATACGAGACCGTATAGACCACAAATGCCTCGTAGTGAGGAGAATAGTGTGGCTGAAGACCAATCAATTCGATGCAGTGCGCAGCATCTCGGTCTCTCTAATGGAAAAACTTGGCGAATTTTAGGACAGAATCTTGGTTTAAAAGCTTACAAAATTCAAACTCGTTCAAGAATTGAATTCGCAGGACTTTTAATTTACGCTTTAATTTCACCCAATGGACTCTGCAACAGCTCAATGAAGATCCGCTGTTTTCGCGCCGAATTTTGTTCACTGTTGAGGCACATTTCTGGCTCATTGGATGCTTCAATTAAAAAAATTGCCGCATTTGGGCTGATGAACAAGCCAAAGAGATTCTCGAACGATCATTACATCCAGAAAAATGCACTGTTTGGTGTGGCTTATGGCCTGGTGGAAACATCGGTTCATATTTCTTTAAACACAAAGCCAGACAGAACGAAACACTTAATGGCCAGCGCTACTGCACCATGATAATGGAATTTTTGTTGCCTGAAATTGAAGCCCGTGATGAACAATGGCTTTATTGAGAAATCATTTTGGTGAGCACCTAATCAGTCAACTGACCGCCTAGATCGTGTCAC
The DNA here is from genome assembly GCA_035044765.1 of Leucophenga montana. Taxonomy (NCBI): domain Eukaryota; kingdom Metazoa; phylum Arthropoda; class Insecta; order Diptera; family Drosophilidae; genus Leucophenga; species Leucophenga montana. The sequence continues at coordinate 337,476 of JAWNNQ010000178.1, forward strand.
AACCTTCGAAATTTTTTTTTTTTTTTTTTTTTTGGGTTATGTCAAAAAACTTCGTTTGTAAGCCAGCTACGATTGAAGACTTTGAAGCCAACATTACTCACGAATTTCGCGAGCTACCGGTAGCAATGCTGGAAAGACTGATCGAAAATTGTAACTTCCGAATGAACCACCTACAGCGTAGTCGCGACCAACATTTGAATGAAATTATCTTTAAAAAGTAAATGTCAGAGATTGTTCTTTTGGGTCATATTAAAAATTCCGACATCCAATTCTATTTTAAGCGTTTTATTTAAACTTGAAAAAAAATCTAATTGAAGCACCCGTTAGTTACATATTTTTCAATAGGAAAAGAAAATAAGAAGTTTTTTTGGCTTCGGAGACACGTGTTTCAAACTCAACATACCAGTTCTCATCAGACATTGCCAAGTATCATGCTTCTCAGGAAACACTGTATATCATGTGTATTACCAGAATTAAGCTGCAGAATAATATATTTTTTGGTTTTATTAAGTTTTCTATGCATTTAATCTACTGTATTTATTTGAGAATGTTCACGCAAAGTATGCATTATCTACGTCCATAATCTACGTCTACAACTACTTACTCTACTCAAACACATAATTATTTTGAGTAGTAGCATCATTCACACTTATTGCATTAGTACGTTAAAAAAAAAACCCAAAATAAAATTATACAATTACAAAAACGCTTGCGGCAAAATTTACTTAAATAACGTCCTTCCATAAAGAGAAACGGAACATATTTAAAATTTTAAAATACTGCGTAGAAATATTCCCAACTGTCTACTTTCGACAACGCTTTAGCATTTCTAAGCTGTTTTTAATAAATTCGACACCAAATTGAATTTTCATAACACTTGTCCTTTTGCCACCATGTACTATATCATCGTCCATTCTTGCACAAATGATATGCTTTACTTCCGTTTCCTCCAGGGGATTTTGTGAGTGTCAAAAAGTGAGGCAGTCACTTAAAAAGTGATTCATGCGCATATTTTCCACCCTCGTTGAAAATAATAATAACTGCGCATGAGAAAAGCATAATCGTCAAAGGATGTTATGCTTTTCACTTGAACTAGGGATGCTGTGCATCTATATATGTCAACATTTGCGGGGTTGTACTTACATACTTGTATATATCCTCCTGCTGCTGCTGCTGCTGCTGCTACCCGTTGGCATTCTGGTTTGCTCTTTTCTTTTTTTTTTTAGTTTTCCTTCTTGTTAATGCGTTTTTGAAAGAGCTTAGCAAAATATTTTGGAACAAGTTGTTTGCTTGTTTGCACATTTATTTTTGTTTTTTTTTTCAGTTTTATGAATTTCATATGTTTTCTTTCTGGCATTTGAGTGATTTGAAGTGCATCTTTATTTATTTGTTTATTGTTCAAAGGGTGCTTGGCTGTGAAGTGAAACAAGTGTTCAGGATTATTTTGTCAGTATGCAAAATCAATACAGAATGGAAAGCAGTTTTCTACAGCTAAATTATATACATATATATAAATTGATATGTAAATTTTATTTAGTGACCTATATTAGGTATATATTAAATTTAGCTGGCTCAAGTGCATTTTATATAGAGAGAGTTCAGTAGCAACACCTATTTTACCGCCAAATACACGTGTTCCGAACTCAGCTACAAGTTCTCATCGGTCTGCTTGTCTCACATTGCAAATTTTTGCTTTCAAATCATGCTATATCTGTTGCATTCTTGCAAGTACGGCTCTAGTTTTTTTCACTCTGTGTATTGTTGTCACTTTAACCACTTAAAAACTGCGACTACTTTATCACATTTTAACCTTAGTGCATATAATAATTATAAACTGTCTCAATTTAATTAAATATAACTTTCAAAAAACTCACCACTGTGCATTTAAAACCATAATTTGTCAATGTACAATCATCAATTTTAAAAGCTGTTCATAAAAGTTGACATTGGTATTTATAGCCCTCTTTTGTATTACTTTCGGTTTCAACGCCCACACCTTCAGCACTTCACTATCCCAACCAGCCAACCAACCACCCACCCAAGCAGTAAAAGCCACCCTTAGTTGATATGCGGTGTACTTATTCTGCATATTTTAGACTTCATATATATGCGAGTATATTTATATTGTATGTAGTCTAGGTGTTAGTATTAAACATTAACCTTTCGCGCATAAATCCGCTTCCGTCGCTTTGGCATTATTATTCCACCCAACAGGCATACAGACAGGATACGTAGTTCAATCTGCGAGTATAAAGTATGAACTACTCCACGCATGCATTCAATTTGTCTGGCAGCTTTTTCAGCAAAAAGGGTAATGTTAAATTTATTAAATTATATGGAAATATTGGAGTTTGAGAAAGCATTACTCTATAGATTAGTTTCAGCCAGAAGGTTCTTTTATTAAAAAAAAAAAAAAAAAACATTTGATGTATTTCTTAAAGTTTATGAAATCAAATGAAGTCTAAATATATGTTTCATTAAATTTTTCAACTTTTAGAACACTAAAGTAAAAGGAGTCAAACCATGCTTTGGTTAACTGCAAAAAGCTGGTGTTCGCTATTGTTACATATAATATAAATATATCATATATGAATTTTCTACTTCCTCAAACTAGTTTATGCCAAATCACATGCTGTCCATCAATCACAGCAGGATTTTCACGATAAATTTTATCTCATACGTAAGCGTCAATCAATGCACATATTATTTTAATGCCAATCACAGTAAAAACACGAATGCTGCATATAAAACTCCTAATGTAATGCCCGTCCCCATCCATGCAGCATCCCTTTCCGGTTCCACCTGCTGTGCTGAAAATTATACCGATTGGCGAAGTTATTGAAAACCATTAAAATACGTAACGAAAATAAGGCGAACAAACAAAATCAGTAGGTGGGCCATATAGCCCAAATCAATTTAAACCGGATTAGATGAGCGGCGGCATTAGAATTTTTATATTAATTTACTTAGGACAGCAAATTTTAATAGACAAATTAAAATGTCTAGCATGAAATGCAAAAAGGAAATTGGAAATTATATGTCAAACAATAGAATCAAATCTAATACAATACATGCGAGCAAGGATAACTCATTAACAGGATGTTAGGCGGGTGTGAGAAAAATCAAACATATTAGAAGGCGGCGGCAATCGTACTGGAGTTGGGTAACTAAGTAGAAATCCGGCATGAAAAACGTTGACAATGGACATTTATAAATTTCGAGTGATTTGTAACTTTTTGTTGTCACCAGACTCGGCATTCACTGTAGTCGTCGTTGTTTCCGCAACTTCCGTGGCGTCTTGGCACAATCAATTCCATTACGAACGCGCAACGCCATGGTCAACTCAATGCCATTACGGCCGGACTATTGGACGAACGGACTGACGGACGGACGGACGGACGGACTGCCACGCCCAGCGGCAATTTATACTATATGTGTCGTGGCTTGCCACGTAAAGAGGGATTATAAAAATAAAAACAGCCGCCGTCGCAGTTTAAATGATAAAAGGATTTTAACACACATACAGGCACACTCATCTCTTTATGTAAAAGTGCACACGGACATGGTCAATTGCTGTTGGGGTCAACCCTTTCGCACCAGCGCCATCATTCTCTTGTACTTTAGACTCGCCTTAACCCTCTTTGGCAGGCGGCACAGGCACATAAACATTTTTCAAAAGTTTATATAAAATAGCAGTCATACATTATGTCCATATCTAGAAAATAGCCGCTGTGTGAATGTATCTGTATCTTTAGCTGTTTGTGTGCTTGGATGTGTTGACCATTCTGTGTAGTTACATTTAATACCTTGTACTCTGATTATGCGTTAAGCGCTTAGTTAGCATTTTAGCTCCCTTACTCTAGAATTTTCTTCTCCATTTTGTCGTTTAGAATTTATTTCATTTTGTTATTTTCTCATTTTTGCATTCGTTTGCAGAAAAAAAATAGAATGGAGAAAAATATGTGTATAAATTTTACCTTGGGTTGACTCGTTCATTTTTATTGTCATCTGAGGTCATTCTCTTTTCCACAAAGTTGTATCTCCTTTTATAAAAGTACAATATATACAGTCAAAGTGAATATCCGACGATGTTGACGAATTGAGCAGTGTATTTGTTACGTAATCTTCTCTGGATGAGATTTCCAAATGCATTTGGAATATTGAAGCATATTTAATAAAACTGAAAAACTTACCGGTGAACATAATCGAGCGAAATCTAGAGATACCTGGAAGATTGTTTTTCTTCTTTATTGTTATTTTTTATAAAACACGCGCCAATTCAAACAGATCGCTTGAAGGCAATAAAATGAATGGAATGAATGCAAATAATAAAATTTTTTCAATATGCACTTTTTTTCTTAAGACTTGTGAGCAATATGTTTGTTTATCTAACCGTTACAATGATACTGGTAGCACCAAAAAAGGCCATGGAGGTGGACATCCAAAAACAGCAACATCGGCAGAAATGGGGTAGAAAGGTGAAGACCAGAATTCAAAGCATACTCAATGCATGCATTTTTATCTATTGATTCTTTATATTTTAATAAAAACATTAACAAAAGTCAAGTGTGACCTAAACGAGTCGATGAGAACAATGTAGCTGTATGTGTATAGCTATCCCTTTCGCAAGGTCTCTGTCTCTGTTTAAAATCCTAGAGCAATGAAGGGGAAAACAATTTGCTGATTGTTATTCGTGTGTCATAAGACTATAAGAGAAACACAACGGTTTTTATAAGTTAACGTTCACAGCTTCATTTCTTCATAAGAATGGTCACCATATTTCCCAGAGTTAAACCCAACGGATTTTTCAATATGTTCCATTCTGGAGGCTAAAGTATCAAAAAAAAAATATGATTAAAGTTTGCTCTTCGTCGAAAATGGGACAAAATACCGTCATACCATGTTATTACTCGTTAGATGCTCTCTAGTGAGGTAGATATCAATACTTAATTTAGAACTTTTATTTTTTCTTTCGTCACCGCCAATAAGGTTTTCTTTCGTCTTGTTTAGGGTTCCAGATGGTATATCCTTTCCGTATCGAAGCCATCCTAAATTGGTCTCCGCTTATCTCTAGATTGACCGTGGTCAGATCTCTAACACATATATTGGTAGAGCAGAAAAGCTTTCAAAAGAGATTTTATTAGTATGCATGTTCGAGGCTTAACTTCTCCATAGGTAAAAATTTTTTGTTCAGGCGTCCTCAGTCCACCGATTTTTCTTAATGCCTACCCACGGTTTCTGTGTTAGGACTATATCTGCCCCTTTTTTTTTGTAACTCATGCAGGAGAGCAGCTGATGCCTACTTACTGTGTAGCAGGTTTATTTGCAATGACTAGATCATTTTCATTTTACTCTTTGAGAGTTTCGTCGGCTTCCTCTTCCGATTGAAGCAGTCTATCTTCTTTATCACTAGTGAGGATGCCGATGTATAGTGGAGCCAACTTCAAAATGTCATTCAACCTCCATTACATCCTCACTAGGAGGATGCGTGGGATTCGAGGTCAGATTCTCGCTTGCCATAGTGTCTCCCCTGTGCACATTGAGTAACACTTTCCCAAAGCCGTAGTTGATCTTTCCACCGCATTGCGCTAGCGGTACGATCGATTGTTTATTTAGTAAAATGACGACCTGCATTGTCGCCTTCTCCGATGGTTCCACCTTCACAACCTTCCAGTTGTGGGCTAGAAGGTGCGGTGCCTGAAACAATATGGGAATGACACAGAGAATACTATCACAAAATATATCATAGTAGATATCTTTATCGAACTCTCTAGAACGAAATTTCGACTGTCACGTACTGAAAAACTAGTCGTGGGAAATGCAATTAGAAAAAAATGAAAACAAAAAATTATTTATTCAATGTAGTTACACATTTTTCCCGGAAGAGGCCATGTCTAATGAATAACCGGCAAGGTTAAGTGCCTCCTAGTAGTTCTGGACCAATCTTGACTTGGGCGATGGTGCGTTTTCGTGAATGAAAATCAGTTTGTCGTGTGTTTGTTTATATACATCGGTAATACTCCCTATTCTCGACTTTGATCCGAATAAATTGATAGGAATCCATTTAATTTTCTAGAAGAAATTTGCTATTTGCTTTTATTGGAAATTAATACAATGGAAAATTCACATGCTCAAAGAGAAGTGAAATCAAATCTCAAAATCATTCTGAAAATAACAAGACGGACCTTTTTAATGAAATAGATTCCGATCAAATTAATCAGATCGAAATTTTGAACAGAGTAAGTTATTGCTTTGACATTATCGTGGGTTCTAGGACGAAGAAATTGCTCATTCAGATTTCAATTGAAACGAAACGCATCACAGCGATTGGCGCAGAAGAGAAATAAAATTTTTGAATGCAGCACTTTATGAACGACATCCATTAAAAAAGGTGACTCAGTATTGAAAGTGGTAACCTAAACAAGAAGCCTAACAAACACTCAAACTGTCGGCTACTAAATGGAATCCAGACTGTTGCGGAGGTTCGTTCAGAACGCAGCCATATATCTTTTTATGAACAAAACAAAAAAAAACTATCTTGGAGTTATGTTCCCTATTTCCAGTTCCATCCGTGAACTCGCTTCTGATTGATCATAATTAAAGTAGAAAACAATTAAACAGCAAAAAGTTGATGTATCTGTTGGTGGCATGAGAATTCCAACAGTTCAGTAACCTACCCCCAGAGCATTACCCTACCCCAGTCCTCTGCTTATATTCTCGGCTCATGACACCAAGACGAATAATCGGCTTACATCAAGAAACATAGTGTAGAAGACGGTTGCAGGGTCATCTTGCGGTAGGACAAAGAGACAAACACTACCAACTACAAAGTTATTTTACGATCAGTCTTAAATTATGCTGCTCCTATCTGGATTTCTTAACTCAGTAAGACTCAAAGGCCATGCCTGCAAAGAGGTCAGAGCAGTACTCTGAGGACTGCTACTACCTTTTTAAAAATTACTCATGAAGACCAGAAGCGATGATGCTTTCCGTTCACCAAAATAATGAATCGCTATAAAAGCAGTTCTTATTATATATTAGGTGCTTATAGGAATAATTAACACAATAATGACACCTTCACAAAAACGGTTCTAACTCGTATCCGAGATGGCATCAGAAGTTACAAAATGAGCATATCTCATTTCGCACGTCATGATCATATAGAGCAGCACATTTACATATCCTGTAGGGCTCAATTGCATAAAGATGCAGTTGAATAGTCAATAAATTCTCTAAGGGTCAATATTGTGCTTGGTGGCAGGTTGCCATCTATTGATGAGAGTGAAAATGACTTATCACAAATATGATCTGGAGCATTATGAAGCAACAAGCTCGAGTGCTAAGAAGCCATTACTTCTACTGGCTAGACCTTGGACTTCTCTAGTAAAGAAGAACGCATTTTGGGTTCACACTAATGGCAGCTGTCCTGATGCCAGATATTACATATCATACAGAACGTAATGTCTTCTGAAGTACCTCACATAGTTGACACAATATCACTTCTAGAAGTAACACAGTGTTCATTGGCTTTTACGTTCGCCTTTTTACTGATTTGATATTGACTTGGAGAGTAGACCAGTAGCGTATAGCGAGACTGTGGAATTGGAAGATTTTCAAATCTCATCAACATGATTCGTCATTAATTTCGTCAAAGCTTCGAAAAGAAACAATTAGTTCGAATAACACACTTGTACAAAATTTCCAGATTATTAACTTAATGCTCGCTTTATGCATGACCAAATAATAATATAGCCTTTACATTAGAAGAGTCCAGCACCAACCTTCAATTTCATTTTCAATTATCAAATGATGTATGCATGAATTTATGTAGAATATATCTCCATGTATGTGTTTCACAAATAAAAATAATTAGCTAAACTGTCCAAATGTCTTAAATTCAAATAAAAATGCCTAATAAAAAGTAAACCCACACCGAGTGGACAGCGCTAAGGCAAACACAATTCCAGGAAAATAAATGTACAGCAAAATTAATGAATGAATGAATGAATGAATAAATGGAGAGCGAATGAAACGAATGGAATGAAAACTTATGCAAATGAAAATTAATTTAATCCGCACAGTACGAGTAAATTTTCCATTTTAATTTAATTACATGGACACTGACTACGTGAGCGACAGCTAACCAAAAAATGGACACTTTCAAATTTCTGGCCTGCCAACCTAACACTCCAAGTCCAAACTGACCCCAAAGAAGCGAAAAAGCAACAAAAAAAAATGGCGCAAAATATCTCGAAAAAAAAAACAGAAACATGGAGAAATGAAATTAGTGCGGAGCATTAAAAACCAAATAAAAAATGGAATGAGCCAGACCCAAAAATTCTGATGCTGACAATTTTAATCTAGCTGTGCAATTATTCTAAGCCATGCTCGCTCATTTCGTTTAGAAATTATGAAGGTTCAGAGTCATAATGAGGCTGCATGCCATTGGATGACATCTGGAGAGCAGCATCCTTGGAACGGAGGCGAACGTTTGTTGTTAATTAATTAGGCACGCTTTGTTTAACTTAAAAACGGTGCATGTCCTTCGTATGCTTTCATTCTGTTCTTCTGTGCTTTTTTTAGACTATTTAGTTGAAATTGTCGCTTATGAAATTAAAATGCAATTTCTTTTATTTTTTTTTCCATTTTTTATATCAATGTCTTCTGCCGCTGCTTCTTTTTTTAATTATACTCATTTTCTAACAAGCAATGTCGGCATTTGCTTGAATTTTATAGTAAAATAAGCCTTGATATTTAAATAAAATGTAATCAGTTGCCATTGCTCTAAGAAAGAAGAATGTTGAAGTAGCTGCAGAAAAATGGAGGAAAAAAATTGAATTGGAAATTGCAAATTAATTAGTAAAATGCAATTATTCGCATTTTATTTTACGCTATTCTCCTTCTTCGTTGCCTAAGAATTCAATGACACTTCAAATAAATTTGCTTTTTTCCCATTTGAGTATGACAGAAGTTATTTCGGTATATGTGTACTTGTATATCAATGTCTTTTGAGAACACCAATGCACTGAGATATCATTTGATACCATTTGTCTGTTCAGCAGTGTTGCATTATAGTAGTAATTAGCCCACATGAGTTCTGGAACCAAAAATACCGAGATGCTACTGTGCGCTTGGAGTCCTGCCTTCCAGCTGTCTGTCTCCCACAATCGTACTGAGCGTAATGAATGTTTTCAAGTACTTGAAGTGTATGATGTGTAATGCATCAGCGGAAAATGTACCGTATCCATCTTTAAGACGAATTCAATATCTTAAATGGATTTCACATTTCTTTCTGTACGTCCATTGCTTCAATATTCAATTCAGCTTTCAGAATGGTGATTTGAAAAATTGAAATGGATATGCAACAATTAACACGGCATAACTCCGCTATATATGCCTACCAAGATTCTTAGTCATGTAATACTATCTCGTATTTCAGCGCGTATCTGCGAAATGTTACCGAAATATCAATTCAGTTTTCCTGAAAAGCTTTTCTGCATTAATCTCATCAACAATGTCCTCAAAGTGTTTGAACAATGCTACAAGTTGCGAATATCTTTGTAGCCTTTGTAAATTTTAAACAAGCAGAAAGTGTCAGTCCACAATCGATCGTCCCAAGCGTCATGTTCGTTGTTTCTACTTATTAGCTACTTCACTAAAAATTCTCGTTATCTCCCTTTAATATCCCAACTCCTACTTTCATCATATTTGGTGATGGTATACTCGTTGATTCATATGGTGTTTTATTCGCCTTGCAGTCCACTATCGTAAGTATCCCCAAGCTAATATCAAAGCCGTAAACAACAATGATACGTAGCGCTTAACATTAAAAATGCTATCGTGATAGCCCATGGACACAGTGCTACTTCTGGACGTGATATAGTGTCAACTATGTGAGGTACTGTAGAAGACATCACGTTCCGCATAAATAAAGTGAAAGTTTTTTTCTGTATGATACATAACATCTGGCATCAGGACAGCAGTCATTAGTGTGATCTTATTCCGTTCCCTAACTCCCGAGCATGTTGCTCCATCCGGATTTTAATAGTAATCATTGTCATTTTCACTCTCATCAGTAGATGTCGACCTGCCACCAAGCACAATTTTGACCCTGAGAGAGTTTATTGACTATTCAACTGCTTCTTTCTGCAATTGAGCCCTACAGGATACATATGAATGCGCTGCTCTATACTGCTCTATACCGCTTTGTTAGCGTTTTGTTATGTTGGTGAACGGAAAGCATCATAGCTTCTTCATGCAGGTGGTCATCATAAGTTATTTGTAAACAGCAAGTAGCAGTCATCATAGCACTACTCTGAACTCTTTCCAGGCATTGCCTTTGAGTCTTACTGAGTTAAGAAATCCAGATAGGAGCAGCACAATTTAAGACAGATCGTAAAAAAGCTTTATATGTGGTAATTATTTTCTCTTTGTTCTTACTCCATGAAGACCCAGAAAGCGTCTTCTACACTTTGTTTCTTGACTTACGCCTATTATTTGTCTTGGTGGCATGAGCCGAAAATCTAAGGAATCTAAAGTTCTACAAAGTAGGTACACAGTTCAGTAGGATACTGAACTGTCGGAATTCACATGCCTCCAACAGATACGTCTACTTTCATTTTTACTTCCATAGTCCAGAAGGTGAAGATGGAAGACGACGACTTGATAGTTGAATAAATATTAATTCTCGCACAAATTTCATCGACGTTCACGCCCGAGTATAAAATGGTACATTCAGCTGCATAGGCCATCAATTTTACGTCACAATTTTATTTTGTCAGATAGTTAGGTGGAATTCAGGTCTTGAAACAAGATTGCATGATCTCGTGTATCAAATGCCTTCTTCAATTCAAGAGCCACCATCATCGTACTTTCGCATAGCCTCATCTTGTTGAGTCCGTCAGCGTTAACAGTCCTAATTTCGTTCAATTCTGAAGTCGTTGTGAGACCCTTTCTGAAATCAACTTCATGATACGTTAATAGACCATATTCTGTCAGCGATGGTAATAATAAAGATTCCAAAACTTTCGCAATAGGTGAAAGACGAGAGCAAACAACCCAAGCTAAGCTTTATTGCCAAGTTTCAAAAGATGTGCAAACCTCGGTACCTTCTATACTTCTGGAACAATTAGTTGGGTAATAAAATAGTTTAACAGGTAGGTAAGATATTCTATTACTATATGTCGGAGGTGCTTCAGCATCAGTATTGAAATGCGATGCAGGCCTGACTTGACTTTTCCAATAGCAGCAGAAACCTTAGCAGCTTTAACCTATTCTGCTTTAAAGGGTGTTGCACAAACTTTCTGAATGAGGTGACATACATCTTTGAGGATCCCACTTGCGTTCCCTCGAATGTGTTGAATGAAAAAAACCATTTGATGTAACAGTCACAGCTTGTTCCCATGATGTATTGATTCGGGATAATTCTGTACGTAAGAACAAACGTCAGCATAATTTTGGTCTTCCAACCCGTGGATCTCATGTGAGTTATACTTAAGTACACTTTCGCAGTGAATCTTCATTTGCAGCGCATCTATACTTTTAGACGCGTTTCATTCATTTGCTGCACTGGTTGTTATCGGACATAAGGTTTGGTTAGAACACCTCACTTATGATGTGTAGGTTTTCATTCATATGTGTCTGTAGCGCTTGTATAAAGGATCTTATTAATATTCAAGTTTTGCTGTCTTAAAGGAGGACTATTTAGGCACAGCAGTTGAATAGGTTTAGCTTTGTTTTCCTTGATATGAAAACATTGCTTCATAGTCCATACAGCAGACCGAATGCTGATCGTCTCTTGAGATCTGCACCTTTATTCGAGAGTGCAGTTCCCAGCTATGAGAAACTGTACACAAAATTTGACGTTATACCTACCTATTTGAATGTGTTAAAGACGCATACGTTGTTGATTGAGTTCCAGTCGTCTGTTGACTTCCATTCCTGCTGCTTAACATTGTCGTATTCCATAAACATTTGGTTTCCTCGTCGCCAAGGTCATACAGCGAGCTCAGTCTTAGTTCCATTAAATGGTTCGGCTTAAAATCCGATGTTAGATTCATATCTGATTGGCTATATCTGGGCTTGTTTTTGCCACTATTAAACTTACAGAATCTTGAACTCTTCTCATGGGCAATTTTATTGCAGGTTAAGACGGAAGTGTTCATTAGATTGAAGCGAACTGAAAGAGTCTGTTTTTTTTTTATGGAATCCATGTTCCTGCAGTGATGTCTCCAACATATTTTGGATCCTCGAATTGCGTTTTTGTATTCTTTTGAAATATCATTGTGAAGCTGTAAGACTTACGCTAAAGTATGGTAACACTTTTGTAGTTCCATGCTTGTAATTCGCTTCTAGTTTAATTTTTTTCTGTCATACAATCTCACACCAATCCGCCTTTCTTTCTGGGGGCCAGCCTTTGGAGTGTTTGGCGTAACACACTGACATAACTTTGTCGGGTTTTCAAGATAAAAGTTTGTCAAACGAGTTCATTACTGCTAAACGAGAATGGATCAAAATGTAATTAGTTTTAACGTGAAAATTAAACCACATAGTAAAACTATTATTTCCATTAAAACATGCCAATGGGTATGAGCTTGCCACTAAGTGCTACAGGCACACATAAACCAATACTATTTTGATACTCATACTTCACTTGTCTAAAACAGCTTTCCAAATATGCAAAATTTTCTAATGCTCAAAAATGTAATAAAACCGAAATATGCGCATGTATATTTGTAAGCTCCCTTAACATGCGGCTCAACTTTGAGAATTTATGACAATTTTCAAAATTCCAAATTAAAATCCTTCAACGAAAATTATTACATTTCATTTAAATCCTTGCACAAGCCTGAATACAGAGATATACGAATATATATAGAATACAAAAATACATGCAGACAACTAAGGCACATCATAATTAATCCCACACCATATAATATCAAGAACAACTACAACAACAACAAGAAGAACCAAGCTATAGTTACATTTGTATCTGTGTTCATACTACATAGTATATACGAGTATAGTATAAGTATATAACTCTATATTTGTTACGCTCATGTCATATAAATTCCATAATACGACGTAATTAAATTTTCCACAACTAACGTAATGTGTACACAGCATATGAGCATACGTAATAAGTAACAGTGCCATAATGCTTTGCGTATGAGTGACTAAAAATATTTTTAGACTTCAAGCATAAAACAAAGGCTTCCAGTTTAATATATGAAGTCATAAAGCAAGTGTGTAATTAAGCAGCAGGCTTTACGGTGTATCGGTTCCAGTAAGCCAGCAAATTAAGTTGAAAGAAATTGGAATGGGTGTTGGCAGCTGATGCCGCAAGTATGCGCAAATTTTTGGGAAATTTGTCGAAAATTAAAGAAATATATTAAATACGTATCTGCTAAGTACAGAAGTATGAAGGTTGCCTGAAATTTTTTCGCTAGACCTAAATGAAACATTTTGAATCGTTTTACTTGTTATAGAAAAGTCGCCGCTGTCAGTCACCGAAAAAAATAATGTAGAAAATAAGTCTCATTAAAATACGCGTACTTTTTTTTCTTTTTTTTTTTTTTTGTCTTATTAAAACAGAAGAACAATATTCTTGTACATAATGTCAGGGTTGGAGAAACACAAAATGTTGAAGCTAATATGCGCGAAATGAACAAAGGGAAGTAGACAACAAAAAACAGCTGTTTAGCAAATCAGCTGTTTAATGTTTTGTTAACGAAATTAATTGAAAGAATAAGACTTTTATTTTTCGGTATTTTTCCGAAATAATAAACTTTCTTAGATTTCAATTTTAAGCAATTGTGCAATTCATTTTAATTATCAATATAAAAGAAGCAAATCACGGCAATGAAAATTGCAATAAGTAATGGAACTCACTAAAAATACGGTCGACTTTAAATCTTGGGATTATCTAAAGTGTTATAGTGTTCCCAATCATCATTATCCCTCCAATCAGTTAAATGCTGTATTGGAACAAGCGGAAAAACGTGTTTCAATAAGTTTCTGGCAATCGTAAATTTTTTATTTCCGGACCAATAACTTGGACGTTACTTTAAGAATCAACCATTTTATACAAGTTCCAGAGAACACTGGTGGAAATATCATTTTTTTGAAAATAGAGGCTATCACAACTGTGATATTACAATTCTCCTAGACAGCCAGGCTGCGTTGAAGGCACTTAACTTCAACGTAGGTAAAACAAAGCTGTTGCTTGAAGCAAATGCCCTATTGAAAGAACTCGACAAACACAAACGAGTTCCTCTGCTGTGAGTACCGTGTCACAACAATATTCCAGGAAATGAGTAGACTGACTAGGTTGCCAGGTAAGAGGCGGCAACGCTACTGATAGGACCTGAGGCATACCATATCGTAACAAATCCGCAAGGAGACGAATGTAGGGAAAAATAACCCTAGACTATGAAACAAAAAAATTACTTCTAGGGGCTTACAACCCGAGCAGATCGAAAACCATGCTCCAAATAGGTAGTAACCGACTAAGAATACTGACAGGACTTCTAACAGTCAATTGTAGACTGAAGAAACACTTGAATGTTTTGGGTATACAAAACTCACCCGAATGTAGACTCTGTAACTATGAAGAGGAGACTCCTCTTCACATTCTCGCTGAATGCAGATGCTATGTAATCACAATATTAAAAAGAATCAACTGAAAAGATTAGATCCTAGGAAAGTACTAAGATTCATTCAGCACATAGACTTAGGGCAGGTTATCTAGTCTCAGTAGGACAAACAATAGACCTTTTAGGTCGCAGGTTTAAGTGTCCCCACCGTCAATAATAATAATAATAATATAAATAATTCATGCAGAAATCTATGCGATTGACAGATGTACCAATTCAATCTAACTAAGGGGTGCCGGAACCAAAACATAGCGATATTCTCTGATAGTTGACCAGAGCTATCAGAGCACTAAATTCAAATGTGACCAAGTCTAAGTTAGTTAAACAAGCTTACTTTGTACTGGATACATGGTCACGCGGGAAAAAGGAGACAGAACTTTGGGATGAAGCGGCCAGCCACTGCCTTTAATGATCCAGAGCGGCTCTTTTACGGATTAGGACCAGGAACACTCAGAGAGCTAGTAAGGGAGATGGAGAACAAAGCCGGGCATAGGTTTTGGAAGACGTACAAGGGCATATAACGGGGAAAACTACTATTAGGCCTAAAAGATCTTAAACCTGCAATGAACCCAAGAACACTCTGAGTATGTTATCACATTTTCTGACTGGATATTGCAGACTTAAAAGACACTTATGTAACATTGTTATCAAAAGGAACAGCATTTGTAGATTTCGTTGAGAAGATGTGGAAACCCCGAATTACATCCAAGAAGGTTGCACAGCCTTGAGCTTCACTCGACCCATCAATTAATCAGTTAACAATAATTTGAGTCCTTTTGCGGACGGTTTTGCAAAGTTAAATTCAACCTAGTTGTACCTCGTATAGCGGAACTGTTTATATTGATTCGTATTACTTTAACTTATAACGCTTAATTATATGTTGATATGTATATTATAATGTGGGATTAATAGTTTTTCCGCATATTGCCGCCATTATGAAATATTTGAGTTTTCGTTACACAAGATTGAACCTAGATACCCTTTAAGTTTGGAGTAAAAAAAATGTGCAATGAAATGAAATCAGTGTAAATTTTTCCACCTCTTCCAGAAATATTCTGGTGAGCAGAGGAAGCAGTTGATGCTCTCAGCACCTCAAAAAATGTGAACATGTTCTGAATTCCCAGCCACCGGGGCATAGAAGGCGGATAGTCCTGCAAAAGAAGGCGTCTTTTGCAGGACTACAGGACTCTACAGGTGCTATATAGCAAATTTGAAATGCCTGGACCAAAGCTGTAGAGAGATGGAATAACACCTCCAGCAGTACAAAGAACGAAACAAACTCTCGTAGTGTTGGTATGCATTCTAGAAGGGCATTGTCTAGCAGCTGCTCATGCGAGAAAGCTAGGCATAACCAACATGATGGAGGGTTGTAGAAAATGCAAGAATCCATACACCTTATCTGCAGCTGTCCAGCAATGGAATGAAATATCTTGATTTAAATACCTTGACACCATCCAGCTTGCGTCACTGGAAGAGGCTGCTAGAAGAATTCTTAACAGGCTTTTGGCGTTCACCAAATACGCAAAAATTTTACTTATAAGCTTCTGAACGTCCTCCATCAACGGCCTCACTAAGGATCTTTTGTGGTCTATGTGTGACTTCTATCAAGGCCAGCGTAACTTAATCTAAATTTTAAGTATGATAAAGGTGGCTTCTGCAGTATTGAAGAAATGAAGCACATGTTCTTGTTCATGCAGTAGTGCACATATTTGAATTAGAGGTACTTTATAAATAAGTAGAATTGATATAAGTTTCATTGAAATCAATTTTGGTGAATCCAGCTTAAAAAACCATTCAAAAACTTAAAAATAATTGGAAGGTACCATACCTTCCATATGAGTACACTTTATTTTAATCCAATTCTTACATTCCGTTTAAGTTTGGATTTGGAGAGTATAAATGCACAATTTTTATGACTCGAACTCTAATAGGCTTCTAGATTTAGACGTTTGTACAGACAGACATTTCTATATCGAACCGTCTTTTGATGTTAATCAATTTAATATAGGGTGGGTCTTTTAAATAATTAGAAAATAGTACACATTTGCTTTAAGAAAAAATTGTATCTTTACTCTGAACAGTTCTTAAAAATATCGCCCTATATCAGTATTTTTGCTCACTTTTTAAAGTGTTCAGGCTGTATAGCGGCATTTTTCACGTTGGATATTGAACTTGAGCTCTGCAAAGGATCTGAAGCTGTTTGACATAAACTTTGGTTTTAAAATCAAAACTCTGGGACTGTCAAATACGACGTGTTAACACCACAATTTTTAGAGATTTGGCTAGCAGTATTTTTCAGGAACTTCAGGTTAAGTAGGCCCACTATTTGAATACTTAATCTATCAATCTCGCTAACAATCTCTCTACTAGATCTCTGTAGTCAGCATTCTGCACTTTTTCTTTCTTGATCATCTTTAAAGACCTATCTTCTCCGAAAATTTTCACCTTTACATAATTTTTCTGGAATAAACGAAACCAAATATGAAAAGTGCATTTGCTTCTCTTTTTTTTTTTTTTACCTGGAGATTAAGAGTAGGATTATTTAAAATTTCTTTCAATTTTGGTATCTGCTCAAAAGTATGCAACAAAATATTTATACAACTTTTACAGTTTAAAATCAAAAACTGTTTATAAACGTTCCAGCCCTGCAACAAGTTTAAACTGCGAAAAAAAAGCAAAACATCTTTCACATTTTATGCCGTTCTGTTCAAATAAAATACAAAAAATCCAGCTTGTTCTTTCAATTTTTCGCCATTTTTTGCAGCAATTGTCCATTTTGTTTTATTTAAAATTTTTTTTTCCGAGTTTCATGCAGCCTTCATGCTTTTTTCCGGTGCTCATTTCCGCTTTTTATTCTAATTAAATTTTTGTAAATTAAAAAAAAAAGCTGCACGAAAAGAAAAGAAATGTTCTCCAGCAAAAGTTTTTTTTTTCCTTTTGTAAAAACAAGAAAAATTACGCAAAATAAATAAATTAACATAAGCTCAACTCTTGGAGCATGGAGATAGTCGGCAGGAATTGTAAAGAATAACAATAAATAAAATTGCATTTTACATCTTTTTGTTTTTGTTTTTTTTTTTTTTTTTTGAAGTGGGAGTAAAAAGGATCGAAAGGTTTTGCTTGGTTTGCATTTTTATGTTATTCGAAAGTAATTAAAAGAATATTTACGCCGCGTTCCAAAAAAAGAAAAAAAAATGGAGAAAATCGCCTTTACTTGTTACGTTGTACCAGACTAGAGGTCTGCTGTTTTAGGCATTAAGTTGTCTTCTGCAAAGTATTTGAAAAGGGTTTTTTTTTTGTTGTTGTTGTGTGCGCTTCGCCGTTTGCCCATTTCAAAAATGTGAAGGCAAAATTAAGAGCATAATGACCAGAGCTAATTGCGAAGTCTTTGTGCTTTTATAGATGAAATTATTGTTAATTGGTATTAGAAACTTATACGCATAATTTACTGTCGCCATGGTTGATATCGTAGATAATATAGCGAATTTAAAATGGTCGTATAATATAATTCATGATAGAGAATATACATACTATAGAATAGTAAATAATTATTGGAAGTACCCCAGCTCATGCAGAAATTTAAAGGGCAAGATCAACTCTTCTTGTCAAGCTGCTCAAGAATAACTAAACTTTCTAGACTCTCCAATGGCCCCTTCAGAGTTTGTTATGTATTAAATAAAGAATCGGAAACCCCATGAAGTATATATATTTTTTTAATCGGCATGACTAAAAATGGTGTTATAGTAATGTCCATCTATCTGTCTGTCCGTTCGTCCGTCTGCTTCGTTGCAAAGTAATCGCCCAGTTTTTGAGCTATCGGTTTGAAATTGAGTATACAGACTTTCTGTAATCCTAAGCTGATCGAATATCGTGATACGCCCCTTATAAGCCAAACACCCAACCAACTACCACTCGTTGAAAAACTAAATTTTTTTTCTTCTCATTGCTAATTCATAATTCAACATAAAAAGGGTGTCCCAACAAGTGTGCACGATTCAAATTTGGGAAAAAAAAATTTTTTTCTGCAATTGGCAACTCCGAACTATTGATTATTAAAAATGAACAACGGGCTATCATTGTGAAAACCCATTACAAAAAAAAAGGGAAATTTACGCTACCAATTTTTGAAAACAAATAATCTTCAAATTTTCGAATTTGAAAATCCGCATTCTCAGAAAATCTGCATGTGATCCAAGAGAAACAAATGCATCCACAACGAGCAACTGTCCGGTGCTGATTTTGTTCAGGCGAACTATTGAGACACCCTATAAATAGCCAATTCTTTATTTTTTCGCATACAATTTTCAAATCCAACTGAACTATTATTTTTCACAGCATAAAATGAGTGTAAAAGCCTTAAAATGACTGCTGGTGGTGCTCCCAACAATGCGGGCGTGGCACGCCCATTTATTCGAATGTTAAACCAAGCTTCGTACTACCTCCCATCATGAATTTCAAGTGGTTATGGGCGATAAGAAAATCTTTAAATAAAACAAGAGAAAAGTTTAACTTCGGTAAAACCGAAGCATCAATACACTTCACACACTTTCACTCCATTAGATCTCCATTATCATCTATTAGAGGCCACCATAGCAAATTGAAAGTTCATATTGACTAAAATGAAAACGATTTTCATACAAAATCCGAAAAGTGGGAGCTGGGTTTTTATGGGAGCTGCAACTAAAAGTGGGCGTGACATGAAAGTTGATATATCTTCAGCCTAGGAAGATAGGAAGTCTCCATACCCGATTTTAGATCGACATCTTATAATCTGAAGGGTTAGTTTTGAGTACTGACAGGGGACAGACGGACAGATAGATATGTAGACAGACAGACGGTCCAATATGGCTAGTCGATTCGTCTCGTTGAGAGATGCTCCGATGCTTCCTTTGATGCGTTACAAATTCCGTGACACAATTTTAATACTATAATCGCTACGTGTGAGGAGTATAAAAATACAAAACTAGGCTGTGAGTTCATATGGAGACTAGCCCAAAAAGTGGGCGTGGCATACCAGCTTAGAGATACTAAACTAATGCCGAATATATAGAGTCTCCATACAACGATTCAATGAAAACTGATGAATTTGTATCCATATTCACGGACAGAAGGACAAACCTATATAGAGTTGTCTTGTCAAGCTGAACAATAATATATATACTTGTATGGATATTTGAATATTCCCTTTGTCTTCGTTTAAAGTTTTTGGTAAAAACTAAGAAAAACCTAAAATTTGTCGCTGAAAATTATTTTATTGCTTTTTAAAACATTCTCCACAAAGACTAGAACATTTGTATGCGCACAAACCAATCCGAAAAGTATTTCCCCCACTCTGAAGATGGTATATTCATTCTTCTGTTTTTCATTCAGTGCAATTTTTTCTCATTCAAAAAGACCAAAGTACGACTCGATATGTGAGAGCTGGCATTGTTATGATGCAATATGAACTGTGACTTTGCATTGTTTTTCCACCATTCACCTAAGACTTCTGGAAAACAAATGGTTGTAGACCACTTAGAATTAGACGTTTTTCAATTCTCCAATGCTACTGTAGCCATTCCATTCCACACTTCCGAGAAAAAAAAATGAATGCTTAAATCCAAGACTCGTCTCCTGTCATGATGTGATTTAAATCTCTGGACGATGGAATCTCTTCAGCATTTGTAATCATATTGACTATTCGATGGCACTGTTCTGGAGTTGCATGACCTCTCCTAAACCAAAACTCTTTAAATTATATTGGCTAAACTTCCACCATCATAGACACCGAAAAATGTATATTTTTTTCACAATGAAACGCTATTTCCGGACGAATCTAGTTGAAACAATACTAGAGCAAGCTGTAAGTCAATGGGCGTTTGGCTATTAAAACTTGGACCAGCAAATATTTCGTTCTTTATCAAATTAACTGGATGCCAAAACTGTTTGTTCCAGAAGCGGGCCTTGCAGATTAGCATTTCTTCACCGACACACAGCATTGGATACTTCACTGGAGATAAAAATAAAACAAAATACTTTTATAGAAGTAATGTAAATTTAATTAGGTGTATATAAGTCGCATTACTTTACTTAAGTTCCTTTTTTTAATTGCACAGTTAAATAAATTCTAATTTCAAAATGGATGACGTCGACGGAAATAGACAATTTTTAATTATATGCACTGCGGCGGCAACGTGTCATTTGAATTTTGTGTCACGAATTTGCTTTTCTTCAGCGAAAAAATTGTTATTTTTTCATATGAAGACTTCCATCTCCGAGCATTCGCCCCTGCATTTTCTTCATTTTGTTGTATTTTTAATAACGTGCGCATTTAGGATAACATCTGAATTTATGTATTTGAATATGCGAAGGATACGCAGCCAGCCAGCGAAGGTTATACAACGAAACGCCGCATGTTAATATCCTGGGGCTGTTGACAAGGCAAACAACACAAAAAGCGAGCGTGCGACTGAAAGATACAACCTGGTATGCCGGCATTTTGTATCTATGTATATATATATCTACATATAGAAATGTATTCGTATATGTTGGAGGACAATGGCGTCGGGCGCCAACAAAACAATTCCAAATGAAAACTGATGCGGATTAGTATTTAAAATAATGTCCTGCAGTGATATAATTTTGCCTCCATGGTTTTCTTTGCTGTTTTTTTCTAGTTGTGCCTATCTTAATTTCATTTGTTTCTTTGAGTTTTCTGTCCCTTCTAGAACGTTTTAAAAAACGTATCTTCTTTTTTATTTGTTTTTTTTTCTGTAAGAAACATATTTAAAAAAAAAAACTACGTCTTGAAGTATGCAGCACGCGAATCTGAGAAGTGTTCTGTAATATAAATTTTATTACATGAAAATTTACATTTTCAGCAACGCTTTCTGTTGTTTAACTATGAATATCTGTTTTTCTTTTCTTACTCAAGATTTTTCACGTATTAATGTTAATTTTTATTAGACTTTATACCCTGCACATATCATGTGAAAATGGTACCATCAACTTTGTGAATAAGTTTGTAACGTAGTGATTTTTAACTCAAAGCTTGTAGGAAGTATTTTTGTTTTAGGGTAGATGGAGCTACGACCGATACAGGTCCAATATCCCCTTAGGGAACGTGCAAGTAATACGTAACACGAAGGGGGAGGGATGAGTTTATCGAATTGTTACAAAGAACACTCTCTTTGGGGAAACGCTACTACTCTCATATATTGGATCTCTACTAAAAAAAGAAAAACTAAAATACATACATATGTATACACCATGTTTTAGGGTTTTCACCTTCTTTTGCAAACTGAATACAGTTCTACCCTGTTGGTCGATCACACAGAGTCTTATTCAATAATTGTTTATCTAGAACTATAGATCTCTTTTCTGGTGTTACACAAGGCAGTCACCTCGGCATATTACTCTTTGTGTATTTATAAATGATCTCCCTTTTTGCAATCAATCATGCTCGTACACTAATGCACTTCTTGATGATGTCAAACTATGTTTGTCGTATTCTGATGTTTTCCAACATTATCTACTACAAGCAGTAGTCTCCCTTCTACTCCGTCTCCTTTACAAAAGTCCACAAGGCCCTTCGGAGTTAGTGTTTGCACATTCCTCCTATAAGCTGATACTGTCTCGTATTGGCCAATGCTGGACAATCTTCCAAAATGTGCTCCAGAAACTTCTGATTCTCTAAACAGAATTTTGGACCGTGCAATATCCAGTTAGAAACCCTGATACCATTCTAAAAGTCATTTTCCGCAACTAAAACTCTTTTCTTGGTATTTGGGCCTAAAAGTTTCTTGCTCTCTCTAATACAGTTCTTCCACAATTTATCCCTAGCTATATATTATGCCTTATTGACTTGCATTCTAAACGTAGTTCCTGCACAATAAGCGAACTGGATGCACTCTTTCTCACTAATCTGTCCGCCTCATCCTTACTTGATGTATCCGCATGACCTTGTACCCAGTATATCGTTACACCATTCAAACTATCAGAGAATATTCCAATATTTTGGTTCTTTGGCATAGAATTTTTGTTTATATTACTTCATTTTTCCTTCTCAATGAGTTCTATATTAATCCTTTTGATGGAGTTGTTCTTCCAGCCAAGACTATCGCTGGTGCACAGTAGTGTCGGGCGCTGGGCTACCAATAGGTTTTTTTTGCTACTGCTCAAGCAATGACCGAAGCAAATCTTACTTTTACCCATCCTCACCATAATTGTATTTGCCTGTTGTTGAAGTATAGATATAACGGCATTAAGTCCATAAGAACATGCAAATCTGCAGTTGGAAAAGTACGCATGACTTCTGTGATGCAAATAGTAACCATTCTCTGAACCTTGTTCAGTTCTTTACTGATTGCTATTAATTTTGCTCGTACGAGGCCATATGGTACCACGGAATGATCATAATAAGGTAAATCCAACTTAAAATCTTAGTTTTGCAGCCCCAATTTTTCCTTGGGATCCATATGATCATCGTCATTGTCGATTTGGCTACAATAATGTTAACGAGTATTTTCCATGTGGCCCATTGGATATTTATGCACCATATTCTTTTAATGCACCATATACTCTTATGGATTTATGTGCCTTCAATTTATACTTCCTTTTAAACGGTGTAAAAATAGTTTTTACTGGTTGTAAGCTCAGCCTTACTTTAGTGCACCAATTTTGTGTAATTTCGATGCTCAGTCTAATTGGATCACATAGTGTCTTAGAAATTTATAGTTTTATTGGGTTCTTCTTAAACCAATCATAAAAAAAAAAAAAATGGTTGTCTGTAAAGTCGGTTTACGGACGATAATTTTACGTGATAACTTCTTAAGAAAACATTGATGAAAACTGATTACAATAGACTAGGTTCAAATAAGCTGCTGCCTTCGTGCTTCGTATTGATTCTATTATTTCGCTTGTTGGTTTTGACTTCATGCCTGTTGATGTCTGCCCTTCCCCTTGCCTCTCCTTTCTCTGGCACTCCTTCCCCAAACTACTATAAATGTGTGCTGCGAGAGAAAGAGATAAAACGCGTTTCTATTTAGTTTCCCTATTCTTTGTCTCCTCTTTGTGCTATGGTTCGTACGTCCACATACTCTCGTAAAATACATTCTTGTTGTTGTTGTACTTGTGGTTGCTGTTGCTGTAGCTGTTGTTGTTATTGTTATTGTGTTTGATGCCCTCAACGCCAAAGAAGAGAGCCCTCCCGCCGTTACTCGACACCATTCTCCCTGTATTAATTTTTTCATGACATCCAAATGTTGGCGGAACTTAACCTACAAATTGAACACAAACTCTGCAGCGCATTGGAGCATTATGCTGCGAGTATGAAACCCATTCATACCATATGATAAAGTCAAGAAAATTGTTCCCCATTATTTCAGTATGTTTCTGGTTCTATGAGCATACAAGGAATCTTGCTGTATGAAGAGGAGAAAAAATAAAATACAGCATTAAGCTTTCCTCAAGTAAACTTCAAAATTGTTGTAAATTTGTACGGTACAATCGCATTAGTAATGCCGTAGTTAAAATGGCTTTTTGTATTTTGGTATTATTTATACTATGCATAGTTATTTTAAGAAGCAAAATCAAAGAAATCGTAAAAATATGCTCCACCAAAAATAAAACAAAACAAAAAAAGAAAAGAAAAAAACCATCTCAAATTGAATGCGTGAAAAATCGAAAAACAATAAAAATAAAAATAGCAAACAAAATGTTAAGGACGCAGGACGAAGCACGCAGAACTACACCCCAGACTTGCTGAGTAATCCGCTTCAGTTGTCCATTTTAATTTGTATGTCCTGCCAGTCTCCTCTCTACGCTAGTATATCTAATATCTATTGTATTGAAGGTGGGTGTTTACTTTATGTATTTTGTGTGGTGCTGTATTTTATTCTGTTGTGTTGTCGTTAAGTTAAGCTTTAGCTCATTATGTATTCCATGCACAAATTCTATTAATTATTGTTATACACTTACGATTTTTCTATAGCTATTTTTTTTTTTTTTTTGTACTATTTGATTGGCAATTGGAATTTGTTGCTTTGTCTTATAGACTAACTTTGATAGAAGATAGGAAGGAAGGAAGGAACAAAGGAAGAAAGAGTGTGAGGAGCAGCACTGAAAAGATTTGAAAAATACATATACTAGAATACGGTATTAATAAAAAGTTTCATTCGGGTACACTGTAATCTGAGCATGAAGCAATCAAAGTTGGCAAATACTTATATAGAAATGTATTAATTTATATAGTATACCCGGTATTGCACGGGTCATTTGTGCAATGCAGCGATGATTATGCATTTTTTAATATTTTCAAAAACTATCACAAAATAATTATACCGACTTAGTTCTCCATTGTAGCATTGAGTCTTCTTATATGACCGCCTGTCGGCCTTGATGTGAATCATATATGTATATACATTTGTCTATAGCGAAAAAGTGAATTCCTCTTATAGATTTTGGTCTGCTGAGCTCGAATATCTCATACAAAAAGTTTTGAATGGATGAACCAATTGCATGCGCTTGAACCAATTTTCGAATGACTTTTTCCGCTCCGAATAAAGTATTCCAAAACATAAGTTTTGAATGCATCAACCGCTCCTTGTGGTGTAGAAAATCGATGCTCACGTAATTTTTATTTGATGTTCGGGAGCAAAAAGATGTCATTGCGTGCTAAGTCAGAACTATACGGCGTATGACCCAAAAGTTCGATGTTTTGTGAGTTCAAAAACATGCTGGTGTGACGTGATGTGTGATGCAGATTGATTCTTCGTCGGCGGTTCGTTTTCCCTATTTCTTCGAAGACTTGTGGCAAACAAACGGTTGTGTGCCATACAGAATGGAGCATCTTACGTTGCTCTAACGCCACTGTAGCCACATGGACATTTGTGACGAAGAAACAGGCAACAATTTGTTTCGAAGTCCTTCGCGCACAAACAACTTTTGTTGGATTTAGCACCTCTGGGACCATTCAAACAGTCGATTGTTTTGTTTCGAGCTCATACGCATAGATCCATGATTCGTCGCCTATGTAGATGTTATGCACAGCGTTTGATGCACCGAGGTTGAATTTTTTCACCATTTCCTTGAACCCATCGACACGAACAATACTTGATGCATGTCATACTAATGCTCAAGGATGCCTCTATCTCACGATGGTCTTTCTTTGTCAGTTCGCTCACAGCATCGATGTTCTTTAGCACAACAACCGATTTTTAACCAACTTCACGGAATTTGTCATGGAGTGAGCAGTGGAGGTTCTGGTGGCTGGTTTAAAGAAAATTACTTTATTTTTTCAGATGCGGAACACAATTCAACTTTTAGATTTTCAAACTTTAAAGCATTGCCGTGAATGTGCACAATACCTGGATTGTATCCAAAATGAATGATGTTAATAGTGAAGTGTCATATACTGCGATTAGCATCAACAGTGCGACTACAGGAAGTTATTAATGAACTTGCTTAACCAGATCGACATTAGCTTCGTTCCACCTCAGATTGACTAAAATCGCAGGTAAAATGTTCGTCAAATGGTTCAAATTATTGATTTATCTATGACGAATATATATTGTATTTCAAATTTGGTTTAAGTCCACCATTGTCCATTGGTTCTCTAGTAACGCGGTCACAACTACACGCAAATCACTTTTATACAATATATATATACCATAGATAGGATCGAACGTTTAGTGTCCTTGCTCAAATAAAATATTTGAATAAAAATAAACTAAAGAACATTTTACATAACATGATAACTTTGACTTGACCATTCGACCGTTGTTCATATTCGAAAGCTTGCTTAAAAGTGCTGTACTCTTTGCATTTACTACTGCTTCAACTCTTTGCTGACGCACTTTATACAGATACACAAATACCTACCTACATAGTGAAAAGTGGCATATCCTTTTTTACCTCAGCCAGTTACGAAACAAAGAGAAATATTTATGTGCTTGTACAAAGAGTTGAGTTGACCAATACTTTGTACAGTCAACACCTTTCTCACCACCACGTCCCGCTCGTTTCAATGTCGAAAAAGCCAAATTTCAAATTCAAATCCAATTCCAAATCAAAGCTGAGCCAAGAACTAAGTAATGCAATGCCATTCATTTTGCCATCCAACCATTCATTCTGGGACTATTCACTCCCATTTATGATGAAAAATGTCGAAAAGGTACTTTGGTCATTTTGTTTATATGTCTGCAGTTTTTTTCCTCGTTGTTGTTGTTGTTGTTGTTGTTGTGGCTGTTGTTGGATTTGTCCATTTTATCCTTTTTGACGTACCAACGAAAGGGTCAGTTGAAAATTTACCGTATTAATATTTAATAATATGAATTGTTGAGTGAAACATTTAGAATTTTGTATTGCCAAAGTACAACAAGCAGCAAAACTTAAAATGAAATTGGATCTCTCTTCATATACGAGCGTATCTCACGTATGCATGTCCTGTTTTATTAGTTTGCAACAAGCTTTGATTTTATTTGTTTATTGGAAATTGAATTGGGAATAATTTACTTTGCAAAAAGCATTTTATATACCTAGCATACATATACAATATAAAGCATATACTAGGTATAAACTTATAAAAGGATTGCTGATTTTATTTGAAATCAAAGAAGTAACTTACTATTCTATCATAATCTAAATACGAGTACTTCTACGTTATTACTCTATGCCAAATTGCTTTTGTCGTAAAGAAATATTGATTTTAAATTTAGACTCTTTGAAAACATTGATAATTTACTAAAATATATTTTGATGGTAGAACAATTGTTAGAAACACAAACAAAAAAGAAAAAACACACGCACTCGTTGCACATTAAATACATACACACAAATATATTTTGTTCCTCTCTCTTTTTCTATTTTTCGCACTTTCAGTATTATTCGCACTCAACGTGTTCATGGCAGAAAGAGAATAGTGAACAAAATACAAAAAAATATACTAGAAGCTAGATCATGAAACCTTTTACTGATTACACAGGCCAACAAAATTCTGGGTCATGTAATTTTCTGGAAAGCTGAGGGTCGTTTCCGAAGTAATTTGGTGCGTAGATATTTGAGATTATGTACCCGGGTACATAAAATACCAACTTCCCGCCTCAATTCCCAAGATTTTTTTAAGAAATACTTCTTCTGTTACGGGAGTCCAATGACTGAGACTGTAGCCCACTCTCTCCTCTAGTTTTTTATGCCAGTTTAAGCTAATGCTTTCCAGAAAATTGCTCCAAAAAGAACATATTCAGGAAACTGATTTCAGTTTCCTCTAGTATGGAATTAGTATCAAAGCATTGTAGTGAAGATATGCCACTTGATCAATCCTGGAAGGATAATGTGGTATGTGCATGCCACAATGGGTTTTCGGCATTGGAGCTGCAAAAATAATTGGCACTAGAATATATACAAACTACCTAACATACAATGTTCCCGCTGCAATTCCCACGATCTTTGTAAGGAGCCCAAATCCTGTTGCGGGAACCCAATGATTCCGACGAAGAAGACTATTAATAAAATTGTTGGTTTAACTAATAAAAAAAAAGTAGATAGAATGATGTTTTTTTTTTATTTTTGCATTTATTTAAACAACGATCGCAGTAGCAGTTCAAAATCACGTTGGTTTCAAAGTAGCAGTTACGATAATCACTGCTACTCAAAAATCACTCACATATAGGCGGTGTGTGTCTTTTTTGTACTTATGGGTATTCTCCAGGATTTGTCGTAGAGTGAAAATTTGGTCACTTCAGACCTTATTGATCTGAAGCCGCACTGATACTGTTCTGTCAGTGCATCCGTGTATGGCTCCAGCCGTTTACACAGTAAGCGGGACAGAATCCAATTGAAAGAAGACTTATTGCACGGTAGTTCGCGCAGACAGCGTTCAATTTTGAGAGTTGAAGATAGGACAAAGAACACTGAGATTCCATTTAATTGGGTATGCATTTAGCGGATCATATCTTGTGAAAGAGTTATTGCATACGCCTTACCAACTCTTCGCCACCGTTCTTGAATAATGCAGCGTTTTAAGTACTGAGTCGACCACGTTATAGTCCGTTGGCTTTACAAGAAAGCCATCATCTATTAGTGATTCTAGTACAAACGCTTTTCTATTGGCGGCAATTGTCTCTTCAACGCCTCCAAGTAGGTTAAAGAAGTGACTTATCCATAGTATCAGTGATTCCTTTGTATCTGCAACCAACGATATAAAAATGATATAAAAACTGAAGCTTTAAGCCCTATTTAGATTATTAAAGTTCCATGAAATTAATCATAATTCAAGTACGCCCCATTTTGTCGTGTTTACCGACTTCGGATTAATATCAATCAATGAAACATACAAAAATCCAGAGTAGGCTCGGCTCTGCTCTCACTGGCAAATATGGCAAATATAAATATCAAAATAGTTTTTAAGACCCGAAAAACGCCGGATATCTCTTTTTGAAAAAGGTAAAAGTGTAAACTTACTTCCAGTTATCAATTCAAGGTCTTCTCAAGATCTTTTAACACGAAGGAGTAAGAGATAAAAACTTTTGGAAAAAAACTGGAGGCTAACTTTGAAGAACAGTATCATTTAAATTACTGTTATCGATTTATGTTTTCCACCTGGTCACTCGATATTCATAGATTAGACCAGCGCAGTGTAACTCAACTGACTTTTTCTATGAACTACTATAGCTGACTTATAGTACGACTATTTGCTAGTTTCTAGCTAGCTATTCATGCGATCCTTGTGGTTTAAACGTAGAAAATCATTATCAATTGTCAGATCTGCTATAACTAAGGTTAAGAGAAAAAACAATCAAAGCAACTGCGAATTATATCATTAACCTACATAGGCTTTTGTAATTCACAAATAGTTTTAACACAAGACGCTTAAACTACCCATAAAGCACATTTAAGATTTTATTCCCATCTATTTATTTAGAAGAAGAATTTAGTGCCTGCAAAAGCTGATTTGATATTCTCAAAATATTCCTTGTTCTTTAGTTTTTGTATATACTGCAAAATTCAATGAAACATTTATTCGCAAAATGACCTCCATAACGGCTCTTTATATACAATTATATCGTTTATGAAACCGGTAAGGTAAGGTGAAATTTGTTTAATATCATTTGAAAGTACTCACAAAGCAGCTACTCAGAGCTCTAACAAAAGTAGCCGATAAGCTGCTTTTCACTAACTTATGGAACAATACTTGTACATAATCCTATTATTAAATTTCAGATACTTGCATAACAAACATTTTACTGCAAATTAGAATATAGCAAAACATTGATAACGCCTACAGCTTCAATGCACAATGTCAATGCGTTCTTTGATTGCAGTTTTCCACATAAATGCATCTGAATAGTTATTTCGATATAACATACGAGTATATAGATAATTACACTGTGCAACAATATGAAAGCAAATTGGTTCGAAAATTGTATTGAAATGCAACAAAATGAAGTGGCATGGTTTTCACTTATTTTTTATTTGAAGCAATAATCTGGTAACATGTACATTTTAATACGCGCACAAAAAGGAAATTAAATACGTGCAGATACATGTGTATCTATGCAGAGATATTTAGATACTTATGTATATAGAATATGTAATTTAAGCTCGTTACAGCAACAGCTTCCACACATATGCATGAGAGCCTGATTATATGAGCTGATATACCAAAAGCGGATTTTTGTATCAGTTGAAAGAAAAAAGAAGCACCATACCAAAATATATACCTACTTGTATATATGAAATTTCCAAGCGAATGCACAAAATGCGAATCGAATTGTATCGCATAGATACGCAAGCAAATCGTTTGTATAATATACAAATTTTGTTGCCTTTACCTTTGCAAACACAACTGTATAAACCGATTTTATAATGGCCGAATGCATAAAATTCAACAAATGCGTTTGATTCGCCAAACCAAACCGAAATAGATACAATTTACAATTGTTAAAGCAATAGCAAAATATAACCAAGCATATACGATTTGCATGCACAGTGGGCGTAGGCGTGGTAGGGAGTCAGATTTTTCAAAGTACATATTAAAATGCACTTAGCGAACGCTTTTTAGCATACATATTTGAAATAAGTATCTACAACTAAATGTATCTACAGCTGTTTATATCTTTTTGCATATATATATGCAATATATATATATATATATATATACATAACGATACATATATAACTGTGTATACAGTATGTGTTGTGTCGTGTCGCAAGTACTTTCATTTATAATGCATAATATTTACATGCAAAGCTTTTACAACTACTAATTTTTCTGCATTTAGTTTTAGTTACAAAATGTATCTGCGTATCGTGCGTACTAAATGTAACTGTTGCCACTCACTCACACGATTTATAACGATTTCATATATGACCACGTGTGTGTGTGTGTTTTTTTGTTTTTTTTTTTTGTTTTTGGGCTAGTACAATTTATTTAAGCTAAATATTTTGTATATGTAGTTGTTTTTGTAACTGCGTTTGTATCTGCGTTTCAAATGTTTTATTTTCGTTGTGAAAATTCTGCTAAAATGTATTGTAACTAGCACATTAGTAGATCGTGCCTACATATATAATATATATATATATATATATATATGTATATAGTATCTCTGTCTATTTAGCATTAAGTTAGATGCCTCAAATAAAATATTAGTCGCGGCTGACCATTTTGGCATAACATGTTTTTGAATTTAGGCACTGAAGCACTTGGATTGCTGAAAGTAGCTATAGGATGCGAGTGTAGGCATTCGATCTAGAGATATTTTTATTGCTGCTTTGTTGTTGTTGGTACACGCATTTGTGGTTTGGTTGCTATTTAAGTTATACATTAGAGAATTTGTGTAGGTTGCACTACCTCTCAACTGACTATTTGCAACTAAGTTTTTGTGCTCAAACAATTTATACATACAGATAAATAAAATTGGAGTGTCTGTTTGTAATATTAAAATAATCGCTTTTTACTAAATGCATATGTATGTATACACGGTACATATACCAAAATATTTTTTTTTTACAATTTTTGGCTGTCTGTCTGTTTGTCTGTTTGTTCCGGCTAATCTCTGAAACGGCTGGACCGATTTTGACGGCAGATACACTGGCATATAGCTGTTGTAATAAGGCGTAACTTAGGCTACTCTTATTTTAGAATATTTATTTATTTTTATTAATATAAATCTATATATGTATATATAAAAATGAAAGTATGTATGTATGTATGTATGTATGTATGTATGTTCCCTATAAACTCCGAAGCCGCTCAACCGATTTTGACAAAATTTTGTGTCAATATTCAAAATAGTCCCGTGGGTGCTTCGTGGAGATTGGATAAACAGAAATTTTTTTTTTAAATTTTTCCAATTTTAATAAAATTGGAGGTAGTGTAAAGGAGCATGTGGAAGGTGGTGAAGGGGAAAGGAGTGGCAGGGGAAAGGAGTGGCAGGGGAAAGGAGTGACAGGGGGATGGAGTGGCAGGGGAAAGTGTAGGGCCGCATACAACGTTGCGAGGACCAACTAGTCTGAATTAAATGTGATAAAATGAGTTCAACTATATTCCAATATAAATTGCATTCAAAATTGTTCTAAACTCTGCATATTCCTGCCTTATAGACAAGTTCCAAGTAAAATTAAAGAGCTGAGAGCTGAGCACCGAAAGCCAACGAGTCAAGTACCACTCAATTTTGAGGTTTGCTGTCGTCAATTTGCGTTGCTTTATATTTATTTTTAATATTGAGTATGCTGTACAATGACTACTTTGCGACATCCAAGTGACTTCAATACAAAATTCCAAGGATATGAATATTAATTTGAAAATTTATTAAATTAGACAGAGATCTAGTACAAAAATATACAAAATAGCTGCGCTTTTATATATAATATATAAGAAACAAAAAAAAAAAAAAAAATCAATATTCATAAAAGAGAAAGGAATATTTGAGAATATCAAAACAGCTCTTGCAGGCACCAAATTTTTCTTCGATCAAACACAATTTTGAATTGCAGATGTTACGTTCCATACTTCTTTTTTGTTTTTAAAACAGACAGTTAGCCGCCTCCAGTTTTAAGATATTTGTCTGTCTGCTGAACGTCTGTATGTTGATGCGCATATTTTGGGCACCAATTTTTTTGCTATCCAGTTGAAAATTTGCGCACACACTTCTAATTTATTAATAGAGTATCAAGATTACCCAGCTACGCCCACTTTTTCGGGTAGCAACCATACAAACCCACCACTTTTGACTTTTTGTACTCAATATCAACTTAATAATTGATATGGTAGCTTCTAGTGGACGGACGCTTAACATATACATATACCCGCCCACTATTTGAGGTAGGCCATATACAAACCTACTGCCCAATTTTATGTTTTTGTATGAGAAACTTCTTTATAATGGTCAATATTAGATTAAAATGCGATGTGGTGCCATTTTATGGACAATCGCCTCATATACATATACAAATAGGCGTGTCCCGACCACTTTTAGGGGTAGCCACCATACAAACCCACAGCTCACTTTTATGCATTTGTATGAAAAATGTCAATGTCAACTTCAAATTCGATATGGTGGCATCTGTATGTTCATCTATTAGGGAGCATGTACCGCCAAATTTTTCGGGTAGCCCCTATTTAAACCCCCCCCCCCCACGTTTACGTTTTACAATACGATTTAAAATTTCGTGTGAATGGTATTAGAGCTTCGGTTGAACCGAAGTTAATGTTTTTTCTTGTTTCTCTCGACCTATGTTTTTGGCAGATTTGGGAATCATTGCAACATACTCTGGATTTTGTATGTTGCAATGATTGATATTAGTCTCAAGTCGGTAAACACAAAAAAATTCGGCGTGCTTGAATTATGATTAATTTCCAGGAACTTAAATAATCTAAATACGGCTTAAGGCTTCACTTTTTGAATCATGCTAAATGTCGTTGGTCACAGATATAAATTGTTCTAAGCTGGGCAATGAAATTGTTTAGAGATTCAGTATGTGATTCAGTTGGTTCATGGAATGGACTGGTTCCAGTATGTTTTGGTTTTTGTATGAAAAAATTACTTATTACACCCAATATCAACTTTAATTGCGATTTAATGAACGTACGCTTCACATATATACAAATAGGTTTGCTCCCCATTTAAGAGGTATCCCCTTCCTAACATTTTTAGATTTTTGTACGTTCATAGGAACGGCCAATTATTGATTCTTCTGCAAATGGTCCAAATAGCTATCAAACATCCGTTAGGACTCGTATCCCCAGGGAACCTCCGCGGTGAGCAAATTGTGACAAGGCAATCACTACCTTTAATTAGGGGTTGGCGCGCTAAGTTTGTTTCCCACCACCGCAAAACAACATTTACCAGTAAAGACACAGCGGAAAGCTCGGATACAACCATTTAAGGACCATAATTTACGATTATGCACCTGGAATGTAGAAAGGGCTGGTGCACATATCCAGCTGGTTGATGCCATAGACAAGTTGAAAGCTGACAACACCGCAAATACAGGAAACGCGATGGATAGGATAGGGCTGCTCAAAAAAGGCATACTGTGACAGCTAGCTTAATTGCCATGCGAGGAAGCACGAATTTGGATGCGATTTCGTGGTTAATAGGACACTACGAGGTATTATCTCTAGTTTAATACATGTGGACGAGCGCCTGGCCGCTATACGTCTCAAGGCTAAGTACTTCAACATTAGCCTGATTTCTGCACAGACGATGCGGCTAAAGATGAATTTTACGAGAGGCTCGAACGTCTCTACGAGCGCTGCCCCAATCACAATGTAGAAATCGTGCTTGGCGATTTCAACGCCAAAATTGGGCAGGAATAAATCTTTGACCCAACCAGACGCTACCACCAATTTAGCCTTCACGACGCTACCTCCTCTAGCAATGGAGAGAGGGGCTAATTGATTTCGCCGCGAACGATACGAGGTCCCAACATCGACACACTAGACTCAGCATAAATGTCGGAAAGCTGTACTCACAACAGACCATCGAAGTCTATTCAGCCAGACTCTCCCAACTGTTCCGCCGTATTCTCCACTTTTGCATTCTCACAACTTCTGCAGAAATTCTGACAGCAAAACCTTACAATAACCATTAGATTTGCTACTCTACAGATTCAAACAGATAGCATTGGTATACATTTTGTAATGTCGAGTATTTACCCAGATCGAATCTAATGCGTTTCTAAAGTCCAGGTCAAGAAGAAAAGTTGCACATCTGGAGTTAAACTTTGTATAAAGTAAGAGAGAAGTGTTGTGGAAGGGCTTTCTATTTCTATTTCTTATTTTGTGAACAATATTTTATTAAGTGCACAACTAACTGTAAATTGATTGCCTTCTTCATATCAATATTAAACTGTAAACACTTTCTGTATAACTCTGTGTATGATTTAGTTCTACTTTTTCAATACTACCGAATAAAAGAAACTTTCATTTTTTATTCGATACAATGCAGCAGCACTTCTTAAACTTAAAACTAGAAATAGAAAACTACTTCCATTTTGGCTTCAGCCCAGCTTAAAAAAAAATAACAATACATGATCCATATCAGACTACTATAGCAGTTTCTCACCGCGAAAACTATCGTGCCAGAAAAAGAGGAAAAATTGCAAAACAAATAGAAATATTGAAAATTCCAAAGAAAAAAAAGGAAAAAACAATAAAAAATGTAACAAAAAATATGATAATAATGTCTCCAAGTAATCTGTTCTGCTTCAGTAGTCTAATGTATAAACTACTTGCGAATTACAAATTTTACATAATATCAAATGAAAGCAAGATAATTCTATTATTTCAAATTTCTCATAAATCTACCATTTGCCGTGAAACTTTTGCAGTATGTTGCTATCGATCAGCAGATGATCATAGGCTGTATATCACTTGGAAAATGTGTGATGCCACACCCTCCATATAGAAGAAAACCGATTTTGGCATATATTGGCGTATATCTTCATACCTTTTATCACGAAGTAGTAAGAGGTTAAAACTTTTGAATTTCAATCTAAAATTATCAAACGCAAATATGTCGGAATCTAACTTTCAAAAACGAACAAACCTATATAAAAGAGAATTATGATCCCGAGATAAAATGAACTTTTTTATTTCAATCTAAAATCATCAAACGCAAATATCTCAAAACTGGAATCTAACTTTGAAAAACAAACAAACCTATATAAAAGAGAAATATGCTCCCGAGAAAATATGGGCGGTGCCTCATCCCACACATAAGACAAAAGCAAAGGGAGGCATCCGAGTGTATGAATTATCGAATCCGAATAAATTGTTCAGAAGAGATTTCGTTAAAACGATCCGTATTTCCCATTCAGAAGAATTTCACGTTTGGAATTTACTAAACCTTGAGAATATAAATTTCATAGTGCCAAATCGCGGTGAACTCAAAAAGCGAAAATCTACTGAATCTGAAATATTTATCATTTTATACTTGTAGCAAAATCGGGAAAATCGGCTTAACTCTTTGGATACAAATCAATCGAAAAGTTGCATTTTTTCAAATATGACATTCTTCAAAAATTAACAACTTGAAACAAGTCAATGAAAAAATGTCCACCACGACCAAAAAAAACAACAACAACCACAAAAAGGATAAATCGACAGAAATTGAGAAAAAAGGACAAGTGTCAAAGAGAACAACTACCAGATGAACTTTTTGTACATTTTGTAAGTGTGCATCTCTCTCCCTATGTGTTTTTGTGAAAAGCCGAAACTGACGAAAATGAATTTAATATGCAATGCAGCAAGCAAGTTTACAAGAAATGAAACGAGCTACGCTGAGCAACGAGAGCAGACAAGGGCGTACCGAGCATCGAAGTTTTGGGGTAAAGAGGATTTAAGTTTCAAAGCGCCTTTAGATATGTCTTTCAAAGTGTGTTATTCTGAAGAGTTTCTAGTTGTTTTACGTCAACATGATATCTTTCCAGAAAAAAATGGGAGCAAATGAAATCGAAATTCTGTATATTCTTAAGTAAATCGGCTTTATATCGTGAAAACGTATCAAAATCTTTCGTACCTTTAATTTTTTCAAGAGTTCCTAATATTGCGAAATATTTACGAAATCGTAACTGATTTAACTGATTCAGTTTTGGTAGTCCAACGTGTTATCAACAAACATTTCAACTGGAGTCCATTTTCAATTATTGTAGCTTGGCTGCTCTCTTTTATGTTCCTATGTTATCAGTTGGCAGTTACTCAATGTCTCTCGCGCTCTAATGCCGCCAATTTGAAAGAAATAGCCAATGAAAGGAATACCTCGCTCATGGTGGATTAATCTAAAGCGATGATAAGAGAGTTAGAACGAGACAGAGACAGAAATAGAGATAGAGAAATAAGCGAGTAATCGCACCGTTCTCAATGCCGACCGCCCGACTTAAAAGAATTTCTTGCAAATATCAGATTAAAGTCGAATTTCCGAACAGACGAAAAGTTGAGTGGTGACAAAGCCCCCCTCGGTACGCACCTGACAGTAACCATTGAAGTAAGCAACTTGTAACTTTCAACGAAGATGATATTGCAAAAACAAAACACCATCAGACATTGAACACTGGACAAGAAGCGGGTCTACTCAGGTCACTGCAATGGACCCAAAAATCAATTTAATTTTTTTTTCTTGTTCCATGTAAGCAGCCTGTACAGCATGAGACAGCAAACATGAGCCATGTTAGCCAAAATAAAGTAAAATATACTTACTATGGACTATGGGCTGCGACGAGATAGTCATTTGCTGCAGGCTAAACAACAATTTTAGCTCAACTTACTTTGAACTTTCTTGAAGAAGGAGGTTACCTTCTTTCAATTTTTGTTCTTCTTTTCTTTTTTTTTTGTTCTTCCTCCATGAGGGAAAGTTGCCACAAGTTGACTCTTCCTTTCCGCTGCGGCACTTTTTAAAGTGTCATTCCCTTGGGAGGCCATTAGCCGGCCATATTTACATTTGAAACATGTGTGATGTGGCAAAATTACACTTTATGCAGAAGTTTGCGAAGGGAACTTGCAGAGGATTAGTTGCAGGATCTGCGTAGTGTGTGATTGTAAGTTTTTCTTAGATACAAAAAAAAAAAAAAAAAATGATAGAAAAACTTGTGCTGAATTTTTGATGGATTTTTAGCAGGTGTTTGCTGTGTTAGCCCGTATTTATTTATGTTTGTGTGTGTATGAGAGAGAGGATGTGTGCTCTTGTGTCAAGTTTTATAAGTTTCTGAAGGCATGCTAAGAGTTCATATATAGGGAAAAATTTAGAAACAAATATATTTGCTATGAAAAAAGAACATGACACATGGCAAACTTTTGAACTTTGTACAAAGTTTTAATTTAATTTTGCAACGCCCGAGTAAATGCATAGTTGCTAAAAAAAAGGACAATTTTAAATTAAATAAAAGTCATAAAAATTTATGAAGTTAGTATTACTAAAACGTTTTCGTAACATCTTTACACAATTGATATACTTCCAAAGCATGTGTGATGCGTAACAGTGAAGCTTCTGTAATAGTTCTATTTTGATGGTGATAATATGAACATAATTAGCCCTAAAATTTTCAAAGCGGAAGACGAGAAACATGTAAGTTGGAGTAAAGTAATGAAATATATCCAACTGCACGATATTCAAGCTGTTCCGGTTCTCACTTTCGGGAAGATTTTGGGAAAGTGATTTCGAACGTGGGCACATAATCTTCTCGAAATGGAAAACTGGAACAGGACAGATTAACCACACAACTGTTTCGGAGTTGTCGATGATGATTTCTCAATATTCATTCAAACGCTAAGACAATTGTTCAAGATGTATTAAAAATATTCCCGAAAATGAAATGGAATAACTTCATTCATTAAAAGGCACAACAGAATCGTCTCATTTGTCTAACTCTTTAGTTATACCACTTTAGCAGGGAGTTATATGTTGATGCTGGGGCCCTTTTTGAAGCACAAAACAACAAATGATAAAACATTTAAAAAATAATATTAATGATTTTATTTGTTATTCTGGGAGTACAAATCCACGGTATTTTATGGTCATAAATTCATTTATTTCAGTACAAAATTAATGAAAATATTAATCAAAGTATTTTCCTCACAGGCAATTTTCGAATTTTAACTCGAAAAATGTTTCGTCTTTAAAGGTGATCCAAGTTAGGAGCTTATTTTCAATTTCTGCAAAAGAAATGAACCGATGAACTGCCGATGAAATCGAGATGCTTCCGTCGGAAGAAGCAGTAATCGGAAGGAGCAATGTCCGGAGAATACAACGGATGCAGCAAGGTATTCCACTTGAGTGTTTCCATATATGTTTTCACAGGTTTTGCGGCAAGAGACCGAGCGTTGTCATGCAGAAGAACAACTTTGTCATATCTTTGCACGTATTCCGGCCGTTTTTCTTGTAATACACGACTTAAATAATTCAATTGTTGTATATACCGATCGCTCGTAATGGAATCGCTAGGTTTTAGCAGCTCATAGTAAACCACACCATTTTGCTTCCACTAGCTACACAACATGTCCTTCGAAATACCTTTGTTGTTGATGTTGAGAACGATGGCAACGATTGACCGGATATATCATTATCATTATCATTCCCAGCCAGAATTCGATGTAAGAAACACTTTGTTGACTTTAAATTAGCTACTCTCAAGTGAAACATCGCCTTTCAAAGTCACTCGATTTCAGTTCATAAGGCACCCAATTGCATTACTTTTCAATCATTTTGTAGTGTAGTGTATCAGTAACTGAATCAATCCCAATGATGCTGCAAGCTTCTCTTGCGTTTGACTCGGAACGAGTAATGCCTGCAATTCTTTATCTTCGATTTTTTTAGCTGTCCAGAGCGAGACTTGTCCTCAACGCTGAAATCTCCATTCTTGAAATGACGAAAACATTCCTTACATGAAAGTGACGTGTACAAATTCGCAAACGATTCGCTGATGACTGTTTTCCATTAAATAAATGAACTGTAAGCAAGTTTAAACGAGTTAAAGTCATATTCTCTCATAAAATTGCCGCGAACTAGCTTCAAATTTATATTATTTATTTGTACCAATATACATTTTTCTTAGAAAGCCATTCCTCAATTTCATTTGCTTCACTCTCTACTTCTCCCTGCCACTTGTGTCTACTATAAAATTCAATTCAATTAAAATATAATTTCACAGCACTCTAAGCAATGAAACACCCTCTCTCCGCAAAAGACTTCTAACTCAAACTCTATGTTCAAAATTCAAAAGTAAAATTTTAATTTTCACCTACACAAAAATGATGTTGATGATGATGATGATGATGGCGTCAACGTGCGCCACTGCTTCAATCTCCCTCTTCCTGCCTTTCAATTACAACTCATAGACACCATTCTTAACGTTGTCAGCAGCGATGATGATGATAATATTCAAAATTGTTTGCCACTTCAAAGTCATTATGAAGATAGCAAGTCGCAGTCACCATCTCCTTCTGCTGTGCTCATTCAACTTGCCTTAGAAAAGCGCAAGATAACTTGGCATTTATATGGCAATCAAGGCATTTTTGCCTTCATTTAAGAGCTGGGCGCCAGAAGAACGGAACTCCTTTCATGACAGTGACACGTAGACAAACGCTCAGGCATTCATGCGCTCGCCTTGGCAGTCATTCATTTATTCAAAGACGGATAAGCAACTCACACACCCACAGTGGAGAAGTTTTACAGAAGTAGGTTTCATTCATGCCGAAACACTTTTTGATGTAATTTTAGCATAACCCAAAAAATGTCTCCGGTAGATGAATGAATGCAGC
Source organism: Leucophenga montana (assembly GCA_035044765.1). Taxonomy (NCBI): domain Eukaryota; kingdom Metazoa; phylum Arthropoda; class Insecta; order Diptera; family Drosophilidae; genus Leucophenga; species Leucophenga montana. Next base: position 377,865 of record JAWNNQ010000178.1, read on the forward strand.
AGGACTGAACATGGTGTTTTGTGGTGTTTTGCATGTTGATAGGATGATGATGATGAGTGTGAATGGTTTAAGGAAGGCATCAAAATGTGCGACGGAGCGCACGAAAGCGGTTTTCAAATGAGCAACAGCGGCGTGAAGAGTTAAATGACAGTTGGCGGAAGAAAGCGCTCTGACAAATTTATTTGTCTTTATGGAAAAAGTGAAAATTAAGAAAATTTTGCCATCAAAATGAGCAAAGTTCTTTTGCCATTCAACGTATTATGAAGTGAAAGTGGGCGTGTAGAAAAGGGTTGAACTGTATGTAAAAGTGTCTGGTAAAGAAGTGGTAGATAAAAATCGGGTTGGTGGCATATATTGTAAGAGCACCATCACCATCATCATCATCCATACCATTATTGTTGCCGTGTTGACGCCTTTCACTTGAAAAATAGACGTTTGTGTTGAAATTTAAATTTGAAATTAAAATTTTGTGCGCGTGAAGCAAATAATTTTGTGTCTGCGGCAAAGAATTTTGTGGCGAAGAAGTTTTACCAACGAAAAACAAGTTAAGAATGAAGATTATGGGAGGTTGGAGGTTTCGATCGAAAGTTACAAAGTGCATAAATATTAGTTTGTAGTCTATGGATGTCATTATTGGTGGTTGTGACTTCTGACAATTATTTTGTGTGCGATAAAAAGTGCTACGATATGTTGATGTTTTTTGTTTAAACTAAAGTTTCCCATTGTAGTGGTGAGTTTAGAATGCTCTCCCTGCTTGTTTTAGAGATGACTAAGTGGGAGGTGAATATAGTTCCAACACCAGTAGTTGGGATGCTCAAGTCAGCAGTTCTGGCACTAGAAACGGATGCAGTTGACCAATCAGTTACAAAATTTCACTAACGAAAGTAAAGTATCCCTATTTACCGATGACAACATTTACATATGCACTAGAAGTGGCTCTACAAGCATATATCGGTCAAGGCCGCACATAGCATCATTTGGTATAATTTTGTGCCCGCCGGCGCTGACGCTAGTCATCATAGACCTGGTCATCATAGACCTGGTCATCATAGACCTGGTCATCATAGATCTGGTAATCTCGACGTCTTTTTGACGCCATCCACCAATTAAGTTCAGGTTTCCTTCGTAAACCTTTAGTGCTGGAGCTTTGAGGTTCATCCGAAAGAGAAGACGAGCCCAGTGCTCATCATACAGCAAGCATATTAGCAAGCTTGATTCTTCCTTTGATCTCTAGACTGAGATTGTAGTTGCTGGCTATGTCTGTAGATAAAGCCATCTACAGCATGGATGCTAAAATTCTTCATACTCACAGACCTCGTTCAACGCTAGGCCAATGAAACGTGACAGTTTCGCAATCAATATACACCCAGAAAGCTTCTCCTTAACAATAGTAATACGCTCTAGGAATTCATAACTAGTAGTCAAATAGTTGCTATGATTTTTCTCTTGTATGGGGCCGTAGCTCCGCTCAGTTTTCCAGTGAATCTTTTGTTTTCATCATTAGCGATGAAGTTAAGCTTCAAAAAGATTTTGATTTTGATAGAGTATTAAGGGAGATATAGTCTAGTGACAAAAAATACCTTGAAGAAATAATGTGCCGTGTTTCCATATTCACTAAATTTTGCGTTCGCAGTTTCCGTAGAGGTTCCCTCAGATTTGTTAGATTTCATTAAGTTTTGCTGTCACTTTCAATCAAAGTTTATTTAGCTTTGAGTTCAGAAGTCAAAGATAATCTGATAAACTTGCCTAAAAAAACCCTTAATGAAAAAGTAAGGCTAACGTCAGAGTGCACGCTAGAAGCGATATGATAATGCTCCAGAAAGCGAAACAGAAAGCGAGTTCAAGCTATAAAGCAATATCGAAGCGAGAAAGCAATTTCGAAACTGCTTTGTCGCTTTTGCTTTCTTGTTTTCGATTCATGTTTGCATGACTTTGTGGTTATTTATGCAATATTTCTAAAAATATTTCTTTTGTAACAGGTTTTTTCTCAACTATATATCGCTTTAACTCAGGCATCTTATTGCATTCGTTATAAGTAAATGAACATCAATTTTTTTATTAGTCTTGCTGACTGTCAGGCTGTTTCTACTATGCCGATAGTTTTGGTTAAACCACGCTGCAGTGATCCTGTCCAATTTGAAGCCATCCCTATTGAGCCCAATAAAATTTCCACAATCGAGAACATTCTCAGACTTCTTTACCCGGTATGATGACTACGTATTCTACAAATAAGTAGTGCAGAAAGCATTTTAACTGCAGTTGTAGCCCTTTTTGTTGTGTTAGAACACTAATACCTTGTGCATGTTTGCATACTTTCTTTTCGAGGAGAATAGCGACGGGGCTCACAGTCAGCTCACCACCACTTAATCTAGAATAGTTATAATAACTGCGGAATATTAAATACTTATAATCACTCTAGGCTTCCTGGTGCCTAATTAAATTATTCGTTCAAATTTACTCTTGCATGACGCATTTTTCTCTTAAATGCAGTTTCAGTTGGTCAAACTTCCATAACTCGCATTTACAATTGATTTGCTTTACCTACACACCTTCTCATAAACATGTTCCATCAAGCTGTCTGTAGTCTTATTACACATATCTAGTACTTTTTATTTGAGCTGCTGCTGACTGCCAACACCCAACTCTTAAAACTTCAAACCTCACCAAAGAGATTGGCAGACGGATTCGCACACACTCCCATGATGTACACCCTCGCAATAAAAATCTGAAGAAAAAAATGTACAAGCGCTGAAAAGAAAGGTAAGGGTCGCTTCAAGCGCAATACAATTTTGCTGACCAGAAATCGATTGAAGAAAAATATTTTATATTTACAAAAAGGACTAATGTGAAAGTTAGAAATGAAGCAAAAAAAAAAATTCCAGCTAGTCCTTCGGTTCTTTCACAGACGAGCACATAGATAACGAGAGTGAGGGTGGGAAGCACACATGCAACTCAATGCTTTATTTCGCGCAGTTTTAATGCGGATTTTCTCAGATTTCGTTTTATTTTTTCCATATACGAGTATATATATTTTCGAATAACAGGAGAAAGAAACATGACTACTTTAATTTGAAACTGGACAGTGCTGCTTATAAATTTTGTATACAGAATAATAAGCACTATCTGTGTCATGAAAAGTGAATCGTTGTCAATTTGTATTTTTAGACTAGTTGTGTATTATAAGTTATGTCTTAAATGGAACATAGCTAGTTTCAAAATACTCTCTCTCATACACTTGTCAAACACCAATTAAATTTTAAAGAGCTTTTCTGGAAAAGCGTCTTAAATCTCAGCTGCGTGAAAAGTGAATATTTTATAACAGTGAATAACTTTTTTTTATTTTGAAAACTATTCAATAACTCAAAATATCTTAATTGTCAAAAAACTTTTCAGCATGTGAAAGGAAGATTTCAAAACATGATTTTATGATTTCAAGGTTGTCCCAGAAGTACCCGGCTTGATGTCGAATGGCGCTGGTAGTTTACGTATCATTCAACTAGGGTCTAATTTTGAACATTCTCCATCATTCAATTTATACCTGACAACCATTGAAAGCTGATAGAAAGCCAGACAGACGGCCTTTGTAACATTAGTGTTTCATCCACCATCATGAAACGCCGCAAGAACTTGATCATGTTGCTGTTAAAAGAATATTTCGAAGTTGCCACATAATTGCGTTTGAAGTCAATTTCGCCACACATATGCTTTCAGTACCTATATCTGTCTTTCATGTCCTCGCTAAATTGCTATCAAATAAAACTGTAATGATGCAGATTGCTCAAAACTTGACATTATTGTCAGCAACAAACTTGTTTCAGGTCGGGTGCTTCTACACTCGTACATATATTCGGATGTTGTCGTGGGTCTATATGCTTATGTAACGGTATCGTGACTTTTTCGTAAAATTCAGTAGATCGCGTGTGAATCAATGTGCACATCACAGCATATTCTCTTATCAGACTGTTACGTAGTAGATTTAGCACTTCGTAGAAAGTGCGTATCTAGAGTATTACTGGTTGCTAAGGAGTTTTAGATTTGACACCATCGGATTGGAATATGAAATGGATAGCTGCTTAGCAATCGACAAACTATTGATATTTGCGTATTTTGTAGGATTAAGCCTTCCGCTTAAAATCGGCTGCAATGGTTGAGAAGTATAAAAGGCCGCATAATGTTCAGTTCTGTAAAGAAGTCGGTATCTTTATTACATCTCATGTAAAGGAAGCTATCTATTCTATGCTACTTGTGCACTCCCAACCGATTATATGGTGTCATTTATAAACTTGCATGCCGTCATTTTCGTATGTTTTGGTTTGACCAAACAAACCAAAGCAAGCACTATGCGCATTTATCAAAATCTAAATGGTTAAGTTATAATGAGAACAAATGGATGTAAACTAGTGCGATATGTCTGCGCATATTTCACCTGTATCTCTTACCTCTCCACTTTTGTCTTCTTCGAAAAATTTCTTTGTAACATTTTAATGGTTTATGCTCTAGTATGTTTGAATGACGCAGTTGAAAATGTGTATACATACAAATGTGTACAGAGAAAATATTTTGGTGCTATTCTGCCAACTGAAAATACAGTAACCGAAAGGAGCAACAAAGAGAGCAGCTAGCCGTGATAATCCATTGTTTCAAACAAAAGGTGAGAAAATGACGCACGAGACAAGTAATAATAAATAGTAAGTGAAACAAAAGACTGCACTGTTTGCTTTGTTCATTCGCATTGTATTTTCATTTGGTTTGTTCGATTGGTCGTATCGAACCAAATCACCACAAGTTACAAGTTGTTGCAACTTGTACGGTTCGATTACAAAATTTTTCGAGAAACCAAGTGAGAAGAAATTAGAATTTATTTGAGGCAATTGCCAAACGAGTGCGTTTGCGCAATGGTCTAATTCTGACCCAGGACTAATTATATAGCTTTCGCAGAAGGTTTACCTTAATTACATATCATTACAAGATTCTTAGGTTGGTTGCGTTTTACAGTTGATACTATTTTTTATACAACAGCCATCAACTGTATATGTTCAATTATTGAACAGTTCTCGTTCTTGACAAGACAATTATAAAATATAGTTTGATATTTGTCTAAATTATGCTATGAGTCAACAACTAAATATCTGTAATCGATGTTTTTTTTTAGAGAATTTCCCAGTGAATCGATTTTCGGGTACACTATTGTAAAATAGCTGGTGAATTCTTGTTTTATACGTTTTGTATTTTGCAAGATTTCCGGTAGTTTTTCAACATATTCTGCAAAAACTAGATTTATTATACGCGGTGGTACACACAAACACACACACACACACAAACATACTATATAGTATATACAAATACATTTACCATAAGACTTCATATAAAATAAAAACGTGACCTGTACGCGAAAACCAATACACAAGCAACCAAGCGAAAGGAAAACGAATTGCAAAAGTAGTAAAAATATAAAGGATATTATATCCTGTGAGGAGTAGCAGCAACAGCTACTAGTACTGGCTAGTACTGGCGTAATATGAGCGTGAATGCTTGATAAGTTCAACATGGCATTCTCCATAATACAGAACAGTTGCTGGTTACTTTCATATATATACTTTCAGATATGCATTCAGATGGACATACACCTGCACAGGTAAAAGCTGAAATATTTTTATATCATTTTTATTTCTCGGGGAATTTTTTTTTTCACCCAACTCCTTGCTATATGTAGATATATATATATACGATTATTTAAAGGGTTTTTCAATAAGGACATAATAATTTTGTGTTTAAATAAAACATAAAGAGTAAGTGAGATATTGATTCATTTAAGCGAACTGGGGAACCCCCCCCCCCTTAACACTTCCAAAGAGAGCGTTCTGGATCCGTCCCCGCATTTAAGTATTTAAATCGAACTCGTTAATATTTCCAAAACGTGCACGTTTGCGGCGATCGATTCTTTGGAGCCAATTTTCCATCAATCTTCCACATATATCGGGAGTTGGCAATTTGGCGTTCGATTCTATTCCTAAGCTTGTTGTAACTTCAAAATTGATAGAAAATTCTAAGTTAAAATTATCGCCATTTTCAAGCTAACTTTGGTCGTTTTCAGGCGTAGGCATCTTAATCGCACTTAATATTTACATTTAGGAGAGAACTCCACAAATCGGGCATGCTTGAAAAGATTTTGTTTCCACCACTTTTCACCACAAGGTCAACCTGAACGCTTTTACGAGGAGCTGTACCTGCTGATTTTATCAACAAGCGCGTATTATTTCGCTTTGCCCTAAATAGTTCTCCAGCTTTTTTCCCGCAGACTTCTTTCGCCCATATCTATAAGAGATAATTCGGGTCGTCCATCAGTTTCCCCCTTTCTTTCCATATGACAAACCAGTCCGAATTGCAAACAGTTGTATTATATGCTAAAGAGTAGAATTTAGAAAAATGTGGGGATAAATGGGCACTGACAGTAACTGCGTTCAAATTGAAATTAATGACACCACAAAGTTAAAAAGGTCTCAGAGCTCCCGAATGCTCAAAAAATTTGGAAGTCTAACCAAACCTGAGATCTTTTACAAAATTTCGTTTAAACTTACACAAATATTAGGACAGTTACTTTCATTTTCTACAACAGAGCTCTACCAACAGCTACACATATAGCCACACTGATTTGATTTCATCACAAATCCGGCTAAAAACCTTGAAAAAATCAACTTCATCGCTGAAGATGATTTTTTCGATGAAATTCTGGATTTTGGAATCGAAGAAGCTTAGACGCTTCAAATGTTCAAGAGGCTTCAGTTTTTGAGTTATATTGATCTGGTAAGCGTCTAGGCTAAGATCTTTATGTAATACTGGCCACAATATAGTCTTAGAGATTCCTAATTCCTGTGAACGTTTCAGCCCAAACCGCTTTAGATACACTCGACAGATGTGTCTAATTTCGAACTGAAGCATTTACAGATATTTTCGAATACTGAATATGTTCACGAGAATATACACACTAACACTTTCAGCTGACAGCTGCTGAAAAAATGTAAGAGTGCGTTAGTTTTAACATACAAAATTGTTATGTTCCTATTGAAAACTCCTTTACATATCGCTCGTTTCATTTTGTTTTTACAATTTTTTCACATTTTTATTGCAAGGGAGGCGGTAGCAAGAGGGGGAGGGGGAGACTGTGAAAAAAATTTTGCCACAAACTAAATGTGTTTGTGGCGTTTGATAGCGTCAGCAATGGGCCAACGCCGCTTGGGGAGCGCCCAGTTGGCGCTGGACAACCCAAACCGCTTTAGATACACTCACACTCCTCATTGCTTCTTGCAAGGCAAAACAGTGAAAAAATTAATTTTAACCTTTCCAGTGCTTTGGGTGTTAGACTGTGTGGTCGAATGTTGCTTCCTGCTGTTTTAGCTTCCTTTCTTCCTTTCTTCCTTCCTTCATGCTTCCATACATCCTTCCAGCTTTCTAACTACACATAAGCATTTGTATCTGTGTTTTTATTTTTTCTTTTTTGGTATCCTTTGTGTGGGTGCGAATTTTTTTATTGTTTGTTTTTATTTTATTTTTTATTATTTTAACGTGTGCTTTTTTTCATACTTTGCATGATCCCTTTCGGCTGGCTACACTTTATCCTTTTCCCCATTTTTTTTTTTTGTTTTTTTTTTTTTTTTGTTATAAATCTTGCGGTTGAGCATTGCTCGCCATTTTTGTTTTTTCTTCATTTTATTACTTTGCCTTTTATGTTTTATTTCTCTTCTTTTGTTTTACACTTCGCTACTTATCCATGCCGGAAAGAGTGGACCGCTTATTTTTCAAATTCTGTCAGTTTCTTTCTGGTCAGTCAGTCAGTCGCCGCATGGGATGGCGTTCCAAATGTCGATCTCTGCGAATAATGGTCATGCATATTTTATCTATGCTATAATTTATAGCAAGGTGAAATCGAATTGTAGTACATTCGCTATCGATTTCAACTGTCGTATTCTGTTTTATTTTTTTCATCTTCTTCTTTTTTTTTTGGTCCATTTTATGTGAAAAGTTTTATTTTGTAAAGCATTTATTTTTTATTACTCACACGTCTTTGAATTAGAAATGGGAGATGTAAATTTTTTAGTGCATACTTTTGGGATGATGTGTAAAATGTGAATACATTTTTGCATATAAAGGATTTACCAATAGGGTCGGGTTTATATTAAAATTGAATAGACCACGTATCAATGACATTATGTGTGGAGTCATCGAAAATTGGTTATCTCGGATGCCACGGCGGCCATTTATATGATGTTATATCATATAAATGGCCGCCGTGGCATCCGAGATAACCAATTTTCGATGACTCCGGATCATAGATCATAGATAAATTTAAGCGAAGGTAATGGTTATGTTGACTTTGAGAGCACCGGTCGTTTGCAGCTTATTGACGTAGATATATTACGTAGTATAAATTGGGACCTACGGATCTGTATTTAAAAGGATTAGACTATTTAAGCAAAATTCCGAATCCGAAGAGCAAAAACAAAAACTACCTATTAATTCAATTCACCAAATTTAGCTTCAGTTCATTTCATTATTTTCAGTTTTTTTAGAGTTTCTTTATTTACGATTTAAATATTTTTTCAATTTAATAAATATTTTATAAAAAATTCATCTTAAAAGGTCTAATTTAACTTTTTAAATTTGATCAATCGCATGGTGAATATTTTGTGGTGAGCAATTGTGTTCGCTCATGAATATCTTTATTCACCTATCATTTGTTTTTGTTTTCTGTCATCTCAATAATATTATATTCCACCATGCGTGCAGTGTTTCCCTTTCTCTCACTTTTCTCTCTCCCTCTCTCTCTCTCTCTCTCTCTCTCTCTCTCTCTCTCTCTCTCTCTGTTTTCAAAAATTCAAAGCGAGTGTAACAGAGAAAGTAAATATAAATTTTCGCTTACACACACATTGATCCACGTGATGCACGGATTCGTGGATTCGGATCCGTTTGGTTATTTTAGATACATCATTAACGAATCTTAGGATCCGGAGCAACAAATCAGGATCAACGAATCTATGCATTACTAGTAGACATGCGACTGAAGGAAACACAGCAAGAAAAAGTCTGACGAAGACAAATCGCAAGATCTCGCTAGCCAGTTACCGTCGCCTCTGCGTGAGATACCCATGCCCTCAAATCGCCTCAACAGAACGTCTATAATGACATCAATTATGTGACACGTAATCGTACTATTAGAATCACACGTCGTGCACATTTATATTATACAATTTGGGTCATAAGAAATTGGTAATCATTGATAATGCGATGAAGCCCCCGCTCTCGATAATGCCCCGACCTACAATCCACACTACACAGTGAATGTCTGCTACTTATTGGACCTCGTGTGGACTGGCCATTTTGCTTGTTGACGAAGCCATTGAGCCTGAAATGAACCTCGTCTCTGAAGAAGATTTTTTGGCTGACATCGGAGTCCGCTTCCAACTGCTCCAGATCCCAGTCAGCGAACACACGGCGTTGTCCATGCGCGATTTTCGTCAGCTCCATGAACAGTTCTATTTTGTACGGATCTACCCCCAATATCTAACACGAAATTCCCCAAGTTTCTGTCTGCGAAAAGTATAGTTGTTGTGCACGGATTTGACTGTCTCGGTTTCTTCTGCACACTCTCAAGGACAGTGGCGATGTTTTCGGCAGATCTTAAGTTTCGCCTTGGTTGAACCGGTCGACTCGAATTTGGCCACCAAAAGTTAAATAGTCGACTTGGAAAAACGATCTCATAAACCGTAAAATAGGCGCAACGCATCGTTGCCACAAGAGAACATCCATTTTTTCTTCGACGCTATAACTTACCATGGTGATTTGCCATTAGTGCCTAAAGAATAAAAAAAAACTGGAAAATTAACAACAGATAGAACAGAATCTAGCCGTCCCTATTGAAAACCCCTTTAGAACAGTGACAAACAGAGAAATCCGCTAAGCTACAAGTGCATTAAAAGTACCGTTAGGCAGTGTGACAGTCAAATGATCTTCGGGCGTTGCTCCTATCGTGCTGTTGGAGATTTGAGAAACGATTTGTTTTAGTCCGAAAAGACCTTCAACAGCCAAAAAGGTTAATAACATTTCAACATGTATTACAAGGTTAGGAAGGTTAGAAACTTTAAATATGAAAATGTTTCCTTTTCTTTAGTTCTCAACCTCAAATTTTCGCTATACATATTGAAGCCATTTTCTTTTTCCATACCATATTCATATTTTCCAAACCTGCGCAGAAATTCACAAAACACTGAAACGGAAATCAAAATTATGAAATGAACCCTCTAACCGCAAATACAAAATATTCTGAGGCTAATAATTCCACTCCAGATAGCAAACAACCAACGAGCAGTTGAGCAACCACAAAAATATGACCACGCCCACCGCAAGCACAAGCACAGCGCATATTACATAAAGTTATGGATATATATAGAGCATCAAGGAGAAACAAAAAATATCATAACGCATAAAATTTCATATAAACTAAGGACAAATACAACTGCAGGACGAAACGCAAACAGACACACACACAGACGTGTTGCTGTTGTTGTTGTTGGCTTCAAATTACAACCACAAACACAACGAAAAGCGAAATAAGAAAGCATTGAAAAAAATTTCTAACCTGCGACGTAAAAGAAGCTGCGTGTGTGTGAGAAGGTGGCTGAATGCGTGGGTTGGAGTTATAACAAAGCAAACAACCCCACGGGAAATTGCAGCGCACGTCAGAAACACACACACACACACATAAATAGTGACTGGGAGATAGCAGCGCGCTTAAGTAAACACACACAAACAGACTGACAGACAGACAGACAGACAGACAGCTTGCGAGGGTGAAAAACACCCTTCGATGAAATAGTAACAAGAGAAACAATGCGGATATTGACGACACCCTCAGCGTCGTTGGCACCCACACCAAATGCCACCCAATTATAACGGTATATGTGCACATTAGTTGAATGAGAATGAGAAATAGGGCGTAAGGGCGTAAGGGAGGTAATGAGAGCAGGGACAGAGAGCAAGAGAGATAGAGAGATAGAGAGAGAGTAGCGCGTGTGTCCCGGCACAATTCGATTTGTGTGTCTGTCCAAGTCACTTTTAAGACTCACTGTCCACTGCCCACAAGTCTATCTGTCTGTCCATCGGACTGTGTGTTATTGTTTCATTTTTTTCATTCTCTGCTTCGTTCATTCGATTTTTTTTTACTCATCACACATACTAACAACCAATATATGAAAAAAAATTGTCCTGATTGACTTAAGATCAATGCGGCAACTTAAACTGAAAGTAGCACTATTTATATACGAAGGTTCCATTGTAATACTGCGGTGAGCCCGAACCTTCTTTCATGTTTAAGTAATTCGAAGAGTTGATAAACTGCAGCACAATTGATATGGGTACGTTTTCTAGAAGCTCAGCACTCGACTTTATGGTGCGAGCAGTAGAAAGATAGGTTTGTATACCTCATCCCTTGATTTCCCATAAACATTATTTCAAATCAAAGTTTTAACTATTTCCAATTATAATGTGTGCAGTGTGAGTTAGTAAACTTTTATAATCATCAGTTTCTATTTAGTTTAGAATAAGAAATTGTAGTGATTTTTTCAGGTTTCATACACACCATGTACTACAAGTTTGGAGATGTCTACATTTCTCTTCATTTGTTGAAATATTGACGGATCACACATTTTAAGTAAGTAATTGGCATCTCCAGCTCCATACATATTTGTGGTTCCAATGTAGCTCTCTGTGTTATTCGGCCCAACGTGCACAAGATTTATATGCTTTATATTAATCTATAGACCAACTAGTCATGCGTTTTTTGCTGACGTCAATCATTCTGTCTTTTAGAGTTGGAGCAATAGTTTTATTTTGTGGATGATACCATTGTGCCAAACTCGATGAACTCGGTGTACCTACTGATGGTTGGGAATTATATTATGAGTTCTCAGATGCGAATTGAGTTTGTGCTGGAGTACGTTTTCCAGTAATTTTGACAAACAGGGAAAGTGAGATTTTGGGCCTATGAGACTCCGACAGTATTTTAACCGTGCCTGGCTTGGCTACGTTTTGCATTGTGTTGGGAAGTTGCCGATGAGAAAAAATTTTAACTAGATACTGAAAGATAGATTACGTATCCGGTGAGTTTCACTGAATTTCTGGTAATTTTTTGCATTTAGTTTATTTAACTATATACTTTTTAGCTCGCTTAAATGTGTTTCAAGAGCAGTGGTAGTAGTATAAGTTGTGTTTTTGAGCTGTGGTAACAAGACTCTATTTATGCGAGCGCTGGACTCTAAAATGAGCTAAACGTGATTTGTAGAAATATTTTCTCTTCTTCGCTACGGCCAAGTTTTAAGATAGGTCTCTTAACGGGGATTCTGATTCTATTCGGGAGCTTGGTATGATTTTGCTATTTTCACAGGGAGGGTTTTGTACCAGTTAGAAAGGGTTTCAATTAAATGTATTTGGGATAGACTTAGTTCCAACTTAAGAGGTCTATCTACGTTGTGGCGTTTTAAGGCGTTGATTAGATTCTGAAGATCTATTTAGCTGTATAAAATTCGTTTTGCAGAAGCTTTATGCTTCATTTCACTGTTAGTATTATGTCTCGAGGGAGCCGATTTTGTTATATGTACTAAATTTTTATCTGTACGAGCTATGCAAGCTGTATGAGCTACATGAGCTGCTCTGGGCTGGTCATCTTGTCCGAATACCAGTACTGAAGGTTTGCAAGAGGAAATGTCATCCAAAGTCAAACTGTTTCCTTATATGAATGTATGTTTTTTAATGTATTAAGATCGCTAGATCGTTATATAGACATATTAATATTAGAAATGAGAAAGTAACTCTGTCTGTTACCTTTTCATGCCTAAGCCGCTGAATTTTTTTAATCAGATTTTGTTTCATATGGGAGAAGGGCTGGCCACTCCAAATCACGCCTTATTGAGATGAGAAGCTCCTGGGTGTTCCCTCAAAACAGCCATCGATCGGAGAATTCCTGCGCAATCGCCAACATGTATGGATGGTTATCAAGGTTTTCGTCAATAATTCGCCTCAATGAACGATCGGAGATTCCAAGGACAGACGCCTGTTTGCGCGCAGAACGCCGCTGGAATCGCAAGACTGTAGCACCTCTCTCTCTCTCTCTCTCTCTCTCTCTCTCTCTGTCTCAATGTTTTCAGGTGATCTGATGACCAGTTCTGTATCATGTCACACTCGCGGCATGTCTGAATGTGACAATAGATATTCGGTCCGCGACAGGACCTACATAGAAATGATTTCGGAAGGTGCACTGGGTTGCGATTACAGGACATCCTCAAACGAAATAAACTTTGAGAACCATGCCTGCCGATTGGTATTACTCACGCCAAGCTACGATCGCTACAGCCTGAATGCCGCGCATTTCAAAAAAGGAAGCTATGATGCCGCAACCTATAGTGGATTTATGAAGAAAACAATTGAAAAGCCTTAGGATAGTCATTCCAGAGAGATGAGTTTGATGTTTGCAATCAATTTAATGGTTCTTGCATTTAAAACATCCTCAAACAATTTAAAAATGAAATTATAAGTAAATTTAACTTATGTTTGCGGCTAAAGTCGCGGGCGTTTGCTAGAGTCAGATATATTTTTCTTAGATTCACTCACACCACAGGCACACACACACACCACACACAGCTGCAGAGACAGAGACAGACAAACGTTTATATATAAGAAGAAGATGCAGCAGAGCTGATAGCGCTGCACGAAATACGTGCAACATCATAAAAAGGACAAAACAATAACAATAAAAATCATACATGCTCTCCACCTCAAAGCACGCTCGAGTAGATCACCCAACCTAAGCACAAACAGTTTACGCACACACACACTCACACGCACAGAGGACATTAAGATATGAGCATTGGGTAAGGATATACAAAGACATTGAAAGAACGAGAAAAAAAAAAGAGAATATATATCTATGTATCTACTATCTCGTAACTTTCTTTTTTTTTTGTCCCTATATATAATGAACATAAAAGTATCCTTTATGAAATTCAATTTATGTTAGATAGCAGCGGCCATTTCCCAGGCCCAGGCCCAGAACCAGAACCAGGACCAACCCACAGCTTATGTGTGCGTGTGTGAGTAATTTATGTTTGGGTGTGTATTGCTCTCATAAGTATATGTATATACATACATACATACATGGGTATAAAATACAACACATAACGGTATATTGTGTCCACCTTATGTGGCATCGATTGCTGTGCATGAAAAATAATAACACATTAGAGAAGGTAGTACATGATGGGTGAACTATGTTGACCCCCATAATATCTGGTTTGGTGCAAGGGAATACGTGTATCTGTGTGTGTCTGTGTGTTTGTGTGGGGAAAGCTTTTATGAATGTACAGTTTACATCTGTTTGTTTTTGTAGCTCTGCATGCGTTTATGTAAGTGTGTGCGTGTGTGTGTTTGTTGATAAAATGCGTTAAAACGAAAATTAAGCAACACAATTAATGAGTTCGCTTTTATCATACAATTTTAATGGGCACAAATAAATTGGCTCCGAACTAGCCAAGTACAAAATTACCAAATTTATTTTGGAAAGCAGAGAAATACAGACTTGTTTTTTTTTTTTGTATATTTGAGTTTTATGAATTTAGATGTTTGAATGTGAATTTGTCTCAATATATAGGAAAAAGATGGTATAAGTTATTCGGTTATATAATTATATAACATACTATGGACTTTTGATATGTTTGAATTGCAAAAATACAAAGCTACCAAATTTAATCGGTGTATGAAAGAAAAACAAGGCATTTGAAATAAAAGGAATGGTTCAGTGGGTCAAAGTGAAGAGCAACGAAAAAAGGTGCACAAAAATCCAACAACTCCATAACCCGCAGCAATAAATACAAATGTGGGGCCTCTCAAAGCTCGGTGCAGGGGTAGACTTGATCCCCTTGCTACGGCACAGCATCTCTTTTTTTTAATCGTAGCTATCGCTAGAGTCCAAACTCAGAAATATTGCATCACCGAAAAATCTCAGAATATTACGTTTGAAGTTTGAAAAAGTCCTCCATTTTTTGGGAACTTCGTTGCTTTACATTCTCCAATAAAAAGGAAACGTTAAATTTGATGGAACCGAAACTTCATTTACGCTTGAATTGACATCGGGTTTTTAAAATTTAGAAAGGTTGATTAGATTTTGGTGAATGGTGTTCTCCTTATCATAAACTGCACATACTACAAGAATTATACCGAATCAACAAGTAAAGACGATTACACACTATTCAGTACGAGGGAAGTTTCTTGTGAAAGTTCTAAGCTGTCAAGCTAAGCAAAAAAAAAAAAAAGAAAGAAAACCACTTTGCTTTGAGTGGTAGCAAAGCTGAAATACTATTTATACTTATAACGAAAGTAATCCCTTCGTAACTATTGAAATAAAGGTTTTGTAAGCAGTTGAATATTGCTCTGTCAGCTCTATCCACGTACGACGCTTCCTTAGATTTTGTAAGCAGTTGAATATTGCTCTGTCAGCTCTATCCACGTACGACGCTTCCTTAGTTCAAAAAAGCAAACGAATCTCAGTTCAATAAGAATCTCAAATGTACCAATATAAGTTCGAAGAAGTTCGTGCAAAACTGCAGAACCATAATGGTTACTTTCTTATAGCTCTACAGTAAAATGAAAAGTTAGCTTTAACACGCCTGTGCTTATAGTGAACTTTGGGGACCGGAAGAAATCTTTGCTGACATGAATGAAATATCCAAAGGGCTATGTATATACAGAAGATTTTGAAGTTTGACTGGGAAGATTCTTCTAAAGAACATTATGAGCAAGATAAAGCTGAGGTCTGGACAATTTATTTAATTGGAAAGATTCTTCTAAATAACAGTATAAACAAGATAAAGCTGAGGTCTGAAAAAATTAAGAGATGCCTTTATTTGTCATATAAGTCTAAACAACCTCAACAAAAAATTCAAAGAGAAATTCAACGATCTACCTCAAGAAGAACGCCAAAACATTGATGAACAAGTAAAAATAAATCATCTGTAATCACCCGATGTTCTTTTGCTGTAATTTTTTTTTTTTATAATGAAAAACGTTGGTTCCGCTTGTGAAATTTGTTTATTTAATCCATTCGAATTTATTCCATCAAGGGTGATTACTTTTGCCCAATCCTGTATATAAAGGAAAGCTTTTATGGTGATAAAATTAAAATCAATGATGAAGTTAATGGTAAACTTCATATTATATGAAAATCAGTGCCAATGAGGACTGAAAATGCTAACGCGAGCAGGTTCCTCGGAACTTATCAATGACTAAGAGCTCTGTATTCGTGATGGTCACAAATATGGACTTGGGTTATCATCGGAGATTGTCTTATATTAAGCATCCGCAATGCCAAAATTACAAAATTTTAATACGTATTTTCACAACCGTTCTGCTTCTTGAATCTCCGAAGAAAATTGATATATTTTGCATCGGAATCGTAAGAAAGAATAGAATGAATTGAAATCTGATATGCATTTTTAAATCAATGTATATATCAATAATATTTATGTCTATATTTATAACAGATAAGCCAATCGGGTACATGATTTTGGGAATGGCTATATCCAATTTTTGGCTTCTTTAGCGCAAACTTCTAAGCTAAATATGACTTGAAAAGTTCTAGATGGAAATAGTAAATGAGCTCCTTAATGCTACAACTTTCTGAAGCGCAGTTCAAAACAAAATGCTTTGCAAAATGTGGAAATAGAAACACATCTCTCCTCTGATAATTCCAATTACATTTGACTTGAACAATTTACAATAACAATGGAAAGTATATAATTTATAGTGAAAAAGGAGGAAAGGAGAATACATTTGAAAATGAAATTTGAAAATGTGTAAAATGTGAAAGAAAGAAACTAGCGTACCCGAGGTGTGCTGCTATTATATTCTTCATTATTTAAACACAAATCTGGGGTCTTAATTGTGTGTCACTCGTTCTTCTACGAAGCAAAATTTACTAATCGATTGTTTATGATTGGAAATGGTTGTGCTCTACACCGGAATATTTAATCAGCATTTTCTTAGTATGGGTATGGTTTGTTTTAAGCAACAAACAATGTTAAGTGGGCACACAAAATTTTTGTTATTTTTTTGGTTTCAAAACATGAAATATTTGATGTAGCTTACTAAAAATTTGACAATAGTCTCGTGTCAGATGGTAAATAATGAGAGCATCTAAAGTTACAAAGCGAAAAATTAAAAAACAAAACCACTGACTTCATTCGCCCACGTACACCTGCTCCATAATTTATACATATTGAAATTATTCCGAATAGTTTCGTTCAATTTCACAGTTTCTTAGGCTAATAAATTCAAAAATTGGTCCGCACTGTTTACTTTCAGTTGCTCTTATAAAGATAGCGCCACCAAAAATTCTGGCCAAGTATTACTAGAGTAAATATTTTAAATATTGTTTAAATCGAATGCAGAATAATAAATAAATACTAAGAAGAAAGAAATACAAATAATAAAACCAAATCGAATAACATAATTACGTACAAGCACCCTTTATATTGTATACGTTATTTAAACGTGCGCATAAGCCGTTATCAAACAGACAGATGTACAAGTACGATGCTTAAAAGAGAAAGCAATTAGACTAGCTGTAAATTATATACCAGTATGTATAAAAATGTTATGCGTATGTAATTCACAACTAGTTTTAACATGCGTCAAAGTGCGCTAAATCTTGACTGACGTAAATATGACGTGGAAAATACACCAAACCGATGTTGGTGATGATGTTTCACATCAAAAATTTTCCATCACAAGCTAAGTAGAATGATAATGTGTGGATGTAGCTAAGTTAAAACCCTTCGTTAAATATACACATTAATAATTCATTATTCTCTTTCCATGTAATATAATTTAATCTACAGTGAAAAAAAATGAAATAATAAAACAATACACATAGGACTGTTGCATATGCTTAAATTCTCACAAATCAAAATGAAGTTCAGTCCATAGTAACACAAACAAACAAAAAAATTGGAAACTTTTGTGGGGTCAGATAAAAACTTATTATGCATACCCATCTCAACCGCAATAAAGTTTGTACATATATATACATAAAGCAAAGTTTATATATATGTACATAGATATATAGATATATATATAAGAAAGTTCGATATATAAAACATATACATACATATAAAGATAAAGCGTCGTATTTGGCATTGGTATATGTAAAAACTAATAAAAGTATGACATCATATTTTAGTCGTCCACCCAAAGATTCTTTTTTTTTTATATACGCACAAAACACCCCAAGAAGCAGAGGACATAAGGCAGCGATAGAAATATTGGAGCAAAAAAAAAACGAATAAGGAGCAAAGCATAAGAGCACGGAGTATAGCAGACGTGTATATAAGCGCCACAAAAACGCCAACATTGTTATAAAAGTTCAAACAAACATGCGACCTGACTGAGCAGCATGCCAACCCCTCCCCCTCCACCCATTCCACTGGCGTACAGCTGAAAAGCCAAGAGTGAAGTAAAATAAAAACGAAGGATAACGCAGGATACGCTTGACCAATGCCCACCAATCACACACACATATACAGACAGTGGTAACGAAAGAAGAAGGTAAGAGCGAGAAGGCGTGCAACACCAAGACAAGACACCACTGCTAGGCGACTTATACGAAAAGGAAACGCGCAATTTTTATGCTGCTCAACTTTGGACAGCAGAAGAAGCAGCGAAGTCGGAGCAGTAATATGCTGCTGCACCCTGCTGCCATTGTCCGCTGAAATTATGAAGCTGAAAATCCAGCATTGACCTGTAGCAGCGAAAAATGAGAAACCGTACGCGCGAAAGGACGAAGCAGGAAACCATGAAAAAGGAAATAAATCGAACGATATAAAAACGGAAGGTAACTCGAAAAAAGGAATGAGTATATAAGAGAAAAAAACATTTAGTTCTATCGAACCGAAGCTTTAATACGTTTCTTACAAGCAGTGAACACAGCATGAGGCAATCTTTCTGAACTATGTGTTTCTAATTTAAATATAAAAAAAGCGTTCTAAGTACAATGACTCGAAATTTTTGGATCAGTTTGTAAGGTGTATCCAACTATGGAGGGGCTGAGAGACTGAGTCCATTTCACAAACTTTAAGCAAAGTTTAAATATCGACATTTTTGGTAACTATATAATTCTTTTTTAGCTTCCCATTACGAATATAAGTTGAATTTTATAGCTGAGCCCGAAACAGTTGTCTCCGTGGCTTAACATTCTTTGCGAAACAAAAAGTTGGTGTTCTCCTTCACATTGAAAAGTATGTAGTTACAATATAAAATGTTAATGCAGAAATGAAAGTTCTTCGCGTAAAACTTCTTCATTAAACTTAACATTCAAGTTGTCCATCCCTCTGACTATATCAATGCCAAAAATATATTTTACTAATTTTCCAGCATTTAAACTCTATTCAAGAGCGAAAAACCACAAACCATATACTACTTACTTATCTAACTACTTATGTGTCGATACAACCTCTTAGGCTACCGTCAGAGTACACGCAAACCACTGCTTGTACTTTCTTATGTAATCGCTGAAAAGGTGTCATAGTGAAAACGAAACGAAAAGTGAGTGCAAGCAATAGTGATATCAAAACGTGTGCGAAGCGAGAAAGCAGTTTCGAAACTGCTTCGTCAATTCGCATTGGTTTTTGCTTTGTTGTTATCGTAACGTATTTGTTTGATTTTGTTTGCCGCTTTCACTCTAGCATCTTCTAGCATTGCTTATAGCACTTCCATCCGGTTAAAATGACCAGCAAGTATAGCCTATGGAATTTTTAGCGCAGCTCTATATCAACCTTAACACATTGCTCATACAGTTCGTGGTTTATAAGGATCAGAAACTCCTTACCAACTCTATTAAGTTCATAAATTCTATGAAGAGCTATTCTCTCGAACACTCCCAAACACGCAGTACCCAACATTGTCAGGGTCCAGGCTTTAGCGCTATACACCGCTTTTAGATTTTTATCTTCGTAATTCGAGAGAGCGTTCTACTTCTAATTTGCTTGCCGATTAGCAGCGTGATATTATGACAGGCTAACGTTGTTGTTGTCGCTGGTTATATTTGTTTTCCGGTAAAGTTTTCTACAACACTGATGTTGAAATTCTCCATCCTCACAGTAGACCTCAAGTACTTCGTCTTGTCCTCGTCCACCGCTAGGCCCATGAGACGTGACTGTTTCTCAATAACGCCCTGCTAACTCGCCGTTAGTTTGTGCTGACGATGTAAATATCATCAACATACGCGAGTAGCATCACTTCCTTAGGGAAGATCATGACCAACCGTTCTACGTGTGGGCATTGACTTATAATGTACTCCATCAAAAGATTAGAAAAGGTCTCCACGATAAAACATCACCATGCCTGAAACATCTATTGGTATCAAAGGGCTCGGAAAGATTCCTTCCTACTCTGACAACGCTTTGTGTGACATATTTGCTGGAATTCCAAGTTCATACAAAGCGTTAAAAAACTTCGTTCTTACAGATGGTGTGTGACTTTGTTATACTTTTGAGACTTTTGGAGAGTGAATATTATGTCACTGGTCGACTTTTTTTGGTACGAAAGCACACTGATACTGTCCTATTAGTGTATCTGTATATGACCCGCTATGAGTAGCTTACAAAGTACGCAGGACGGAATTTAATATTCAATTGAAAGAATACTTCACGGTGGTTCGCGCAGACAAATCAAATTCAAATCTTAGGGCATGCATTCATCAGACCATTTCTTACACAACAGTTGGTGTACACGCTTATTGTAGTTTTCATGTCACATCAATGATACGGATATATATTCTAGTAGGCCAGTTATCCGCTGTCAAACAAAATGAGATAACTATCTTCAAGAACTACTTACAGAATAGCGAGATTTCAGAAACTGAAGTAGATTATATAGTATACACACTAATGTTTTCAACTGCATGTTTATATTTATTTTTTATAATTCAATAACAGATTTCTGTGTATATATAACACCAACAATATCGTACATTCACTGCAGAGGTATAACCAAAATACTACAAATTTTACTTTAGTAACGGAAGAAGTTTCCGTCCGATGATTGACGGGAGAATCCCTTATTGACCAGCTGATTGTGTACACCGCTACAGATGAGCTTAACACTGTGTGGATGTATCTTCTCTTTGATACCACCTAAACAAAAAAATTGATTACAAAATTTCACTTACCTATACAAACAGTTTTCAAAACATTTACGCACCAATTCTCAGTGGATGTCCCAGCGCTTCTTCTTCCTTAGCGGGCACGGCTTTTTTATTGCTCAGTATACGTGCATTATCCATTATAATTCCACCGGGTCCCTTGCGCTTTGATAGCTGAGACCAACTAGTTGTGGCGCCGCACGTTTCACGCTGCAGCACCGAGTCCACCTTGTCCGGAAATGACTCGCGGCTATGATCGTAGCGCGAATTCAGTCGCAAATCCAATGAATCACGCGGTATGTTCGGATACTGCCGGAATCGCTTACTGTTGCGCACCGATGCCATTGTCTGATGGTAGTACAGACGATCGTGTGTCTTCAGATGTGCATGCCAGCTTTCGCCACCCTGCGCCGGAGGAGGTTTTGGCATCGCGCATAGGTAGACGCCCTCCGCGCTCAGATCGGGCTCGAACGAATCATTGCGCACCATAACTACCTTTTGTGACGACATTGTTGTTTCGGCAAATAATTCAACAAATTATATGCACTCCAATTGTATCAGAGAATAAGAAATATAGCAATTTTTTTTTTTAAATAAATAAAACTTTTTAATTGAATTATGGGAGTAGAATGTACCAGCCAGTATGTAACTTGAAACTTTTGACCGAATATTCAGTGCCAACTAAATTCGTACATTGAATTATTTTCTGGTTTTACATCTGAACTAAAAATCAAGACAAGTATTTCTATTGTCAATAAATTAGTTTACTATAGTAAACATCTATATCGAATGCAAATACAACAATCGTTGCTAGACAAATTTTTAGTTAGATGGTCCATCGATATTTTTCTTAAATAAATCATGAAATCACAATATGGTTTGCATGTATGATTGGGAATGGGTTATTTTGCAGACGTTGACAATAGTGGCGAAAGTTATTGATTGCCAATCACTTGCGAATGCCGAAACACGATTCACTTGCAAACGTCCGTAAGACATGTATCCCCTGGGTAGCCTTCGAACATCCTTTCCCAAGTGAGCAAATTCTGAGAAGTCATCCACAATTTTACTATTCACCATTCCACACTTAATTAAGTGTTGGTACACTGACTTTGGTTAACCGGATCCTCTATACGGAATCTGCAGCTATTCAAATGTTTGATGGACTCGAAGAATAGAAGGCTGACACCACCACAATAGAGCATACTCAATAGGAGAAAAATCCTCTAAAAATGCATGACATCTACTACGTATAGTTACCATGCGAGGAAGCACGAAATTGAATGCGGTTACGTGGATAGTAGTTTGTTGACGAGCACCGCGGCTGGTGCGTCTTCCTACGGGCGATCATGACCTATATAGTTACGATTCTAGAGCCAGATAGGTAAGTAAAACTAAGCTAAACAATTTCGTGAACGGATATAAAAAAATGCAAAAAAAATTTAAATGAATAAGAAGTATCGGAGACTTCATAAAGTATATAAATATATTTGTAATCAGCACTACAAGAGAAGTCGTTGTAGCCATGTCCCATGTAGAAGGCGTCCTATTTCCTAAACTTTTGAAATATTGGTTTGAAAGTTGGTATTGAGACTTTTTATAACCAGCAGCAGCAGCACAGGTATCAAATTGAGCCGATATAACAAGGGTGCCACAGTACAGGACACAGGAGGGTGCATGTAATTGAGCTGATGATTTGATTGAATACGCCTTTAAAATACATTTTGTAAATAAAAATTCCTATTGTTGCAATTAGGGTGTACATTTTGTGCTTAATCTACATAAAAATAAATAATAATTCATATGCTTCAATTAAAAAATTGGAATTTTACTAAACCATCTGGTAAATCGCTAGTTGAATTTGCCATTCACTGCCGAAAGCCAAAGCGTGCCACAGGTGTTACGTTATGAGATAAAAGACGAGCGCCTACTTTTGTGCGTACTACTTATTGTTGCTCGGTTCACATGCATACTAATGGACGTATCTCGTCCACTTTTTGGTGTAGCACCTATACAAACCCACCACTCACATTTATGTTTTACAATTCAAAATGCAATTTCGAGTGAATGGCAATAGAGCAATAGTAGTTAATGTTTTTTCTTGTTTCTTGTTTACCTTTACTGGTTTAAAAAAGGTCAAACGAAAATAATTTACATTATGCGTATAAGACATTTATTCTTGAGCGAAAATGAAATACAGAATATAAATAATTATTGTTATATTGTTGTTTGTTCGACTTCCGGTCACGATTTGGATTCGATATGGTTAGATAGTAAGGGTTTCAAGTATTGGAGTATTCATAACGATTAATTGATTGAATGATTTTTGAATCGGTCGCATTGTACGTATAACATTGCATCTACATTCTTTTGTGCTTAGAACCATTTTCACGGTCACTTTTTTTCACACAGTATCTTAGTTTTCAATGTCAGGACTGTTATTAAGCCTATAAACGTATTGTCTAGTTCGACGAACTAATATATATATTTCAAAAATAGTCCTAGCTGCCAACTTGACTTCAGAATTTCGATAACAAATCAAAGCAAAAGCAAAATGAAAACAAACAATATTAAAATTTTTTATTATTTCCCACTGCGATCATCCAATTTTTTTTCTCAATTATACTTCATAAACGTTTACTTTTGTGCAAATGCATGAACTGTCCGGCTGTTTAGCATGTAGCACCTGACCGATATATATGATAAAAGTAACGATAACAGACAAAAAGTAATGATAACAGACAAAAAAGTGACCGGTAACAGACCAAACATCGATTTATACTGCTGGGCTACTCGATACAATATTATTCCCCCAATAGCATATCTTGGCAATTTATATTCTCTAATAAATTTGTAAGTCATGAAAATTGCGCTTAGTGTTACAAACTATTCCATAGATTGAATATGGCCGGCTTTAATGCTGTAGATAAAGCATAAGTGGCAGAGAGATCCGAAAGGTAGAAGCATGAAAGAAAGCATATAAAAAATTGAATGAAATATTTTTATAACCAAAGTTTCTGCAACTTACAACGCGCGCCATGATGTATATAGTGTATATATGTATAGATTTATGGGTGTATGTGTGTGTAAATTATATATAGGTGTGCGTCCTTATACGTATCTGTGTGTGTGCTATACCGCCCAACATTTGAAAGATATTGATGGCGCAACCATAAAAGCAAAAGAGAGAGAGCAAGCAAAAAAAATGTGCTTATCAAATATGAAGCAATATTCTTGCAGAACGAAAGGACTGAAATTTGGAGAACTAGTGGAGCCGTTGAGGGCAAACTTTGTGTAGCAACTAGGAATCATAAAAAAGGCTGTCACAATGCAGCACCTCAGGGTAGTTCGATTGAAAGTTTTATGAACAAAGCACAACGCAGGCGACAGGTGGACAGAGCAGTTAGAGTATCCATGCTACATGAGAGACTATGACAGGGTCAGACTTTTTATGGCTAAATAATGTGGCTACACTGTCTGTGTGTGTGTGTGTGTGTGTGGGTCTGTGAGGAGCAGAACTAAAAAAAAAATTTTATACCTTTTCAATCGACCAATAATATTGCGTTATGCGGCAGCAGCAGCAGCAGTAAGGACACAAAGGAATCCCAGGTGCACAGACGAGCGAGCAACTTTGCCATTTTCAATCACGCTCAAGGAATTTCATTTCATTTTCTGAAATACCAAAAGGCAACGCAAAAAAAGACAGAAAAAAATTAAATGTTAAAAAAGAAAACTTCAATAAATTATAAAGCACACACAATGAAGCTGCTGAAGCTGCTGAAGCCGAAGCCGAAGCTGACCTCAATGGTAGCGCCCAAAAGCATGCAACACAATAGCAAACGCAAACCGAACGTGTTGGCAGTCATTGTCCTTGCGCCTTGCACAGTGTGACTACACTCTACTCTACGCTACTCTACTCTGCTAGAGTACTATCATAACCACAATACAAAACTATAACAACAATGGAGCATACAGGTGAATGAGGTCAGCCTTATTTTTTTTTTTTTTAATTTTTTTTTTATGAACACACAATCCTTGCTGGCGTCCATCTTTGCTGCTGCTCCTGCTGCCTCATGCACTAGACAACCAATGGCATTTAAACGTGGCGCTGTCTCCAACTGCCCGCTCGTTGGTTATTGGTTCGCGTTGCAATCATATAATATACAGATACACCGACATATACTACTATATATATATATATACATATATATATATATATATATATATATATATATATATATATATATATATATATATATATATATATATATATATATATATATATATATATATATATTGCTTCATACAATATATTGATAGAAAAAATTGTTGCGCTGCAAAAAATTGTAAAAATAAGAGAAAAAAAAGTAAATATTTATATACTATATTGAGTGAAAATAAAATGTGCTATAAATTGAGTTTGTAGCGCCAGCGCGAGAGATGCGCGAGACAGCGACAGACGGTTGAGAGGAAATTCCAGTAGTTCTAAAGAAAAAAAATAAGTAAAACTTTTCAGCACCGCATACAAAAGATTTGCTCAACTTTGTTGCAGCGTTGCTGGAATTTTAAGTTTTGCATTGCGCGCTTGCACGATTCCTTTGAGGTCAACCATGTGCTTGGTTGTTTATAGCGAAGGACATGGTGCAGCATAGGATGGCTGCATGTTGTCCTGTAGCTGTACATTGTCATAATAGCGTGCATTGTTAAGCGCTGCACATAGATTGTAGAAATAATGTATGGAATTGGATTTAGATCAGCGATGGGCAGAGTCGCAGATCTCTCATTTTCACATGTACAAGCTCACATGTATGAGGCGAGATTATACAGTTAGTGGCGAACAATTCGACAGCTATATACATAATTGCGTTTATGCGTTTGTTTTCACGCCCATCACAAAAATTACAAAAGGAGAGACAGTTATCAAAATAATATCGAAGCGCATACAAAGTAAATTCTGCAATCCACTAACTCCTTTGAATCTTGACAGTTTGTAACTGGCTTCTCGCATGCTACAGTTTCTTATAAAGCCATGTCTGTTTGATTATTATGTGAATGACGATTGTTTAAGCATTTTACGTCCAAAATATTTAACCGATTTTGAAATATATATTGTGCACATCTGCAAATAAATATCTTTCGAATTGTATATCTTTTTTGTCAAAATCTATCTTGCCTGCCTATTGATATATATATATATAGCGTGTCCCAACAAAAGGTCGCGATTTAATATAAAAATAAAAAGTTTGTCCACTAAATAGATTGTTTCATACGCGGTGTGGCAGGTGGCGCAGTTGCGCTGAAAATATATGTGTCGTCCAGATCCATACCATTCAGTTAAGGCCACAGGAACTTGTTTATCATGTTCCTATAACGAATTCCATTCACAGTCACTTCACTTCCGGCCACATTTTCACGCCGCCTGGCCATAATCCGCATCAGTTTGTTACTCATTCTGGATGCAGTTGTTTCTCATAGATCACGTGCGGATTCTCTGTGTCCCAAATTCGAAAATTTGGTTTGTTGACGAAATGCGCCTCATCGGTGAAGATGATTTGTTTCGAAAAATTAAGGTTTCACAATGATATCACGTTGTTCAATTGTTTAGCACTCCATTTTTAATAATCGTAATAATGCCAGCTGTCAAATTTCAGAGTTGCCAGAAAGACAGTTGCGCCAAATTTGAATCGTGCACTCTTGTTGGGACACACTTTAGATATCGAGCTCAGAACTACTGCTGATATTTACGATCCAGTGGAGAAATTCGTGCTGCACATTTATGCTGCTACAATGTACTCAATGTTTGGCCATCAACTTTCTCTCCCTCTTAATCTAATCCGGCCAATCCGGAGTGCGGCTATGGATCTGGTTAGACAGAACGGGGCACTGCGCCGGAAAGCAATGCGCGCACAATCTGGGATAGATCAGAGCATATAGACGAGCATATAGTTTGAAGACTTGCTTCACAATTCGGATCCAAATAAAAACCATGGTATTAATCTTAAGTACGTCGCACTAAACGAAATCCTCTCCAGCTCACCTCCATTCAGCGTTGCAGTCGTATTCACCCATTCCCATCACTTCAGATGGGAAACCCTTGCGAATCAAAACGTTCAAGGCCACCAATGTCCCTGGCTACTACAGTGGGAACGGTAAAGTTGCTAAAGCTCTTCCAGAAATAGAAGTGATGTTCTTAGTGCTATTTTTCAATGCCACTGCTCTCATTCAACAGCATCATTTTCAATGGAAATACGTTGTGAATGTGATGGTTCCGAAAATCTTGTTAGGTCTTATAGAGCAATAAGATTGTTATCTACTTTCATCAAGATTTTTTAAATATATCTTTTTCGTGGAATCTTGACAGTTCCAGGTGTGCAGAGTGTCATTGCTGACCATGAGTCTGGCTTCAGGCAACAACATGGTACTCCACAATAAGTTCATTTTGCGGTTTTGAAATTAATAAGTACAGCTCTGCTAACTTTTTGGATGTTCAACAAGCATTTGATGGTGTCTGGCACGAAGGCTTGCTATATAGGGTTATTTTTAGCCTTCCAGTGGCTCGTTATCTCCTGTTTAGGTCGTATTTACTTCGACGACTCTTTGTGGTTGAAGTTCGAGATGATCGGTCGGACAGCTCAGTCAGCTGTAAAGAGGCGGTGAAGCTCTGCAGGAGTTGTCAATCGTTGTACTGTGACCGTTACTGCACTTAATTCGCACCAAAGGGGAAATTGTCCTGATGACATACTTAACAAATTTACCATAGGCAAATTTTCTTCCGTAGCTGAGTATGCACCTGGATCGGTGGCTTACATAGAGCAGGCACATCCTCAAAACAGTGGCTGCCTGTATAACAAAACTGCGGCGAAGACTGATTTTGCTACTGAGACCGTCGTGCAAGCCTATTTTAACCAACAAGTTGACTGTTTATCGTTCAACAATTATCACTCCTGCATATACTGCTAGCGAATTATACATTAAAAAAGACCCGGCAACACTTTGCTGAGACACACGCTATATATACGTGTGAAACATTGATACTCTTTACTATATGAAAGATACTGGGGCTGTGCACTGGTTTATACGCACGTCTTATTTATGAATAAAAATTTTGTAAATCGAAAAAATTGCTATATAGCCTTTACTTATTTTTATGTTGCTTGTCAATTTGATATTTTCGACCTAGTAGCCTTTTACAAAGACATTACTATTCAGTACTAAATAAATAAATAAAAGACACATACGCATTTTTCAGTCATACGAATATTTACTGAACATATTTTGATAGTAGAAAATTTCATTAAAAGAAATATCCTAAACCATAAGCTTCTGACTGTGCACAATTCCCATCATGGAAAATATTCGTGACTCTGCACCATCAACATCGAGCGTTCGCTGCAACGACTACCATATTAATCTATCGATTTATATACTTGACTTGGTGCGCTTGTTCCAAGATCATCCTAAGTATATGTGCGGCATAACTGAATCGTGTATTATCGAGATGCTGAAAAAGGAGTAAGTTCGCGTTCGAGTTGTAGCCGAATGGCTTTTCAGTAATTCATTTTCTTCTCAGACATTTCGCATGCGGCGATCTGGAAGCACAAGTCAAGACTGTCTTGTTGGATTTATCAGGTAAGGGTTTTGTGCGTCTCATGAACGGCGGCTATCGCACTTTGGGTCCCTTAGCTAAGCTGGCCAATGCCCGTTCTACGCGTCAGTACAATATAGCCTGGGACCGGATTTCCGAATCGCTGATGGGTTGCAACAGACCAAAAGCTTCGAGCAAGAATCATAACGCTTACTGGTGAAATTTGCAACGGTGTGTGTACACTCTTTTGCATCATATATTTTTTATATCCGTTGTAAGCAGTTTACATTTACATTCAATCATCAGATCGAATATTTTTTTTTGAAATTCTGACATAAAATTTGAATAAAATGTTATATGGGAATTCTTAAAGGAACGGTATAGTCAATTCAGAACATTCTTCGGTTATACAGTCGAGTTTCGCAGAAAAGCCTGTCCAAACTCTCTGGATGGTTGGGGACTATTGGATTTCATAGTGAGCTTTAGGCGCCGACCAAATGAGCCAAATCTTTTGTAGATAAATTTCCTGCCAGTCAAGTCTTAGAGCGACTACACGTTTGCGGAAAATGGAAAATTGTGAAAAATCTGCCTTACCAGTATATCGCAGAGCACCGGAAATGGAACTGCCTGGGAGTCTTTGTGTCGTCTCTAGTCTAGCAGTTTAAATCTTTTTTTTAGTACTGTGTAAGAAAGGGGAGTTGTTTTCAAGAGCTATCATTGTGTTAATAATTCATTCGAGACTCACGCTTTCATAAACAATGACGTTCGACCGTAGCTTGTTAACTATGATTGCACCAAGCACATTGGTTTTTAGGCTAAAAGGCTAAAGCTGATAGACTTTTGGTGGTCCTTCGCCTTTCTCATTGATGTCAGCTAACTTCCTCGCTTAGGCGTATTGGCTCTTTATGATAACATATAATCTCATAATATCCCAGCCATTTCGAGCATTTCAAAAACTTCAAAATGGATGCTATATTGATTTTTGGTACCTTTACTGGGTTCTATAGAAAGGTGCTCCCCAAACAGACTAACTTCTCTTAAGGCTGGACGTATGCACATAAAGTGCTGGATGGATTACTCTTCACTCTTAATTTGAGATGACGCCGTGTCCGAAAGCGTATGTGTCTATCAGAGAACGGACAGTTTCGATTCCGATCAGGATCTCTGCTCTATTCACATTGACTAGTATTCGCCCTGCTGTTCAAAATCAACCATTATAGCGACAATACAAAATGTTCATCATTAACTTTTAATAATGCTGAGAGCGTTAAGTATGACCAAAATATAGGGCTCAACATGTTGCGGACGACAACAGGCACGAAGAAATATTGATAACTTTTCTTTTACAATTTTACCAACAACATTATACAGCCACGCTCTTAACTGATGCAAATCTGCAAGTTGGCAAATCTGTTGCTTATGTTTATGGCGTTACTCACTTTGACTTCTTTTTTTGGTAATTGTTTAACAAATTGAGAGAACTGAGTGAGGGAGTGCGCTCAGTCAGGACTTTGAGATTAGCCGAGCACGTTTACCTACCTTAGACGCAATACTTTAGAAAAAAATTTCATTCGTCACTAATCCTCTTTACAACCTGTCCAACAAAATAAAATAATAATCACTATGCGAATAGGTTGGGCTTAAGGGGTTCAAAACGAGTGTGGGCGTTTTGCACTTGTTCCTTCATACATAGATTAGAAGGTTTTAAGATTATAAATAGGCCACTTCAGTTTATATATTGCGCTGATGTCCAGCATTTGTCCCACCGCATTTGGTCTATATTCTCGATGTTAGTGTTTATTACAAGCTTACAAGTGGCTAGTGGCATCCTGATCACGCTATTCCTTGTAAAAGTCTGCATGGTAGCTCCTATGCTAGAAAGTTCATCTGATTTATCGTTAGCTATGATATCTATATGGTCGGGTATCCAGATGGAATGAAGTGCTTAAACATCTTTTAAACAACTTATGGCATTCAGAAAGTTTTTTTTCAATACGAGATTGGAGCATCAAGAGCTTGGCATTTCGAGAGTAAGTAGACATACTTCGCTGTAACTACACATCTACTAAGGCAGAACATGGCGTCTTGGACAGTAACAACCTTTGTGTACTAAACACTTAAGTAATCAGGTAGTCTGAAACCTTTGTCAACGTTCAGTTTATATGAAAATGCACAGAAGCCGTCTGTGTAGATGTCGAATGCATCTAATTGCCTGTGTGACTGGCAATTGGATGCATTGGCACGGCTCTGGAAAGTGTGATTGGTAACAGAGTAGCATTGGTTAAAGTACTGTTTTCAGTGTACTTATATGACCTGAACCAGCATACTACGTTATTAAGACTTCTCATACGTCAGGAAGTAGATGAATTAAGTCGATCCCTAGAAGTGGTACGTAAAACAGCGCTAATACCAAATTCCTCATATCACTATCCCCCCAAAACAAAACTGCATAGATAAGTATAAATTCTATATAAATTCAACGCAGAATGGATGGAGCGAAGCTCCACCTCTTGCCGATATCTCATTTGCAAATAAAGCAGTGCTTAACCCCACAGGAAAAAGTCCATAGGGATTAAATCGGGACTTCGTGGAGGCCAATTTACGTCACATCTCCTGGAGATCAATTTGCCAGGAAAAATTTCATGAACTCGTGGTAGAGATCTGTTGGACGTGTGTGAAGTTGCTAAAAATGCGGAACAATGATGATCTATGCACGTTTAAAGCAACAGCACGCTTCCGAATCGAAAGGTCCGGGTTGTTACGAACAGACTGAGTAATACTGTCTACGTTTTCGAACGTTCTCAAAGACCTTGGACGCCCGGATTTTAATTTTCCAGCGTTGAAGCGGTCTCTTCAAACTTCTCGACCTATTTTCCAATGAGTCGAGGGCTTGGCTAGGTTACCGATTGACATACCCCCCAAATGTGAACTTTCTTTTGAGACACCCTGTACTCATATTCAGATGGGACATCTGTAAGGTTCACATATGTATGGTCTTAAACAAGGTCAATTTTTTTTGGGAGCCAGTCTTATATACTTACTTACTTAGGTAGCTCTACAATGATGCCTATGATGTCAGCCAGTCTTATATATTTTAACATAATTCAACTTGGGGTTAACCGTTTTAGTTAAGTAAAAAATCAAAGGTAATTGAATTACCTACAAATTTTGTTCAAGAACTTGAGCGATTGGCTCGATTATTAGGGAACGATAGGAAGAAATACTAAGTCATTTTTTCTATCAAAATTTAAAACGGAAACTCATTAAATCAAAGAGAAATAATCAGGAAGGATGAAAACTGCTTAGTTTATTACTTTTGCGTAAAGCAGGAACTTTTACAAACAAAACAAACTACTGGTCAAGAAAATCCATGGAATGGTTGCAAAATTATAGACAATTGCATAGTGTAATTGAAATAATTGAAATGATGAATTTCGAGTTGGTTTCTTTTTTTTTTTTTTTTTGGTACTCTGAGTTCTAATTTTAGCAGAAATTCTATGAAACATTTCGATTGAATGGAATTTCGAAACTTTTCGATACAAACCTAACACACCTCAAATAAATTCTCTACATTTTTAACACCTGGTTAATAACTTTGAGCTCGAATTATACAGTACATTAGTTAAGTGTCCTGTAGTATGGCTAATAAATTAGCTAAGATATTTATCAGTAGCTTAAATACTACACTGCTGCCATAATCAAGCATATAATTAGGCATGTGTATAAAAAAAAATTCTACAAAATTGTAAAATCTGTAAAAGTCATGCTTCTTTGGCTCGCGGCTACATTGACGCTGCTTAGATTAACAACGAATTTAAAGGATACACTTCACTTACTCGTAAAAAAATAAAAATCCAAAGAAAGCCAAAAGCTGTAGGAGCGAAAATAAAAACTTGCAAATGTTATATGTACTTTCCTTTTGAAGCCGCAGGCGCATTTTTACTTGGCATCATATCAGCAGGAGACGGGAGAACAACATATTGTAAAGCATCATCATCGTTAGAAAAATGACAATAAAATTAAATCAGCTAAGAAACGAAAAGAAAAAAATCTTTACCCGAAATGTGATACTTTCCTTTTTTACCAACCGAACGCTCCCAACTCCTTTATAAAGTATCATTTTTTTTTTTTTTTTTTTACTACATGTTGTCATGACTGGAAGACACTTTTATAAGATTTGAGCGAAAACTTTTTCCGTTTTTTTTTTCCGTTGTTGTCGTCGTTGCGTGTTTATTTGAAAAATCGCTAAAGGATAACGAAAGGATTCCCCTAAGGGTATTTCGCGCGCATTTTCTACCATTCCCTGCAGCTTTCACTCAATGTAACGCAACTCACTGAAGTGATTTGTTTGCAAATTTACATATTCATGCATTATGCGTCACCGATATGGAAAAGAAATCCATACCAGAATTTTCTTCTTCAGCTACTTTCTCATTCATACAGCCATTGCGTTTTCCAATTGGTTGATCAGCTACTCTGTGCTCCTTTTTACGCGATGTCAATGTCAGTATTCAATATATTTTCCACTTTTTTTTTTTTTTTGTTGGCAATAATTTTGCATAAAGTATAAGTAAAAGTATCAAATTGAATCTGTGGAAAATTGAATTCATCGCCTCTTTTATTATGAGCGAAGGATTGTATTATATTGATTTGGCTATGGATTTGTGGCTCAGCTTATTTTGGCTCGGCTGTGCCTTCTTTATGCTATTCATACTATACGGTTTACCTTTTGCATTGGGGCATTCTATTCATTGGCATTATTTTATTTGCGGTGTAAATAACACGCGCAGTGAAATGGAACCTTGAGCAGATTTCTATAGGCAATGCGAGTAAAGTGGAAAATTCAATTTGATATTGAGCTTAGTTGCTGCAGGGAATTTATGACATTGTATGTTTGTTTTAGTTTAGCTATGCAAAGGGGTGAATAGCTAAAGTACTTTAATGTTTAAGAGTCACTGTGAATGGCAGTGCACGCAATATTTGGATATTTGGATTTGATTTTTAAATAAAAAACTGTTGTTTTTTGAAAATTTGTGAATCGTTTATTGAAATATAAAGTTGACATAATGAGGTTATGTATGGCATAACACATCGGGTAAATAACCGCCTCGGCTTTGCTGGCAACAACAACAATAAGAAAATGCCGATTTTGAAGACAAAATCATCTTTAGTGACGAGGCTCATTTTCATCTCAATGGCTTCGTTAACAGGCAAAATTGTCGCATTTGGGGCTCAGAAAATCCACGAGTGATTTATGAGAAACAAATGCATTCACAGCGTGTCATTGTTTGGTGTGGATTTTGTTCTGGAGGCATCATCGGTCCGTTTTTCTTCGAAAATGAGGCAGGTCAAACACAAACCGTGAATGGTGTTCGTTATCGTGAAATGTTAACCTTTTTTTTGCCAAAACTTGAAGATATTGATGTGGAGGATATGTGGTTTCAACAAGACGGTGCCACATTCCATACAGCACGAGAAACAATACAATTACTGCATCAGTTATTACCCGGTCGTATCCTCTCGCGTTTTGGTGACCAGAATTGGCCGCCTAGATCATGTGCTCTGACGCCTCTAGACTTTTTTCTTTGGAGTTTTTCCAAGTCACAGGTTTATGTGAAGAAGCCTACGACACGTCAAGCATTGAAAGAAGAAATTGCACGCTGCATCAATGAAATACCGCAACATTTATGCAAAACGGTTATGAAAAATTTTACGAAAAGAGCGCGTATATGCCAGCAAAGCCGAGGCGGCCATTTACCCGATGTGTTATTTCATACATAACCTCATGATGTCTACTATATGTTTCAATAATAGTCTCACAAATTTTCAAAAAAAAAAACAACAGTTTTTATTAAAAATCAAATCCGGCGTAAATCTTGAGACACCCTACACCATGTGAGATTGGGCAAAATTTGATTTATATGATACATCACTGTGAAAATTCTGGTTGCAGAGATGAAGCATCATTTACATCAGATTTTGCATTTTTTTTGCTATATTGTCATACATTGGGTCGCTCTAGAATTCTTACACTTATCCCTGGCATCGAATTGTGCAATGTATCAGATTGTTTCACTACGGAATTACGCTTTGGCAGTCGCTTCTCAGTTCTCTTTCCCAGTTGCTCAGACTGGGAGGTGGGCAGCCTTGGTACTGGACCATAAACGTTTAAATGGTTCACTGATGCTTCACTTACCTATACGGATACAGGTTCGGATGTCTTCAGACCATATACCAGGAGTGTTTTGCAAACGGTTGATCAATCTGAGGTCTGCGCCCGAAATCTTTTGGATAAAAGTTCTAAAGGGGACACAATACCCATCCTATCAAATAGCCAAGCGGCTATTAAAGCAGAATTGTTCTTCAAGGCTCCAACAACTTTCAGTCGGCTGCAAAATTGAGATCTGTTAGGTACCTGCTCAAAAGGGAAGCGCAGGAAATGAAAGTGCTGATGAACTGGCCAAGACAGGTTCGGAAACTCTTTTCATAGGTTCGGAACGTTTCTGTGGATTTGGCTGGGTTAAGTATAAATTCTTCATTGTGGATTACTTCAGCATCACTGCTTCTCGGTACTGGATACAATATGCTGGACTATGGCAAGCTAAGCAATTAGCTCCTATATACCCTAAAACCAACGCATTTTTCAATAGATCTTATGTGGTCATCATCAACTGAACTAAATAAATTAGGTTTCTCCTTAGAAACAGAGTGCAAACTCTGACTAGAGGACAACGAAAATTGTTTAAATCTGCTATGCGATTATCCAACTTTAGCCAGGCTCAGAATTGAGGAGATGAGCAGCCCTTCACTACATCTGATAAGGTCAGAAACTCCCCGTCTAAGGGTATTCTTCGTTTCATAAAAGAGACAGAGAAGATCCTAATTAAATAAACCCAACCATTTACATTTTCTCACAGTACCCCTTTTCCGTCAAGATTAATTAAGCGTAACTGAATGATCGAGCCTGTGACCTCGCTTGTCATGTGACCTTGGTCCAGACACTACGTTACGCACTGGTTATGGTTATGTTTGTGAATTTCATATTTTGTGTAAAGGGTGTTCCATTTACTTTGTCATCAATTGAATATTGTCAATGTCTTCGTGTCACTATAGGACTTTAATTATGCCACGCTACATGAAAGGGCATCGCATCGAACTGTGGATCTTAAGTTCCAAGTTGATAGTAAAAATGCTAAGATCAATACACAAAAAATTTGATTGCAATTACCACATTTGTAGCACAATATTGCAACAAAAAAGTGGTCCTACTGGCTCTTTGAAATTGCACGACTGTTGTCTACGAGGTTGATCCAAAAACGCCTGCATTGAAACGATTAGGTGGGCCATTCCTGTCACAATTCTCTAAAATGGCATCGCAAATATGGCCAAAAAAGTGGAGTTCCTACGGAACATTCGCATACACCAAATTCTGCGTTGATGTATGGAAACTTTATTTATGCTTAACTGGAGCTCAACCACTTAGAAACCGATCGAAAATTTTATTCCATTGTGTTCTATTGCTCTCCAATCAGTTTCTTAATTTCTGTTGTCACTCAAGTTGTAGCAAATACCTCCAAGATAAACAATCGCTTGTTTTGACTACAAAAATTTACAATGTTTAATATTGTTTTACATGATCTCAGATATTTTGCATATTACTCCATAGGTTTTGCTAAGCAAGCATTAAAATTAATGATAATCGAATTACTAAGCATTTCATTATACAAAGTTTATCAATCTGTTTGGTTGTTTCGCAGCAATCGATCTACGAATGTTAAGGATAATGTATGAAATTTTACTTTTTAAACAATTATTAATTCGATATAATCCACGCATTTCTTTCCCACAGTCTTAAAGATACTTTACACAATATTGACACACTGCATTAAATTCTTTTTCAAAACCGATCTCAGCTGTATATTACGGTTTCAATTACATTTCCTCGTAACACATTTGATCCGTTCTATTCCCAACGAATGTTTTTCCTGTTTTTGCTGTTGAATCATTTTGGCACTCAATTCATTCAATTACAAAAGAATTATTGGTTATACAAATTTTATAAGTTTAAATAACTAAAAAACGCTTACTTTACATTATAGCAGATGTCTCCGTTATTACTCCATGGATTTTCTTAAACAAGCAATCAAATTAAAGATAATTGTACTGCTCATCTTTTCTTCTCATAAAGTTTCTCAATTGGTTCAGTCATTTCGCCGCAAAGTATAAATGAACATCAAAGAAAATATTTGAAATTTAATTTTTTAATGTAATTAACTATTAAATCTTTATATACACCCCGCCCCTTTTAGTACAGAGTTTAACTTTAAGAATAGTACTTACCACCACAATGAGCTGAAATCATTATACACCCACATGACCCCCTCCTCCTCTCCTCTCCCAGACACATCATGTGTATATATAGAAAAGCACTCGTAAACAGAGCGAACAGTAAATAATGTAATTTATGAATTACAATTAAAAAAGAGAAAGAATTAGCCATGAATCTACAATGGACCATATGCAGCAGGGGGTAAAGCAGTGCGGCATCATTTGTAATGTGAGCATGTCTGATGTCCTTTCGTTCCCCACTTGTATAGCATTTTATGCTTAGCTCATCATTTCTGCTGCTGCTGCTTCTGCTGCTGCTGTTGCAGCTGGTGTAATAAAACTCCCCATTTGGTCATTTGGCAATTATCCCGATAAATTAGCAGCAGCGGAGGCAGCAAGGACAATGACAGCATGGACAGTGGACACGAGCAGCAGGACAATGGCACAGCTTCGCAGCATCAAAATAAATGAGCAGAAGCGACCAACTAAGCAACTACTACTCGCACAGACAAACATAAATGAGCGACTGATTGCACAGTATAGAACAGCGCCAGGCACACAAAATGACACCAGCGAATATACTTCGAATATACTTATACTATAT
Source organism: Leucophenga montana (assembly GCA_035044765.1). NCBI lineage: Eukaryota > Metazoa > Arthropoda > Insecta > Diptera > Drosophilidae > Leucophenga > Leucophenga montana. Next base: position 415,620 of record JAWNNQ010000178.1, read on the forward strand.
GGATGTACCTATCTATATATCTATACATGAATGTAGCAGTGGCTGAACTTATAAATGAGTATGGAGCAGGGTAGTAGGGGAGTAGTTATGTCTGAAACAGACACTCGTTAATGCTTAATTCAGTGTGGGTAGCGTATTGTGTGGTGTTGCGAGATGGGAACCAATGTGGTAAATAATATTAGTACGAGTAGCTATAAAATCAGCATAACTGCGGATTGTGGTTGATTTTTCTTTTCTTTAACTTGTTTCATTTCAGAATTGATTTCTGCTTTCGACTATGTAGCCCTTATATGGAACCACAAAGAGTTGATAAAAGAATATTTACCTGGTGACATTGTCTTAGAAGTTTACTTAAAAATGTTGATAGTTTATAAGGAACTAGCAGTCAACCCTACAAAAACTAATTGATAAAAGCTAGTAAAAGTAGTTCCACTCAGCATCACTAACACTGATTAATGTTAACTAAGAAGTATTCTGTATAAGAAGTGGCTTTGGAATAAGAACACCTGAAATCTTATAAAAAAGCCTGAAAAATGGAACTATTTCTTTGAGATGAAGGATTCTCTGCATCTACTATTCACTGGCAGTCGTGCTAAATATTTAACTATTTAATTTATCATTGAAAATAGCTTTATTGTTTTTCGAAATCTTCTCCATGAAGAACAGCACTTTTGCCACTCAGAAGTGGGTACAAAACGTTGACTTCGCACAGAAAAAAGTCATTGGGACCAAGAAAATCATTCAATGCCAAGTCAGGGCTGTAAGGCGGATGACCCACCAATTCGACGTTTTGAATGCGCAAAAACTATCATGTGTGAACCGGTGTGTAAGAACTCGCATTGTCGTGGTGGAGCATGAAACATCTTCGGCGGTTGGTTTACCTCAACTTCTCGAAATCTTCTGGCAAACAAATGGTTGTGGACCATTCAGAATTGACCCTCTTGAATAGTACTTCAATTTTTGTTGGATTTGGCTCGTTTTGGAATATCCATATAGTCGAATGCTGTTTCGTTACATGATACGCCACCTGTTACGATGTCATAGACGTGTTTTGAACTGTATTTACTCAACATTTCTTTGCACCAATCGGCACGAGTCATTTTTGTGGGTGATTGTCAAATAATGCGGTATCTAACGTAAACAATTCCTCTTAACACGCAAGTGTTCATGTAATATTGAATGTATGCTGGTCCCACTAAAGTCATAGTAAATCATCGCACGTACATTTTCACGAGTTAATTGCATTTTTTGGATTATATTAATTTTGAAAGTCACTTTAAACAACACAAATAGTGCTCGTAGTTGAAAATATTCTAACTATGTTTAATTGAAGTTACAAATCGATAAGAAAGTTTTTGTTATGCCAAAATCAAAGAATTAGTCTTTGATAATCTTACAAGGAATCTGCTCAAAGATGAACTAGAAAAAACGTTTACTTCGGTGTTAAGTGTACGAAGTGTCCATCCATATGAAGCCATCATGACAAATGTCAAGTTAAAAATCACAAAAGTGGGTGGTGGGTTTGCATGGGGCTGACCCTAAAATGGAGCAATCGCATCTATTTCTCTATATGTGAGGCGTTCGGTCATAAGTGTCGACTATGTTGATATATACTGTAATAAGAAAATTTCCATACAAAATTCAAATATTGCTACCCCGCGTGACGCGACCCTTGATATTTATGTGAAGCAGCCTACCATAAGAAAAGAAGATTATTCGGACAACTGCATTAGGATACAGCCATTAAATAATGACTACATAGCTAACTTTAAATGATAACATACGAAAAATTATGTTGCGAATGTATTTTTTTAACTAACCTCCTGTATAGCAGGTAGATGGGTTGTTATAAAGTCTGTTGAAGCTTTCTTTGTATAGCCAAAAAGAAGTTGTTAGGCATACTCAAAATCCGTTTTACAATTTCCATGTTGAAATCAAATTTTCAACGAATTAAAATGGCAACGAATGAAAAGCAATCGACGAAACAGTAGTCATCAAAAAGAAAGCCAGTCTCAGGCCGCCAGGCAAACAAAAACGCACTAGCAGTGCCATAGATACAAATGCAATCGCCAAAAATTGCAAAATGTACGAAAGGATTTTGAAATGGCACAGAACGCACATAAAGTGCAGTGCGTTGTATAGAAATCCAATTCGAAATAGCCAGCCAGGCAGCCAAGAGTGAGGTGCAGTGAGGCCAACAACAGGAAGGAAAGCAACCAAATTCAATCAATCAACAAACGGAACGAATAAAACGCGTATACGCAATGAAAAAAATACTAGAAAGGATAGAGCTCCATTGCTACCTACCTCACTACCAAATAAGCAAGCAAGGCTCAAAGTAACACAAATGAACACTAAAACTAGCACAAACAGTGCTCGAACTGGAGAAGATTTACAGAGGAGCTGAGAGTTGCCTTCAAAAATACCACAAAATCTATTCCAATTCTAGCAATCAAAAACAAAATCCGAAATTCCATTTGAACGTCGACCCGACCCGACGAGCTACTACTACAACGGACTATGGACTACTAGTATCCTTGCGAAATAGGCTCAATGCAATAGGTGCACACATGTGTATAAAGGGGGAGAGTGAAGGGCAATGCAAAAGCTTGATTTTGTGTGTGCAAAAGCACTGTAAATACAATGGCGCGTATAGCAAAATGGCGACTACAGGAACAGGAAGTTAGCCGCGTTGACCGCATGTGTGTGTGTGCATGGTATACATATGTATATATACGATAGTATCTCGTTTGTGCATGGATGTGTGTGTATGTTGTTGTAGGCAACTTGTGCTTGAGTGCTTTCGTTTGTATTTAGTGGTGAACTTAAAAATACAAAAAACCCCCCCTCGGGTTAACAAACAAACAAAAACGCAAAGCTGTACTCTCCATTGAAACAACGTCAACGTTGGAAATTTTTGCATTCAATATGCCACAGCTAAACTACTGCGTTCCCAGACTTCCATTACACATCCTACTGTCAGAATGGCCAGCATGACCAGCAACAAAGAAAAATAGTCGGCTTTTCTGTGAAAATTTAGTCATTGTGCGCGAAATTGCATAAATATTGCGTTGAAGTTGCCTTCTATGCCTAGTCCCGGATAGTTTTTTTTTATACCCGACTGCAACGCGTGGTAGGCGTATACTTTGGTGGGTTTTTGGTCGCTGTGGCTTTTCCGGTTGATGTTATAACCACGTACGCGCTTCTTTTTCCATCATATAGTGATATTGCAGAAAAAATGACAACCATTGACAGTCGCTGCATCAAAGTTACCTCCACGGCTTTACTTCGCTTGAATGGTGCACGTTCTTTATGCACAATTAATTATGCAGTCACTTGTGTAGCCGCGAAATCTGTTAAAGTTTTCAATTTCTTTTTTATTATTTTTAAAAGTTGGGAATATTCTAACCCGTTTGTTTTTTTTTTTGTTTTTTTTTTTGTTACTATTTAGTTTCGTATGTCCTACGATTAAGAAGTAAAGAACTACATATATGGAACATTAGACTAATTACATCGGAAGTAGCAATGTCTGCTGAATGATTTGAGATATGCTTCAGAGTGCTTTCCAGTAGATTATAAATAGTTTTGTAACAACGTTTTGTCAAGCATTTTTCTTCAATGCTCGGCTCAAAAGCATCCATTACTTATATTTCGTTGGGTCTGAGCAGCTCAGCTGCACCAATACCAGATCACAAACTCAGAACCATTAATATTCGGCGTTACCGTCGAACTAACTTCACGAACTAACTCCACGATTTTAAGCTAGGGCTTAAAAGTGTTTTCAGAGCCAAAAATCGTTTCATTTTCTGTCGTTGGAGCAGCTGTTTACACGGGATTCGGCTTCAATTCGTATGGCACTCAATTTTCTTGTTCTACCATAGTGTATTATTATACAAGGTATGATCTAAAAATAATCGAACTTTTAATTTAAATCACAGAATACGTAGTGCTATCATTAAATGTTGGCAGTGTTATAAAAGAAACCGTCATGTAAAAATTCACGTCGATATTGACTGCAAAAAAACGTTTTCCATACAAAAAGATAAAAGTGGGCAGGTGGTTTCTATGGGGGCTACCCCAAAAAGTTGTGGGATGAACCCACGAATATGTGAAGAGTTCTTTCAGAAGAAGACACCATGTCAAATTTTATACAAATTTGTCATACTAAAAGTCGAAAGTGAGTGAGTGGTTTATAAGGGAGCTACCCTAAAAAATTGGCCTGGCATGTCAATATGAATGCTCTATTCAACTGCAATAAAAAGAAGTTTACCGACTTACAAACGGATATCTTAAATTGGTCTTCAAAGAATGCGCAATAACATATAGGCAGACAGACAAACGGACATAACTAAAATAACTCGTATTGTCGAGCTGATCAAGAATATAAATATACTTCATGGGATCTGCGATGCCTCCTTTAATGCGTTACAAACTTTCAATCGGATAATACCATTCATTATACCCCGTACTCAATGGGTAAAAGTGTACATTAAGTTAAAGCATATATTCTGGATCAGCATAAATAGACGAGTCGTTAGATCCATCTCTCCGTTCGACCGTCTCTTTGAGCGACAAGACCTTGGCGACTATAAGAGATAAGGCTTCAAGTCTCAATATTTAGACTCTCATTGCCTCTTCCGATAAAGTGTATTAAATGATCATGCCAAGTCCACATTAAAGGCTAGCTCCCTACAAACTAGCTCCATTTTAGAGTTTTTGTATAAACATTTTTTGGTTTTGGTGGTTAATTGTGCAATAAATGCCTAAATTAGTGTATTTTACGTAAATTCTAATAAAATATCGGACGTAGGCCCAAATCAAATCACTATAAAAAGTAGCACCCATACAAAACTATCGCCCATTTTTTGAGTTTTTGTAAAAAGTTTTTTTTTTTGTCTGTTAATTAAGCTAGATCGCAGATACAGAATAGGTCCACATATTGTACATTATAGCCCATATACAAATAATTTAAATTAAACTTAGACAAGGTACAGGCTATCTCGAAGCCGAACACACTCACCTGCAGCGTTCTTTCGCGTTTAATTCGCGTTATGGAACACCATTCAATCAAGTCGATGCGATCACAATGCTTATGCATCATTTAATTGAAGATATATATCTTATGGGCACTATATTAACTAAGTTAATAATAATAATATTGATAATCTAAAAATATTGCATAATATTTAATAAAATTTGTCAAAAACACGCCACCAAGCATCAAACTCAACTCATCCTTCTGCAGTTACCTCCACATTGGCATTAACTTCTACACTTGCGTCAGCATCTTTCTTCGCTTCTGGTGTTAGCAGCAATTCCACTTTAGCCGGTAGCAAATGCTTCAACGGTTCCAATATGCTCAACTGTTGCAAATAGGTAATGTGTTGCTGCTCCAGTTGCAACAGACTTATGCCCAAATGCGCTGTGAGCGTCAACTGTGGAAATACGCCATGTATGCAACGCTGTACATACGGAATCAAATCATAAGCCAAGCATGAACATAATTTAATGAAGATATCACGCTCATTGCCAGCAAAAGCCTGCTGCTCCTGACGATAGAACGCGAGCACACGGCGTGCAACCAGTTCCAACGATTGCTGCAGACAACGTGTGACATCGTTGGCCAAGGCAATCGGTGCGCAAAGACGCAACTCGTTTAGCGCATTCAAATAACCATTGCAGAGCAAGGCAAGCGGTTGAAAGTCAAGCAAAGTTTCCGGCGGTGCATACGATTCAGCATTGGCTGCCAGTGTAGATGGATCGACGAGTTTCCGTGTGTGCAGTGTTATTTTGTTAAGCAGTGTATATTTCTCAAGTTCACGTTCAAAGTTTTCATTGACTTGTTTAATGCTGTTCTTGAAATTATTGCGTATGACGCGCACAAAAATTGGCGCCATCAGTGCGCGAAAATCGGCACCAACACGACTGAAGGATAAGCCAAAATACATGCACTGACCGAGCACCGTATCGAAAGAGTTAACGCCGCGCTGAAGATCCGCCTCGAGTGTGGTGAGGAAGTTGTCGATCTAAGTGGAGAAAAGTAGAGAAGTGGTATAAGTTATTTATTTATTTAAAAAACAAGGCAAAATATACTAAAAGTTCGGTGCAAACGAAGCTTTCATACGCTTCACATGAAATTTTAAAGAGCATAGCTTTGAAGCAAAGAATGCTACATAGAACAAAGTAAACGAAGTTTCTAGTTTCTTTGTTTCAACCATAGATTGAAATGGTGGCGGGGGGAAGGGGCTATATTCTATGCTGGTACGATATGTACCTATATGAAATATTTCATTGAGATTAATGGAAAATATATACACATCACATTTGAACTGAGTTAGCTTAATTAACAACTCTGAATTTGAGCAGTCTTCGTAGATCTTGAAATGAAAAATATAAGTATATCGTCACAAAAATGATATCAGTAGTTTTGTGAGTTGTAAGTAGGCTTTCGTCAACAAGAGGTTTTTTATTTGATTGATGTATACTTTCTGTTGTTAAATATATCTCGGAACATACAAGAAGCTTAAAGCAGATGCATGCAACATACAAATTTCTCAAAGAAATTTAATTAAGTTGATATTAAAGCAACGCAATTCTTTGAAGTGTTCTGTGCACAGTTTCCTTGAAATCTTTTATTGATTCCAACTTTTTACTTAAATTGACTCGTAGATGCAGATTAATTAAAGCTTATCTAACGCCTAGAAAAAAATTACGTAAACTAAGTTTTTCCGCTTCTAGTAAGAGTAATTTGTACAACTTTATGGTCAGAGAAATTAAACGGAACATCGGACAAAGATGTAACAAAACAAGCATGTCCAAATGTTTTCATTAACATAGCAGCTCGGAAACAAATTTTTACTATTTACACAATCTTTTCTACTCTATAATAGATCTTAACGTAATGTTAGTAATATTGATGACCCAGACTTTTATAAGTAGTTATACCAAACCAAACACACAATTAATGTATAACGAACTCTCCAAGCAAACACAATGTTCAGTTGGCGAATGTAGAGATCTCATAGTTGATGAGAAATAGTGGACATTATATGGTGTTGGGTACAAATTCTCAATATTAATTGTTTAGGAAAATTAGTGTATATAAACGAGGTCATATATTGTAGAATATATTTGTACACGAACAGCTGTATAAGCAGCGGTAAGAAGTCATTTATTATCTACTAAGAGAAGCTTGATAAAAAGAAATCGCAAAACTATTGTAAGCAAATTCTCCATGTCTAGAGATGCGCGAATCATAATTTTATTCAAAATTATTAGCAATCATAACGAATAATTCGAATCGTTACAAGCAAGAAACAAAGAAAAGAGGACATAATTTTATATTTTCCCAATCGGAGGTGACACAGAAATCGTTTTCGCCTCAAAATCGAAACAAATTTTTTTTGGCTTTATGTATGAAATTGAGAGATTTTGAGTCGAACGAGATTTTTGTCTCATTTTCGAATATTGAATATTGTAATTATTAGGGCGGAACGATGAAATCGGAACTAGTAGGAACCCTTGAAACTCATCTCAATACTTAACGAATTTCAAGTGAACATGGCAGAAAAATCAACACCCGCAGCTAAAGAAATTCAGACTAATGATAAAAAGTTATTGTTTAAGCTTTATGCTTTGTTGACAGGACGTTCACGGCTGTGTGAATACTTTCAATTGGACATTTTTAATCGATTACGTGTGAGTGCGCTCATTATTTTTTCAAAAGCAAAGCTTAAAAGCAATAAGACGTAAAACACACCTACTTTAATCAGTGCTTCTGGCATGCTGCTTTCGTGCAGAGATATGCAAAACTATACGAGAGCAGAACAAGGGAAAAAAGGAAACCATTTCGTGAACAGGCGAAATGAAATAATACCAAGGCCTGAAAAACAGATTCTAAAAGAAGAGTTCTACGTTGCAGTCTGTATGAACCCATTTAGGGCTTCAATACTATTAAACTCTATTCCCAATAGTTTAACTTTGTAATAGGGAATATTTGTGAATCGAATATATTGAAAATTATTCGCTATATTTCAATGTGCTCGACCACATATTACTGTAGCTAATATTAAACCATGACGGTAGTTTTTAAAAATAAATTCTCAATACCATATTTCCATATACCATTTGGTGTTCTTTTTTATCTTTGTGTCTAATGACATAAACATTCGGCTATATTGTTCAGGTACAAGAAGTAATTTTAACTCTTTCATCAGCATGTTTTCCACAGAAGATAAGAATATTTTAAATATTACAACTACCATATTTAATTTACAACTACTGTTGTTAATTAAATATTGAACTCTATCTTATTTGTTAAAATACAGGGTGTCTCAAAAGAATGTTCACATTTAAAAAATCGATAAAAAAAAGTAAGTAGATTATTGAAAAAATATTTATTACATATTAAAATAAACACTTTGGGAATTTATTTCTTAAAAATGATATTGTCCAAATGTAAACCGTTGCGTTCACGACATTCATTTAATCGAGCACTAAAATTTCCTATGACGGCTCGGCAGGTATTCTCCGTGACGGATATTTTCTTTTAATTGTGCCAGGGAAGTCGGTTTGTTGCCGTAAACTCTAGATTTGAATTAATCCTACAGGAAAAAGTCCATAGGGGTTAAATCGGGACATCGTGGAGGCTACAGTCGCTGAATTACCGTTTTTGTAAATTCCCAAAAGCTAGGCTACCGATTGACATACCCACCGCGCCCCTCGGAATAGTTGCGTTCACTCAATCACCAAATCAAATGTGAACTTTCTTTTGAGACACCCAGTATAACTAATTTTTTGCTTTGAGTTTAGCCTTACCAAACGATCTATAAAAGCACGGAGCAGAGTAGTCGAAATTATACAGTTTGGAACCATGTTCAAAGTAACAGCACTTCTTACAACAACGGTCTTCATTGTTACCGCTCTAAGCGCCAACGTACCTCAAGTCTCCGAGAAAAACGGTCAAGGTGCACGCATTATAGGTGGCCAGGCGGTACCTATTGAGTCATATCCATGGCAAGTTTTACTTACCAACGAAACTTATATGTGTGGAGGTTCTATCTATTCCTCAAACATTGTCATCACCGCTGCACATTGCGTATTTACAAATTTAAAAATTTATGCCGGAACTCCATACTTCAATGCAAGTGGTAGTTTACACAATGTAGTTGCATCCAGAAAACATGAGAACTACGATGAAGAAACATTAATTGGTGATATTGCTGTGCTGCGTGTATCACCGGAATTTGAATTCAGTAATGCAATTCAAACTATATCTCTAGCCAAATACAGTCCAGCGAACAACGCTGTGGCTTATGTCAGTGGTTGGGGTATTCTAGATTTTTATTGGAATAGTACACTGGAGCTACAGGCTGTTGAGACTCGAATCATTGATCGCAAAAGTTGTTCCAGTGAGCAGTACCTTCATCCATTGAAAATCCAAGAGGACATGATTTGTGCTGGTGTGAATGGTGACGATAAAGGAATTTGTAAAGGTGATTCCGGAGGACCGCTGGTCGTTGATGGCAAACTGGTTGGTGTAGCATCCTGGGGTGTAATCTGCACTCAAGAAACTATTCCTGGAGTATATGCTGATGTCGCTTACTATCGTCGTTGGATTCTTGATACCATTGAGGCGATATGAATTTCATAATAAGAATGTTAGTAGAGAATTTTTACTTCAATAAAATTTCTTAACAAATTACAAATACTTCAATTTGTAAATGCTCTTATAAATAGGTAATCTCGTCGATAATATTGTTGATAAACATCGAAACTATTTAGGACAATGAGCAATTCATAAAAAAACAATTGAAAACAGCGGTGGGCTCCGCATAACTAACAATTTAATATAGGTAGATAATGTTCTCTCGAGTTTTCGAGAGTGACAAAACCCGCTAAGTTGGGAGCTCCGATTCAAATTATATATTACAAGCATGTCATACACTGATGAAAGTATATATGATCTTGGTTAACACGGCGAGACGAGTAGATCTAACCAAGTCCGTCTATCTATCCATCTGTCTGTATGTGTCTTGTTACACATTTTTATACTCTACACTCAGAATGTGAATAGGAATATATAAAAACAAAAATAAATAAAAAAATAAAAAAACATCTTGGCGAGGTAAAAATCAAGTGAGGAAAGCCTACTTGCAACTCACAAAACTACTCAATTGATTTTTCTACTTAAGTAAATTTGCAGCAAGGTAACTAGAAAGAACGAAGCAGTCGTTATTGGTAGACCTTTAATCATTCTAAGGATCCTATTCTGAACCGTATATTTAAATGGTGAGAAAGTGAGAAGGGGCTTATTTAGCTATGTGAAATATTTCAATGATACGAACACAGAAGATCTATACGCATCAAATTTGAAGTAAATGAGCTTAACAAACATATTTTTTCATACAAAAACTTGAAAAATGGAGGTAGATTTGTATACGTATACGTATGGTCACCCATTACAATGGGTTTGTCACTTTTCATTCATATACTCTATCTGAAGAGGTTTTAGGGAAGTCTAAATGTTTAAGTTTGGTCGTTCTACTTTTTGTAATATTCGAGTTCTCGGTGCTTATACAACATGAGATCTACTAGAGATTGATATTGTATATAAATGTTTATAGCTGAATTTATTAATGCCTGCAAGCAGGCTGTTACTAAAGCATATCCTAGCAAACCAAATAGAAATAAGAATCCAACATGGTAAACTCTTAATTTGAGAAGTCATCAGAGATCTTGCAGTTCTCTCTTCAACAAAAGTAGACACAGCAGTTCAGTACAAAGCTGAAATAATTTCAAGTATGGCCTCTCAGATTACAAAAATAGCTAAAGAAAAACAAAAATATTTTCATTGAGGAATTTCTGTATCGAAATTGAAACCATGTCGCAAGGCATTTCGAATTACTGAAGCAAGATTATGATACTTAGACAAAATCCAGATAACTTCTCTGGTGCTGCTCATGAGTGATCCAGCTGCAGAAAAGGGTATACTAGGGTGACCAGATTTCCCCGTTTACGGGCACATGCTTTGTTTTTCGCTTGCCTGTTCCCGTAACATGTAAATTTTAATTAAATTTGACGGTTTTGTTGACCGAGATATTCTACAAGTATATCACAGCCAAACACGTTGACTGATTTGCTTTTTTCGTAGCATTGAAATACATCTACAACTCTGTTTCCCAAATATTTTTTTAAAGAATGCTATATTTTTCTTTTTGCATTCACTGCTCTATTCTACGACAAAGTGCTGAATTTAATTTATTTTTTAATTTGTGTTCCCGTTTTTGACAGATATGGTCACCCTAAGTATACCAAAGACTTCAAATAGTATCTTCAAATACTTCTTTTACATACTTCATGCATTGCAAACTTTCTGAGAAATTATTAATATTCTTATGTGTGAAGCGTATAAAAACGCCAGCTTGACTACGTACCTTGCCATGCAGCCATGCATGAAACAGTCGCTCGCCATTACAACTGACTCCTTGTAGTGGTTTAAGCGGCCCAGTTGTTGCAGCAACATCGACATCATCCGGAAATATTGCACGATATTGAGTTATAATATTGAAGAGATTAATGCGCGTTAATTCAATGGTTTTAGTCAAATGCTGTTGCGCTGTAGAGAAGAACATTAATTAATAAGAACTCTACTAATAAAACGAACCAATTTACCATCATTATTTGGTATAGCTTTAAGAGATGCTGTTAGCCAAGCATCACGTGCTTGCAGAAATTTAAGCTTCAGTTCATTGTCACCAAACGCCTGCATGCGTCGCAAATAGCCAACAATTTGCAGGCATTTTGGCAGCTGCAAATCGGTGCGCAATTGTGCGACAAGTTGCACCAACATGGTATGCCACAGCGACTCCACAGCGTGTACAATGCTCTTCAATGATTTGAGAAGCAATTTATTTTAGAGGAATTAGAATTTTTAGTAGTTTTTTAATTAATTTTTAGTTTTTTTCACACTCTGTATGAAGAATATAATAAGAATAAAATTTTTCGATATCTCGCTTAGTTTTCAATATGTTTCGGGTTCCCTACACCATTTTCAGTGTAGTTTTTGAATTCTTTAAATTGAATAACTCGAATTCTAAGCGAAATTACGAAAAAATTGTATTCTTTCATTGGCGAGTTCTAGATCTAGATAGTTTGCCCAATATACTCACATTTACCACTGCTATATTGCCCTGATTCTGCCCCATTTTCTGCACATAGGCGGCCAGCTCCAGAGCCTCTTCGTAGCGTCCCTCGCGTATGCAACGCTCCATGAGCTGCGGCAATTCAAGTATTTCCAGCAGTTGTGCATTCTTTTGCAGCGTTATCGAATTCAAGCGACGCTCCTCGTTCAGCTGCGCAGAATCCTTCAGAAATGTTTCACATTTTTCACTGAATTTCGGCAACTTTTCGATCAGAGTCTCAACCTGTGACTCCGCATTTTGGAACTCTTGAAAAATGGAGCGTGAATTCTCCGCCGTGCGTATGAAGGTCTTATAATTTGATATAGCCAAATCCTGCGTTTGTTCGATAATATGTTTCGTTTCGTCTGCCAGGCGCGTTTGTTCCTTTTTGAGTTGGTCAACTTTATAAGTTCCCAACTTGCCGAGATAATTAAAGAGCTCCGGATTGTCGCGCAGATTTTCTGTAAGTGGAAAAGCATAAATTACTTTTGTTTTAAGTTGCTTGCATAGTACATACCTGGCACACCATCGGGAAATATTAGTTTAAGCACACGTTCGCTTTCTAAATCCATTTTTTTTTTTTTTTTTAATAATTTCCGCAGCAATTAAAAAAATTGTTTACAAACGTCGTCGTCAGCAGCCGAAACAGCTGTTTAGCTAACTAGCGTTTTACTGTTCGCACTTCAAAAGCAAAGCCACTGTACTAATGCATTTGTGCTGTTGCGTAGAATTTCTGTAAGTGCGAGTGTGTTGTTATGCATGCGAAAAATTGTGTGCGTGTGAGCGCAACAAAATATGACAGCTGTTTCTATGAAAAACGAGTCGAATAAACAACAAACATGCTTGATAATTTGCTCGTCGTGCATTTTCAATACTGCTCGCACATATATGGAAATACAACTGTAGAATGAAATCAATTTTTATCTACAAAAAGCTCACAGCAACAATTCTAAAAACAAATTTGAATTTAACTGTTAAAATTGTTCTTCTCCTTATTAAAATAATTAATTAGTTTGTTGTGAATATGTGTATTTTTATTAAAAAAAAAATTTTTTTTTTTTTTTTTTACAGATTTTATTATTACAAATTTAATTTTTATAACACTTTAACATTATTAATGCTTGTTTGTCGGTCGGCAGGCGGAAGTGGACAGTGTTGTCGAAGAGAGGCCAAGCACCAGGATATATCCTGTTCAGTCGTTCCCATCAGTAGGCACATACTTGTATTCACGGTTTTAATATATTTTGCCTGTCCGCGACATCTACTCCTCCGCCGGTGCATGTTGTTGATAGTTCAGATGGAGACTGTGATGTTACTTGAGGGTTTTTATCTTGCATCTCTCGCAATAGTGTTGTGGTGTTGTGTGTGCAAGTGTGCAGGTTTTAAGTGTACCACTGAGATGTTTTTCTTTTTCTCCAATTTAACTTTGTATAGTTTTTCATTGACTGTTGTATTATTTTGTATTATTTTGTATGGTCCCATGTATGGTGCTTCTAATGCTGTACATGATGGATTACTGTACATTGAAGACGGTGCTGGCCGGAGCATGCGCATGATTTTGCGATGTTCATCAATGAAATCATGTTTATTTTGAGTAATTTCACTGTGCATGAAAAATTCACCAGATAGCCATATTGTTGATCCGTAGAGCAGTTCGGCTTGGAACAGAATTTTAAACCACTTCTACTGATCGGATTGCGAAAAAATTCGACAGAAACTTATGGACTTGATAGCTATGAAATACAGCAATATACAGCTTTTGAGCTAAATAGGTGCCTATAATTTATTAGTCCCTGATTCAGGAGAAACTGTCTTTATATTATTTCTCAAATAACACTTTATCAAAACCAATAACACTACACCATACTTAAGTAGTACCAAAATCGTCACGTATGATCAACTATATGATCAATCGTTATGAAATTCATAGAGCGTAGTTACACTAGTTCTGGAAAGGAACCAAGCAAAAGATAGGGCAAACGGCTAAATAATATTTTACAACAATCAGCGAAATTACAGTTAAACGATCGTCTCATGTGAAAATTCCTAAATTGACTCAAAATATGAGGGAAATTGATGATTTTTGTGAATTGCATCACTTACATTTCTTGAACTCCTTAAATTCGTCCGGTTCAGCAATTCCTGAATTGCTTTTAAATAAAAATGCTATTATTATGTAAATAGGTATATTCCGGCTTCGGTGACAGACCACCATGCGAATTATTCACACAAGCCAACTAGCTATATAGGGTGTCCCAAAAGATTGCAACAGATTTCATTTTAAAATATAACGAAAATTTGTTGAGCGATTGGTGATATTTTTATTGTAGTGTAAAGTAGACATGTTCCGATTATGTATGGAATAAAATATTCGGCAAATGGCCCCGCAGCTCTGAACACATAGCCTTGCTCTTTTCATGAAATTTTGGATGATGAATTGGATCTCGTCCTTCCGCTTAGGAAACGTTTCTGGTGTATTGATATGCACCTGAGATTTTAAAAAACTCAAAAGAAAGATATCGCACGCAGATCTTGGCCAGTTGACATCAGAGCTTCGGGAGATGATTCGGTCTTGAAATCGTTTGTTACATGCGTAGTGTGGCAGGTGACGCCCATCAGCTGAGACCACATGTCGTCCAGATCTATACCGTTCAGTGGACCCCACAAGAATTCATACTTAATGCATTTTCGCCCTCATTTTCAAATAAGTAAGGTCCAATCGGCACAATCGTGGATGTTAGCTGTTAAATTTCAGGGTTGCCTCCTGCGCAGTCTGGGTATATCGATAGCACCTATCAGAACAACTACAAACAGAGAGACAGTCACCAAAATAATAGCGAAGCGCATACAAAGTAAAACTCACAATCTCGTGTTTTTTTCGCTGCTCACACAGAGGATGAAATGGTATGAACAGTTTATCCAAAAGTTTCTAACGCATTAAAAGAGGCATCGTAGCCCCAATATAGTATATATATTCTTGATCAGCTCGATCTAAAAACTTATTTTTTGCGATCAATGTCAACATAAAAATGTACATGATGGCTTTTAATGGACAAGTGCTTCACATACAAAACAATTGGCGGCATACCACACCCTTACAGGGTAGTCGCATAAGAAAACCTACCCACTTTTGGGATTTAGTATGAAGAACTATTTTACTACAGAAAAATCAACTTGAAATTTAATATGGTGGTGGCTTCTGGACATATGCGATATATAAGTTATATCAGTGGATTAACTGCCTATTTTTAGAGATAGCCCACATAGAAACCACGATGTGTTAAATACTTCTTTTGATTACCAATCTCAGCTATTAGTTGCCTAACAAAAAAATATTGTATTTACTTAGATACTCTGCTGACAACTTTTCTTCACCATTTATTTCAAAATTCGCTAATTAACTTCAAGCCACACAAAGCGTCATCATGTTTCTACTCGCCTCCAGGCGCTGCTCATATGAAGTCTGTTAGAGAACCAACCTAAAAAAAATAATGTAGTTAGTAGATGCAACAGGTGTTCATAAAGATAAAAAAAAAACCACAGAGGAAGAGAATGAGGCAGCAAACTTCACGCACTTTTTTGCTTCTCCAGCGGCAGCAATTACAAGTTTAAGCTGAGCGTGCGGCGAAAATAATCAACCAATAGAGATGATGATGATGATGATGCCAATAATGATGTACTTCTTCTTTTTTATTTCTACCAATCTGTACCTGCTGCGTTGACGTTGTTGCTGCCTCCCAGCCCACCATTTGGAAGACGACAACGATTTGGACACATGTTGCGTTGGTGAAAGTAGAACATTTATTTGTTTGTTTGCTAAAATCTTAAAATGTCTGCAACATTGTTCCAATCCAATCCTCTCAAGCGTTCGTTCACCAGCGTTCGTTCATTACCGCTAAAGAAGCATAGACGGACGGACAGACGGACAGACGCTCCGTCGGTTGCTACATCTTTCAAGTTGCATGGGAATCTCAGAAACATTTGCTCTGGGCGCTGCACTTTCTTTTATGCTATAGGTATGTACGGATAGCTATATATATATATATATATATATATATATATATATATATATATATATATATATATATATATATATATATATATATATATATATATATATATATATATATATATATATACTCGTATATATATATGTATATATATATGTATATATATACATATATCTTACAATACTATCTCTTTCGACTTGTGTTTGCTTAGACAGTCTGGCGTCTGTTGCTACTACTCTGCTCAGTCGTCGACAATCTTCTCCAGTCAGTCACCATTTGCCGCCGTATCCATTAGGCACCTCAACTCAATTTCCTCTCATTGCAAGTTGTTTTTGTTGTTGTTGTTAATATTATTATGCATCATCATTATCAGCAACAACTTGCATGATGAAGTCGTTTTTGTATCTTATGATTTTATGTGTGTATTTTACTTTCTATGCATAAATATTTGTTTGCATTGCTTCTGATTTGAGATTTTCATAAAGCAATCATTTTAGAGTCGTTGCACTTACCTAAGTTAACTTTGTTTTGTAATTGGAGTGGAATAAGCTATAAAAAATGGACAATAAAATCACTTGTTTTGGTTTACATTTAACTCGAAGGCTTACCACAATCTAGGAGTAAATTAAAGAATATGGTTATTATTTTTTAAAAACACGCGCCAATACAAAAAGATCTTTTGAATACAACAAATATATATGCATATAGTTCATACATATATATCTTACGGTTCTCCATCAGCGTTCGTTATGCGTCTCTTTTCGTTGCCATTTTCTGCTATTGATTTTAAAGGCTATTAGTGTTTCTATACACCACTCTTGTAGATCTTCATTTGAAATGGTGTTAGACCAACAAATCTTCAGTATTTTTCGTAGGCAGCTGTTTATAAAGACCTGCATTTTTGGCAGTAGGGCGTCTTTTGTGAAGCACGTCTCATACTAGGCATAAAGTAGCACAGACTTTACGTTCGACCTAAATATTCGCAGCTTGGTATTTTTCGGAGTTGCTACCCACAGTATGCCGAACTGTGCGAATGCACCCTTTGCTTTGCCTTTTCTAGCTTCGACGAAACGGACCGTGGTAGTTATTTGCTTATTAATGGATAACACTTCGTTTTTGATATTTTGCTGTTAAGTCCTTCTTTCCCGAATTCTTCTACTCTAGATCTTGCAACTGTTTGTTGGAAGTCTACTGGACACTTTTTAGTTGGTCACCAATGCTCTATATATGATAAAAAAGGTGACTTTTTGTATTTCTCGAAAAATATTTATTAATTTATCAATATCTGCTTTGCCTCCTTTAAAGTAATCCGACTCAGATATAATACACATGTGGCAGCTCTTTTTCCAATCCTCGAAGCACATCTGACATTCGCTTTTTGCTATGCCCCTGAGCTCTTTCAGCGATCTTTATGTTTATCTCCTCATTTCATGGGACTTCTCAGTTTGGGTACAAGAAAAATTCGCAGGAGGCCAACTTCTGGTCTGTAACAGAATCCAGATCCAGATTTTTGAGCAAATCTGGATCGTCGTTAACGTCATTCAACAGCTCTGAGCTATGCTCATGCGACGTTTCTTTTGGTCAAAATTTATCAATTTCGGAACAAACTTTGCTACCCTAAACATTCGAGAAAAAAATGAATGGCATGAGTCAACCGATATGCCGACATTCTCATCAAGTTCTCTCATATTGATTCCACGATTCTCCATAACACTTTTCTTCACTGCTTAAACGTTTTCATCGGTGGTTGACGTGCTCGGGGCAGGCATCACATTTTTTTGGGATCAATTTAAAAGTTATCCAGCTGAAATAGTGCATCTATATTGACATGCCACGCCTACATTTTAGGGTAGCCCCACCACACGCCCACTTTTGACTTTTTGTATGAAAAACGTTTTTATTGCAGTCAATATCAACTTAAAAATGCACATGGTGGCTTCTTATGGACAAACGCATTACAATGGGTGTGATCCCCCGCCTTTTGGGGTAGTCGCAATGCAAACTAACCCTCCACTTTTGACTTTTTGTATAAACAGGGGCTTTCTCACTCCATGCCGAATTTTATTTGTTACGCAGAGAGAGGTAAGGGTGCGACCGTGTAGAAGATGGAGTCGAAATACTTAAGAAACCATATTATAGAGCTTGATTATAAGCTTTAATTAAAAACTTTTATTTAATATACATCATATATATAATATCACATCGTGGAACGCAGTACTAACCCACTTCAAGTTGCTTAATAGACCTGACAGAAAAAGACTTACTCAATTTCAAGAGTTTTCAACAGATGCTGAGCTAAGGAAACAAAAGCTACCCAAATTAATTTGAGAACCACACACCAGAAGCATCTCAGAAGATTTAAAACTCCTTTCCATGCAGAGAATTAAGGCATACTAAAGGACTCCAGAACAAGCAGACAAGCTACTTTAAATACATCCGAAACACTTAAAGGATCACTCTAAAACAACAGGGTTAGGAGGAAGTAAGAAAGTTATTATACCGCACTTTTAGGCTTAGCCAGCATACAGATCCTCCAACTACTTTTGGCATTTTGTATGAACAATTTGTTCATGTCAACAAATCAAAGGGACGTGCCCCACTCACTCTTAAGAGTAACCCCCCCATAAACTTACTATTCACGTTTATGCTGTTAGGTTTAAATTTTATTTTGTTAGACTTAAGTACACAACTTGAAACTTCGTGTGAATGTTATAAAAGTAATTTTGTAACGTTAGATTTTCGAAAAGATGCTTTCAATCAAGTAGAGCAACGAATTTGATGTTCTAGAAGACAACTGTATTGTATAACATAAAGAAATTAGCAACCTGAAGAACGCCTAACTACACATTACAATCAATTCCAAAAATACAAATGAAAAATGTAAATCTTTCATCACAAAATTGATATCAGAAGTTTTCCGAATCTCTAATATTGATTTCTGTAGCATTATCAGTTTCTCCGAAACAAACTCCACAAAGTCTTATATTTATAGATTATCCACTTTTTGTGGTAGCCCCATACAAACCCACCGCCCACCACTTTACATAAATACACTAATGGACGTGTCCGGCACACTTCTTGGCATACCCTCTATAAAAACCCGCCAACCATGTTTTACAAGATGATTTGAAATTTCATGTGAATGGTATTAAAGCTTCGGTTCAACCGAAGTTAAAGTTTTTCTGGTGTATTTTATTTAAATTTTCCATCAATCTTCTTTCAATAATACTTATCATACGCAATATTGAACAATTTAATTATAAAAAATTTTCACTTTTCATATTTCAAAGCCTTGAAGACTGTTGACAGCTGCCCTTTTGTTCTTTATGTATCTCTGATATATGCAAACCTAACGACAACGTCACCACTAAAACCAACGAAAGAAAAAATAAGTTCGACCAACGTTGTTATTATTTTTGCACTTTCACTTACTTTACCTGGAATATAATACATAAGTATAATATTTATATACATAAAAGCCAAGTTTTTGTGCCTTTCTTTGTTTGTGCGTGGCTCTTTCTTGCTTCAAGTCGTTTGTTAAATATTTAGCGCCCTAAAAAAAACAAAAAAAAAAAAATAAAAAAATCGCACATATTTCGCAATAATTTCGGCAACAAACTGAGCCATGGAAATAGTATATTGAAACAGGTTTGCACTGCAAAGAAATACAATAAAAAAATCTTTTTAAGCAAAAACAGGGGAAAATGTGAACTTCGGTTGGGAACATAACTTCAATACGCTTCACAAAGGCCTGATTCAGTTCAATGTGGTATATTTTATGGTAATTAATATTAGTAGCATTTTGACACAAATCGAAGTGTGGATACTCGTAAAGAAGTGTTATATACCGGAAGCATGTAGCATCTGAACCATAGGTTTGTATGGAGTACTTTAGTTTTCAATGGTAAATAATATTATAAATGCTTGTACACACAGTTACAAATTTCCGGTTTTTGGCTAAAAAACTTTCAAATTACGATCTTGTTTGGAGACATGCGCTAATCTAGCAAAACGGTTATCACCACTGAATTCAGCATACCAAAATTAAGTAAAATAGACCTATCTCACGAACTCCTACAAAAGATTGAAAAAAAAAAAAACTAAAACAGTACTATTTTTACCAATGTTTTTGCACCTAGTGGTGACATATTTAATTTGAAGTATGTTGATTTAAATGCTTTCGTAATTAAATCAAACAGCAGACATTGTTGATTTAAAGTGTGGTCATATTTAAGTGGAGTATATTACATTTTATAATTTAAATATTTTTTAAATTTGCCCCACTGTACCTTTCATACGCTATATTTTTCAATTTGTAATTCATAAGGATGCATATTGCTTAGAATTTGACCGAAGTCTATTAACAGATGGGTAGTTGGAGTAGTGTTTTGCTTTAAGAGATATATAATGCCTCTCTCCATCAATGCGTTACAAAAGTGCTTGCGAACTAAACATACTCATTCACCACTATGTACGAGTATGTAGAGTATAAGAAAAGCAATGAGAGAAAGAGAAAATTCGGTAAGGGGTTTCACCTTTTTTGCACACAGTTCGTGGACCACCCGCCACTGATGAAGTGCATGCCTGGCAAGAAGCAAAACGATCAAGAGAGAGAGAGACAGAGAGAGACAGAGAGAGAGAGAAAGAAAGAGATGTAAGATGATGTTGCACGATGTGCTGCGTCGTTGTTTCCCAGCCTTTGCGTTGCGTTGTGTTGCATGCCACTTAATCATCGCCAACGTGCAGTTGTTGCAATCAATGAAAAGCATACGCCTGCTCCTGCTGCTTTCTTCAGTTGCACATTGAAATTGTAGCGCTACAACAGCGGCTCATGTTTTATGCGCTTCTCTTGTGTGCCACAAGCGTTTCATGTGCAACTCAAAATGCTTGCCGCATCTTTTAACTTTAACTTCTTTTTTATTGTTTTGTCGACAGTGCTGAGTCGAGTTCGTGGCTTGCGAGTCGTTGGGTTCACACCTTGTAAACCTCTTTTTTTTTTTTGGTTTTTTATCGTTGCTGAATTTGTTGGTTTTTCACCCAGCGGAAGTCATTGACATGCATGCGAGTTTTACTCTTTTCTTATTTTTTTTTTTGAGTTTTTGGGTTGCTAAATCGATGCGTTCAATTGAGCTTGGTTAGTCTGAGTATTTGCCGATGTTGCAGTTGCAATGAAGACATTTGCTGTGCACTAGACTGCGAGGTGCAGAAAATAATGTTTACTTAATCAATCAGGAAGTCGATTTATGGCTAAAAACAGATTTCGAAATAATTTATGTTTGTTGCATTTTAGTTTTCATTCATAATTTTGGAGTATTTTAAATCAGTATGAAATGTACGATTACTTCCGAAGCAGCAGTTGCGCTAACAACTGGAGAGTAAACGAAGAACCATCCATGTCTATTCTTTGAAATCTATGGCTATAAAAGTACATAGGACTAGAATATGGAGGAGCAATGAGCGGAACTAATCTTAGGATGCTGCTTGAAATTTGTGATTATAGGAGCTTATGAAATTCTGAGTTACAGTAGGATTCCTAGGGAACTACAATAATTGGAAACTATATGAAAATCATCTAACACGTCTCGAATTATTGGTAGAAGTTGGCAGTTAAGCATTATTTGATGTATGGTATAAAAATTGTTAATTATGGAAAGTTAAATCAACCGAAAATGCACCCTGAACAGTGAATTGAAAATATTATGGAAAGAGATAAAGAAACTTTTAATAAAAGGTGGCCCAAAATTGTATGATCACCTGGATAGAGCACAACGAAAAAAAACACAGCATTACAGCAATTAGTTCTAAAAATTAAGTTCTATAAAAACAGTTATTAAAAATGGAGCGCTACCCGAAAGAACAACGCATTCAATCCATTTTGAAACAATAACAATTGGACGCTGATTTTGATTCAGAAAATCCAAAACGAGGCACTGCTTAGAGCAGATTTTGTACTAGATACATCAGCGGGCAATTCTTCGATCTATAAAATGAAAATGATGCTCAATTTCATCCAATGCAGCTGAGCTACCGTCGCCAAACGCATAGGCATAGGAGTTTTTCAGCGTTGTGTACTGAAATCTGTGTGTTGTATACATTATCTATACCGCAGGTCTGCCTGTTACTTGTAGAGGTCATACTACTGTAGCCACTTACGCTAACGAGCCAGACATTTTACCTTCTAATGATTCTCCATCAATTGTGTCTAGCCTAATTCAGGCGCAAGCTGATGCTTGCCCTACTCCAATGAATAGCGGTGTCAAACAGCTTTGTATGATCTCAAACAGACCAAACAGTTACCGTGCTTTTCCTGCAAAGTATGATACAAGTTGAAAGTTGATACAAGCCGACTGATGAGCACTTAGTGGCTGGGTTCAAAACAGATGTATATGTGGCTAAAACCATTTTCTAAAACGCGTCTGCTTAGGATATAACAGTAAGTGGTGCTCGCACTTTCGCAACATGATAGTCCAATTTGTTGTGTCTAAATTGCAATATATGTATGTGGACGACCATTTTCTAAATGCTAAACTGGGTTGGATATCAAAAAAACCAGATGAAACCTTCACGAAACAGGAGAATGCACTCGATACTTTAGACACGCAAACACTACCAGCAGCATAAAAAATTCATACCGACATATGCTCTGAGGAATGACTAAAATGGGCCAGAAGCATCTTAAAACCATTTCCAGTAAGTATATGAAATCTTTCCAGCTCATCTACAGAATGATAAAATGATATAATATATCTCGATGAAAAGGTTTTCTGATAAACAAATTTAAAAGTACTTGAGGACTCGCATGTATTTCGAAATGCTGGAGAAAAGCAGTGGTAGAATTTATACTAAAAGCAGTCAATCAAGTTTCTCTAAATTGAGCACTTCGGCATGATGCAAAACTTGAACTTGGCATGATGGAAAATGGAGGAATTATAATTTCATCTATAAAATCAAAATAGGAGCAATAAGCTGGCATGCTAGAATTTTCTCGCCTGTCGCAGAAATTATTTCGAATCATTAGGGAATTGTACTACAATATTATCTTTCAAAAAGAATTATACTTCGAATCAAAACATTACAATATTTTCTGATTCAAACAAATTCAAGCTAGTGTTGGCATACCTAGAACAACTAAACACTCTAGGAAGACTTAGAAGAGTATCGAAACATTGGGTGCCCGGTTAAACAGGTATTTAGGCGGCAGATATGTAAGCGAAAAAAGGAGCAGCTATTATGTCAAGGAACCATATACTCGTATACTTAGATTTCCCATGAGGAGGAAATAAAAGCTAGTGACGAGTTCTGGCAAGAATTTAAGGCTTCCATACAGAATAAAAAACTGAGAGATTCTTACAGCTCCAAAAGATCGGAAGTCTGCATAGGACTGCAGAAAAGTACACTAAGGTTGATAACAGAGTATGTAACCGGATATATATTACATATATGTACATGCAATTTTACTTATAAGATGCGGAGCGCCCGGAATAACTCTTAGAAGACTATCTAGTCCAAGGTGGATCTATCTATAAGGGAACGTAATCCATTGCGGTGACTTTCTTAAATGCTCTGAGCGCAAAACAAAAACGAAATGCCTAACCCGCAACAAATGAAAAAGAGTATGAAAAAATAAGGAAAAGAACGCAGCTGAAAGGAATACGTCACCTTTAGTATAAATTCAACATGATTTAGTCCACTACCAGCCAACATAAAGAATCTTCATTTAGGCCAGCGCAAACAGACAGCGGAGTTGAGTTGAGCTAAGTTGAACTTATAGCCTTATGACACTTGAATAATAATCAATCTGAATGCTTTCTGTGTGTTTGAATTTTCAACGCGTATAAACTCAACTAAGCTAAGTTCAACTCCGTTGTCTGTGTACGGCGGCCCTCAAGGTTTTAGCAGATTTTATCTGGAAAATAAAGTAAATTAAAAATGTCAATGTGGTTTCCCGACAATGTCACTCAGACTAAACTAGACACATTGTTATACAATATAAACCGAAATTTTATTACCGAGCTTCCTCACGATTAGCCTAAATGAGGAATTTATGGACGAATTAGGCCTTAACGCTTTGTTGTTCAGTGTATGAACTCGCCTAACAAACAACAAAAGTGGGTGGTTTTATTGCAACAAAATAAAATAGAAAAAGTATAAAGTTTGTCAGTGAAAATGTGTGAAAATTTATATATTAATTTACATTTTCATGCAAAAAGATTTTCTCACAAAAGCAAACAACAACAACAACAACAAGAAAGTAGCAACGTGCAACAAACTTTGCAACAACAAAAGCAAAGAAAACTAACAACTATTACAACAAACGTGCAAAATGAATCAAAACAAAAGCGAAAAAGAGCGTAAAAACAGCAATAACAAAGCCAATACTGTAGACAGTTAAGTGCGAAAGAGAAGAAAAACAAACAACTACAACAAACTACTGACCTACAAAGCGCACAAGTTGCAAAGCTTGCACCAACAACAACAACAACAAACAGCGGCAATAGCAAAAACAAAACAAAAAAAACAATATCACAGAGAAGCTTTTTGCTTTTGTATTTGCTTGGAGATCAAAAATGTTGTGCGTTTGCTTTATTTATTTACTAACAAAAGCATTTCAACTCTCTCTCTTTCTCTCTTTCTGCCACCGCACATTGATTCTCGTTTACACAAAAATTTACGATTTAAAAAAATTTATAAATTACCAAATCTAAAACTATTTCTTTAATTAGGACTTACCTTATATATTGAAAAAAGTTGTGCGAAGTTTCTCAGTTAATGAGAATCGTAACGACGCCACAAACAAGCTCGATGAAGATAGCAAAAAAAAAATAACCAAGATAAAAAAAATTAACAAAGTTCAAAATCTAAGTAATTTTTTGAAGAACAAATTTATGTAACTACAAAAATGTTAATCCTTAACAGTTCAAGCTCGGATATACAATGAATCTTGGTGATGTAAGTAAAGGTTGAACGTTACAATGGTGGCTGACTCTTGCTGTATGCTAGAAATATTTCAACCGAAAAGCAATTATAAGAGAAATAGATTGAACAGAATTTCATTCACACAGTTCAAATTAATGAAAAATTCAGTTACTTAGCAGTGAATTAAAATACTCTTTTTTCTACCATAACATTTTTATTTTTTCTTCTCTATATCGGAACTATCGCTTAATTATTTTTTGTTACTGTAAAAATTACTCAAGTATCAAAAACGCCTCAAAATCTTTAAATGTGGCTTTAATCACAATTCTCACGATAAATCATTTATATTGATCGGACTTGCCGTATAAAATCATAAATCGAAAAAGACCCTAAGATTATAATAAGCTTAAGCTTAGCTTTATGTAAAAGGTAGAAGGAAGCGTAGCATATGCCATAAAGTATATATATTCTTGATCAGTTACGGAAGCTGAGTCGATTTAGTCATGACCGTTTGTCAGTCTAGAAGTATAAAACAACAGATCTCCGAGTCTTTAAAGGCTAGAGACTTCAAACTTGACCATTTCATATCGAATTCCATTTTGAGGTACGAACCCGTTTTTTTCAAGCAGAGGCCCGTGGTTCACGAAAAAGCCCGAACCGTTTCTACTTTTAGCTAGTACCAACAATGTGCATACCTATAAATTTACAAAAATTTACCATATATATGCTCTGTCTACCAAATTCCCAATCCAAAAATTGTATTTTACAAATGCATGGTATGATCTAAAAATAACTGACCGTTTTAGTTATAAAATAAAACTAGCATGGTATTATGTTTCAAAGCTAATATTTATTCAAAATACGATCCATTTAACTCAATACAACGTTTGAAATGCTCACGCAATTTATCCAAAGACTTTTTAAACTCGCTTTTTGGGAAGTTCTTCAGCACCTGTGTCACGGCTGCTTGTATGGCTGGAATGTCATGGTAAAAAGCTCCTTTCATAGCCGTTTTCAATTTTGGCAAGAGAAAATAATCTCACGGTAATAGATCAGGCGAATACGGAGAGTGGTCGATGAGACAAATTTTTTTTTTTTTTCTCATGGAAAAACAAAACGTGCACTAACCTTTCTTGTACCCAAATCTTCAGTTACTATTTTGTAGATTGTATTTTTGTAGATGAATTTAATACTTCTGCCAGCATTCTCACAGTGAAATTTTCATCTATAGCGATGGTTTCACTTACTTTTCCCACGAACTCAGCACGATTAGATGCTTCGGGTCGTTCAGGTCTTGGATCATCATTTAAATCATCACGATTCAAAAATGATGATCCATGATGATAAATCGTGTAAACCACGTGTAAACTTGAGTACGACTCATACAATCATCATAAACTTTTTTTAACAACAAGTCTAAGCAAATTTTTTACCGAGTTGAAAACAAAATTTAATATTTGCTCTTTGTTCCATTATGTTTTTACGACATAACTACAAAAACTGCTGTTATTAAAACGTGTGTCATTTTGTTACCTGTCAAACGATTAGCATGAACTTAGCTGTTTTGGAACAAAGAAAAATGTACCTTTCTAACACTGCCATTTAAATAAAAAGTTCTGTTAGTTTTAGATCATAGCTTGTATGTATTTGAATTTATACATAATACATTTTTTGCAATTTGAATATGTTGCTAATACACTTAATTTTGTATAACCAATTAAATTCTACACTTAAACGCCTGCAGTACTTTTGCTTGTCATTTTCTCATTCACAAATCACTGTGCTTTAACACATTTTTGTTGTTATGTATTGCGTTTGTTTGACTTTTTCAAAAAACTTTTTCCTTTCTTTCCTCTCTCATTTTTATACCATTCACACATAGTGTGAAATGGTATTATCAGTTTGTCTGAAACTTTGTAACGCATTAAAGGAGGCATCGTAGACCCCATAAAGTATATACATATATTCTTGATCAGCTCGACGAGACGAATCGATCTAGCCATGTCCGCCTGCCTGTCTGTCCGTCTGTATGTTGTTGCGCATTTTTTGGGCTCCAATTGAAACCTTGCACACACACTTCTAATTATTGCAATTTAATAAGAGTATCAAGATTGACCCGCCACGCCCACTCTTTTTGGTAGCGCCCATCGAAACCCACCGCCCATTTTTGACTTTTTGTATGAAAAACTTGTTTATTGTAGTCAATATCAACTTAATAATTGATATGTTAGCTTCTATTGGACGGACGCTTCTCATATACATTAATGGGTGGGACCAGCCCACTTTTTGAGGTAGCCCATATACAAACCTACTGCCCAATTTTGTGTTTTTGTATGAGAAACTTCTTTATAAAAGTCAATATTAGGTTAAAATGCGATGTGTTGCCTTTTTATGGACAACCGCTTCGTGTCCCGCCCACTTGTTAGGGCGGGACACCATACAAACTTTTATGCATTTGTATCAAAAATGTCAATATCAACTTCAAATCCGATATGGTGGCATCTTATGGATGATCACTTCATACACATCTATTAGGGGACATGTACCGTCTGTCCGTCACTGTCACTTTTTCTGATAGCCCCTATTTAAATCCCACCACGTTTATGTTTTACAGTACGATTTAAAATTTCGTGTGAATGGTATTAGAGCTTCGGTTCAACCGAAGTTAACGTTTTTTCCTCATTTCTTTTGCGCACCAAAGCCATTTCGCGCCGTGCCGCCCGAATAATAAATAAGAAAAAGTTTTCCTGCAAAAAAAAAATATAAAAACAATCAAAAGCAAAGAGTAAAAAAATTAAAAAGCGTTTTGCTGTCGTCTGCTATCTTTCGTTGTTGTTGTTTTCGCTTGTTAGGCGATCGCGGCTGGGGCGAACGCTCAGCTCAGTTGCAATCGTGAGCGTGGAGCGTGTGAACGTCTTTTTCGGATATTTGATTTTTGTCTCGTGTAAAAGCAAACTAAATAAATAAAAGTCTTCAAAGAAAAGTTTAAGCAAATTTTAAAACTTTGGTGAGAAGTATTTTTAACTTTGATTTTCCTCAAAAAAAGGCAAATTTTCAAATTAAACAACGGCGCAGCGTAAAAAACAGGCGAAACGTCCAATTTACACTTTCGAAAATATGAATTTTTGTGCGGAAAATTATAATTATTTTCAAATTTGGTTTCACCGCTTGGAAAGTGTGTGAAAATTGTGCCAAAATTATATATAAAAAAAAAAAGTAAAGCAAAGAAACGAAACGAAACGAAAAACAATTCAGTGAATTTGAAATTAATTGAAGAAAATTGTTTATGCGCTAAATTAAATATTGTTGGCGATATTTAACTGAAGAGTGAAAGTAAAACGAAGAAAAATAAATAAATACGTAAAATGTGGTTTATAAATATGGATAAACGATTTCAAATAATCAAGATATTGATGGTGAGTAAAATGAAATAAAAAATTAAGGAAATTGAATTTTTTTGAATGGATCAAGTTTGTTGCTTAAGTCTTTTGTTTTCAAATTTCAGAAGAAAAAAAATTATTCTCCGTGCTCCGGGTTTCAAAACCGATGTAATTGTTTGGGTTCGGTTTCATTAAAATTCTCCGTATTTCACTTTCAGGAGCACTTTCTTTGCCCTTACCTAGACCAATAAGTGTTCCTCGGAATAGATCTCTGTGTGGCGTAGATTTGATTTGGCTCCGGAAGTGGTAGGCAGCTCCTGTGTCGAGGAATTGAAGTTTTCCGTAGAAGTGCTCACCATGAATGAGGTGAATCACTATTTTAATGACGATCGTGTCGAGGAGTGGGTATTATCCAAAACAGATCAGCGTCGATTAGATGAGATTAAGTCAAAATTCTTAAATTTCGAGTAGGGCGTACTAATCGCGAAAAACATTAGATCGAGTTAGTTGAAGGTTCAGTGCCGGTCAAGGACCATCATTATCCATCATTTGTCGCCACCAGTTCAAGAGATTGTGTACACTGAAGTACATAAAATGATAAAATTGGGCGTTATAGAAGTCAGTAATAGTCCGTGGAATATGGACGGCCGAAGCTTAACAAACTCACCATCAAGGACGCGTACCCTCTCCAGAACAAAGAAGGCATCCTGTCGCGTATTTACCAGACACATTTTATATCCAACGTATTCGCCTTTAGGCAAATTGAACTCACCTACGAAAGCAAAGCGTGCATTGCATTCACGGTGTCTCGCCGTCCCTTATACCAATTTGTGGTAATGACGATTTAATGTTTTAAATCATTGACGTATCTTGGATTTGTGGTAGGTGGTCGCACACTTCGTACAGAATCTGAGCGCGTAGAAGCTATTTTGAAAATCCCACTTCCGCGTTCAATACGAGAAGTTAGAAGCTTCTTAAAAACCGCCGGCAGCTAAGCAGATTTACAACAACAAAAAATGTGGCTTCCATCGCCGCACCACTGACCAATTCACCAAAAAAAAAACAGAGGAGGAGGTAAATTTCGTTTAAATTTGCGTTACTCACAAAAATAAATATTTTCTGTTTGCGGTTCTCAAACACTTATCTATACAATTTCACTCTTCCGAGCGATTTCAACAGATATTACGTACTGTATTGCGTGGGTGTTCGACTTAACGATAGATTATTCATTATTGATTATTTATTATTGTCCACTGCTACTAAGCACTACCTTTTCCCATCTTTTCGGCAGCATACAGGTTCCGCGTCGAAAGAGCGACTCGACTTTAGAAGTAATTCAAGAATCAACCCAGTTTTTGGTTTTTATTACATAATTTCGAGAGTGTTGCACAGTCAGGCAAAAATATGATTATTATGGTGAAACTTCAGCGCGTTTCCAAATTGTTTCTTTTTTTTTGTAAATGGTGCCGAAAATTGTCGTGCTGAATAATAATTTTATCGTGTCTCTGCTTGAATTGAGGCCTTATTTTCTTTAATACTAAACTCCAATGCATCAATTGTTGTTAGTAGCGATCGCCCGTGATGGTTTCATTAGGTTTTATAAGTCTATAGTAGACTACACCCAGCTGATTCCACCAAAAACAGAGCACAAGCTTCGCCGTTCATGTTGATGGTTGGCCGCGCATAACCCATGACTTTTAGCGCTTGGAATTGTTATAGCGGATCCATTTTTCATCGTCAGTCACAATGCGTTGCAAAAATCTCTTTCTTTTCTGTACTTCAAACAGCTTTCCAAATGGCACCCAATATACTTCTGGATTATTTCCAGGTCTTTAAAGCGTTTTGGAATTACTTGTTGAATGTATTGCTTGGCAGTAATGATTTTACCAACTCTTCTTGACGAGTCTTCATTAGGCAGTACCTCAAATTCTTCATCTTCAAAAATTTTCACTCTTCTTTCACCGCCGATCTTTGACGATCTTTGACGTGCAAATTACCAATCTTGAAGCGTTGACATCACGGACCGTGCGTTGTGTGTATGTGACGTCAGCTACTGTAGCGCGTAGAAAATTCTGCAGTATTCGACATGCTCGTCATTTAAATGATGCGCCAAGCCCTCGACCTATTGGAAAATGGGTCGAGAAGTTTGAAGAGACCGGTTAAACGCTGAAAAAATCAAAATCCGGGCGTCCAAGAGAACGTTCGAAAACGTAGACAGTGTTACTCAGTCTGTTCGTGACAACCCGGACCTTTCGATTCGGAAGTGTGCCGTTGCTTTAAACGTGCATAGAACATGGTTTCAGCAGGACGGAGCAACTTCACACACGTCCAGGTCTCTACCACGAGTTCAAGAAATTTTTCCTAAACTCGCGGTATAGACACTGTTAGATGATTATCTTAAAATTTCTCACTTCGCAACCGTTTTCCCGCAGTGGTAAAAACTTATACTTGTATTCAATTCGCATTTTTATACCCTGTACCCATAAGGTAAACGGTTATATTATGTTTAAGCAAATATATGTAACAGGCAGCAGGAGGCTTGACAGACCCTATAAGGTATATATACTCGTATGCTTGAACGGCGTATGGCGTATGTAACGTCAATACTTACAAAATATTCCATATAGGCCAAGTTCGAAGCTCTCTAAGGGGTAGCCAGTAGTAAAAACCTGCTCCACATATTTGAATTTAAGTATGCAGATTTTTCTATTTTTATTTTTAGTATGCTCAAATTTTTCATCAATTCTAAGAACATATGTCCAGATTGGACCCCTAAAGATTATAGTCATATAATGATCCTTACACAAGGTATAGGGTATCTCGAAGTCTAGCAGAGTTTTTTCTTAAATGCTGACAAATATGAAATATTATAGAGGAAGACATATCCTTTAAATAAATCCAATAAAAATTGATAGAACTTAATAAGTAAAAAAGATAGTAGGATACTACTTTGTGCTTATAAGCAGGGCTCTAGTAGAAATAACATCCACTGATGTATGCCGGGATCGCCTAGTTCAAATATATTCGAAATAAAACTTGTAATTGTTTTAAGTTAGAAAAGAAAACAACATCAATCTAATCAAATTGTTTATAAACTAGGTTGCTTTTTTGAAAATTGAGTAAAAAATCTCTCTCTCTCTCTTTCTCTCTTTTTAACTCTTTTTTTACTCGTCCCATTTCTTCTATTCCATCGTATAACAAGTACCACCAATAGTACTAATTCCTTTTGTACAATCGCTGTACAAATCACTTTTCCCAACAAGCTAATCACGCTAAACAAATATTTGACTTTTGCACTAATGCAACTCAACTTTCAATTAACGTATTTTTTTTTTATTACTCATACACGACGTCCACGACTTCGAAGACCATTTCCAAATTAATAAAACATTCAAATGGCGCATGATGTGAGTGTATAAGACTGTAGATTTTTTTTTTTTTATGAGATACTCTGCCACATATTGACGCATGCACAAATATAATCCAACTTAAAAAAATTAAAAAAAAAAAATATAAGTAAAAAACGCAACGCAATTTAATCGTCTTCGAGTATGTTGAAATCAATGGACGATCGATCGAAACGATAACAGCAAAGAAAAAATCGTTTACAACATCATTTTATGCATATTAATAATTTTATTTATTATTTTTTTCTTGTATTTTTCACTCTCGGTCACTTCTGTAAATGTATCTGTAACTGAATGCATGACTACGCAATCGAAAAAGCTAGATAGAAAGAAAGAAAGAAAGAAAGACGTAAAAAAATCTTTTTTTATCGAATAAAAAAAAAAAAATTTAATAAAAATTTCACTTTCTACGAGCGCCGGTTGGGAGTCGAACGCGCGCTATTTGAATAACTGTAGGCAAATATGTAGATACGCAGATACAAACTCACTTTTGTATCTAGATACTTATATGGCGTCCAGCTGTGTTGCTGTTGTTTTTGTTAATCTCTTTTCCGGCGTTCGGTTTTTGAGCGCAATATGCAAAAAAAAAAAAAAAATAAAATAAACATAAAAATATTATTGTGAAATAAAACGGAAAAGTTTCTTTAAAAAAAAATTCGGCGCAAAATAAACTTTGGCTATAAGTGAAATTGAACAAATGTGCAGCCAAATAAAGCATTGGGATATTTATTTAATTAATGAAGTATCTACTAAAATCAAAAGCAAGCAAAAATTAAGTTTAAGAAGCTTTTCTGTATGTATTTATATACAGGGTGTGCTTCAAAGTATACTGAATTTTCTAGCAGCGCCCTTCTATGTGCAATTTAGTGAGTTGGAAAGGTACATTCGTTCTCAACTTTCAGTCAAAAACTTCTTTACATTTGGTGCACTGGAAGCGAAGTTATTGCCGTTGGCCAGAAGGTACATTCAGATGTCGGTCGATGCTTTTTTTGTGTGACTTTTACATCCACGAAAGCAAGTGTAGACCGAATAGATAAACAAGTATTGCTCACTTTGGAACGCATCGGAACTTACCATGCTCACGCCTTCCGCACATTTGAATTGGCGGTCAAAATGCGATCAAGTGCATTTTTGGACATTTTCAGTTCCATTTCCATGCATCACAATAAAGATTTCGTTTAATTTTTGATGAAGTCATACACTTTAAAAAAAAAAACGTTACTGTTCGCCGTCCTGTACGTCCATTCGACGTTTCTTGAACCGCTTAATGATTCTTACACTCTATAATGAAGAACTATGCGTATTACTCTTTTGTAGATGGTAATATTAGTCTAATTGTTCTTACACCACTAAGTTCCGGCAAGCGCATTTAGTACTTTATTTCGTGTGCAGAGAATCTAAGCAGGGTATCGAATGTTACACCAACTATGTTCGGGTACTGGTTTGTCAGAATAGTGCAAGTCTTAGCAAAGACATGTAGTTCAAAGCTAACTTTCTTTGTTTAGGAGGTCAAGATGTAAGCGGACGACTTACTGCCTAGGACCGTGAGGCTGCGAACTATGAATAATGTAATCTTTTCTCCAAGCAGGTAATACTTCCTGCACAAATCTCATCGATTCCCAAGCCCGAGTATCATTTTGGAAATGTCATCCGCATAAGCTATCAATTTTATACAGGGTGGAGGATGTCAAGTCATCTTTGCTGAATACATATTGAACAACAATGAAAAACTCCACCCTACAGCTTTAGCTTCCAGACTAACCAGCGTGGAATTTAACGTACACACAAAATAATGGCAATCTATTCATCCATTTTCGATTTAAATCAACCCAAGTAAGCCTTTTTTTTTGCTTAAAATTAAGTTCACTCAAGGGCGATAAAACTAAAAATTTCGAAGTTGAATACTCATGCTTGAATCAAATATTTTGTACTTCATTTTCGAAAACTGATCATATTAGCTCTGCTACCGCTACGAATAAATTCAAGTAGGAAATACTCTATTTTTCATCAGCGTATTCCATCCAACCGATAATGTCGTTTTTAATCTTCTCAAGTAGAGACAAGCAATAATATTTCCAAACTTAATCATATAATTACTAAGCCTCCAGTTGGATGATTTTGTAGTTTGAACGACCCTGTACTGAAAAATCATTTCTCCTGTGTCGCGTTTAAGCTACTTTGTTAAGTCAGCAAACTTGCCAGTGGGTTAGGGTGCTGATCGAGCCTTTGCGCATGCTTGTAGTTGCCTTTGAAATGATAATGTGAATGTACGAGGATGCACCAGTTAAAGTTATGAGAATTTTCGATTAGAGACTTTGAATAATTTCCACATGGCTGGCAATCAGAAGTCTATATTGGTTTTATGACGCTCCTGTTGTAAAGCAGAACTTAACGAAAAAGTGTACAGATTTATTTTCATTTTCATGACTTCGATGTGCTTCAGACGAGTCAGTCGTCTTTCAAGAGTAATGGCAAAATACATGATATCGTTGGCCTGTGGGATTACGATATTATTTAGAGTTAACGAGCAGCAAGTCCTTCTATGCAAGGTAAATGTTATGTTTTTCCTCATTTACTCCACTCTCGAGAATCGCGAGTTGGTCTGCTAGTCATCTGGTTGTTTGTACTAGGCATACCGTGATCTACTAAGATTTGTTATGACTCTATAATTTTGTACTTGGGTCCTTTAAGCTTTACGTGATCAAATGCCTAAACAACATCAGGGGTATACAGAATAGAAAAGCAATAAATATTTCGTAAGTAGGGTTTGGTCTTCCATTTGAAACTTTTGAGCAATTCTGCTCTAATGTATAGATATATGCAGTAGTAACTCCATTCAAACTCATGTTGTATATTTTATTAGATTGTATTCAAAATATCTATGCTAAATATGAACTAAAAAGATGCTGTTCTAAGAAGATTTCAAATTTGTGTAAAACATTTATCCACTTATTTTAGCTTCTTTTGAAATATTATGCTGTATTCAATGAAGTTCAACTGTTGTACTTTGGTTTGTTTTTTTGTTTTTTTTCTACCGCCAAATCAGTATCAAGTAAAATAAACGTATACATTAAAGATGGCAAACAGGACATTTATAAAGTTGCATGTTTTCATTTGTTTTCTTTTGACCAAACATATTTCATCCTACGCATAATTGAAAAAAATTAAATTCTTGTGCAAATTTCGAGTTATAATGAGTACAAATGAGAGTAAATATGTAAAATATTTAAGTATATTCTTTTGCATGGCACTATTCCCCCTTGTTCTCTTTTCTTATTCCAAAAATAAATATGTAGAATTTATTGGTTTGTGCTCTAGTATGTATGAATGACGTATATACATACATATATGTAAATGTAAATAAATTTCTATTTTTGCTCATATGCAGTGAGCTAAAAAACTGTTATATTTTTCTCGTGTAGAGCGTAAACGGAGCGGCAGTTAAAGTGAGAAAAAGACGGACGAAACAAACACTACTGAAGCGTAGCTGAATCGAAAGACTTCTCTGTTTGTTTTGCTTATTTACCTTGTTGTTTTGTTCGCTTTTTGTTTCGCATCAAATTCACCTGAACGTACAACTTGTTGAAACATTTCGTTTTCGTTTTCAATATTTTTTGGCTATCAAGCATAGAGATTTTTGTAAGTATTTGCCAAACGAGTGTTTTACGCAATGCTCTATACCTATTTACTTGTATTGAACTATATGTATATTACGAATATTAGACTCCTACAAACATGACGAACATATGCCCTTTATAACCGGCTATAATGGATCACGAGCCTTGTAACTTATCTCTTCGAATTTATTAAGTTTATTCATACTTTCGATGGTTTCCGGCATCAACTTGATTGCGTTGCAAGCATTTCGAAAGACGGATTATACCATTATCGAACTATATTTGAAGTGTATACAAATTAAGACAATAATAATAAAAATAAATCAGTTGTTTTCGCCAAATCAAGTTCGTGTCTTAAGTCTTTTGTTTTACACAGCAGAAAAATTTCACCAAGTTGACAATTAGTTTTATCTCATTGCCAACAGCAACAACTACAACAACTCTTCGCCACATTTGGTTAAATGTAACATGCAACTTGGCTTGCAACAACAAGTGCCAATTGGATTTTTTTTTTTTTTTTGTTTTCTTCTATAACTTCTTTTTTTCTTATACGATATATAAATAAATAATTCATTGAACGCGAATCGACACGTCGAGGCAGGAAAAATTAAATCAAACGCCGCACTACAAAATGTCGCAGCAACAAATTTAGGAAATGAAGACATAAACAGCAACATGTTGCATCTTGACCAAAGATAGAATATAAAATAAAATACAAAAAAAAAAAAAAAAAACTTCTCGCTGCCATTTCGCGTATCTGACAGATGTGTCCAGATGTGATTCGATTCGTTGCGCTGCGCTGCGTATGCGTTCTGATGGATTTTTCGTAGAAAGTCGTCGCGCGCATTTTGTGAAATGGCGTCGCAGATGACACATTAAAGTGTTGCGACACATTTTTCACATGCAACACAAGCGCAACAGTTGATGATGATCATGATGATGGCTTTGGTTTTGGCTTTGGCTCTTTAGCTCTTTAGCTCTTTGGATGAGTGACAAATGTCTTCCTTGATGCAACTTGACTTAATGCGCCGTCGTCGACAAGTGGCAGCAGCCGCTTTGATTTATCTTTAAGAGCTCATTTTAGCTCTTTAACTGCTTCGAAATGCATTGCGCGTTTTTGCTCTAGATTCGCTTAGATCCAATTTCGCAGAAATGTATCTCACAAGTACATTAAATAAATATAATTAACTGCCTAATGAGCACCCGCGGCTGCATGAAATTTAATTTAATTGTTAGTTGGCGAATGGAAAGTTTTTATACCAATTTTTCTCTCGCTTTTTTAGGTCTAGCTTCATTTGCGCCGCTCCTTCCCTTAAGTGCTTGCATGCAAAAGTTGAAGTTCGTTTGAATGAAAGTAAGAATTTAATATACGAATTGTATCTTCTAGGTCACTTTTACTTCACATTTGCGCCTAATGAACCATAATGTTTTGCCGATTTATCATTCGATTTAATTGCGTTTTGTATTCGCTTTCAATGGCGTCGTTTTTTCGCCATTAGTTCTGGTTAAGTACATACATAACGAGTGAAATTGTTATGTGAAATTCTGCGTTTAGATTAGATTGTAGGAGTTTTACAGATTTAAGTGTTTATTATTATGTCTGGCGAAAGTTTGTGCGGCAAAATTAGCAGTTGTGCTGCAGAAGTACATGGTTCAAATATATTTATACTTGATTGCTTTTGCAATTAGTTGGCTAAAAATAGTAGTTGCAAAAAAAAATACTCAGATTGCTATACAGAAACCAAAATAAATATTGCAATTTAGTAAACATCATTGTTAAAACTAACAGGTTATGCCGCTAAAACTTTGTAGTTAAACAATTTTATATTGTTGTATTTCATACCTACCAAAGTTTTTACTTTTAACACAGTCAGCATTGTTAATTGGTATTGACCCAATTTTTCAGTCAACAAAAACAGCAAACAAGTATATAATTAGATACAACATAAAGTGGAGTGCTAGCAGGAAGGATAGAAGTTCTTCTGTAATCTTTATATTTGGTATCGTTACATTAACTGATTTAATAAAGTTCTGAGTATATGAGCAAATACAAATAGAAAGCTGCCTGACGCGCAGTAATTGATGGATCCAAGAAGATTGGTACCAAATATGACTTGAAATTAATGTTACATAACAAATTGAATCACCAGCTTCTCCCCCATTGTAACACTTTATCACAATTCGAGCCACCGCTCCCTCCCTTTTATCTTGTTAGATAAAACTTGAACAGCTGCTTATTATGATTAGCACACGATGTTTGTATTTTTTTTTAAACAATGCTTTTGACATGGGGAACTAGTAGGTTATTCTGCAGGATACCGACTGAAAACGTATACAGAATTGTAATATGTTCAAAGGCCGCTCGACATCTCCAATACTTGGCTCAAGAGGTGGAACATTGTGGTGAACCCTGAGAAGTCCACTCAAACGACATTTTCACTTAGAAGAAGAGAATGCAAGAGCAACTGCTCTATTATTCAAAAGTTCCAAAATAGGGCGCTCAGGATTATTTCAAACGCTCACCTGTTGCATACCAACAAAGTGATACTCGAGGTACTCGTGGTACCTTGGGTTCAACAGGAAATTGCAAGACTAAGCAGCTTTTATCAAAATCGGCTCAACAGGCACACCAACACCTTCGTCATCAACCTGCTCCACAATAGCTCCAGTATAAAAAGACTCAAAAGTCTTCACCCGCTTGATATCCCTCAAGGCAATATGGAGGCAATAACACACTCACTTTTTTTTCCTACCCCATTCCCATTCCCCTCACCCAAAACCTTCTTATTCCTATTCCACAACGGCTCCGCCAACGCATTGTCAACTATTTCCAAAGGAGGAGAACAGCTGCTTCAACGCCTTAATCGGAAGAGTTCTTTGCATCGTATTATTACTGGCGATGAAAAGTGGAACTCTTACGACAACCCAAAGCGAAAAAAAAAATGGGTACCACCTGGCCATGCATCAACATCGACGGCCAAGCCGAATATTCATGGTGCCAAGCTCATGCTCTGTATTTGTTGAGATCAAAAGGGTTTTGTGTACTTTGAGCTGCTGCAACCTAACCAAACCATCACTGGTGAACGTTACCAATAACAATTGATGTAATTGAGCCGAGCATTGAAGCAAACACGGCCGGAATATGCCAAAAGACACGACAAGGGGGTTTTTCAACATGGCAACGCTCAGCCACATGTTGCAAGATCCGTCAAGGAAACGTTGGAGGAGATGTGCTACCCCACCCGCCTTATAGCCCAGACATAGCCCGTTTTGACTGCCACTTGTTCAGATCGATGACCCACGCCCTGGCTGAGCAGCGCTTTACTTCTTAAGAGAATACCAAAACATGGGTCGACTCGTGGATTGCTTCAAAAGACGAGCCGTTCTTCCGACGCGGAATCCATATGCTGCCAAAAAGATGGAAAAATGTTCTAGCTAACGATGGACAATACTTTGAATAATATACATTGTAGCATTTTTTTTTTAAATAAATGCTAAAAAATTGAAAAAATTCCTTTCAAATTAATTCCAACACCAGTGCAAAGTACACTATGATTGATCGATTGCAAAATAGCAAATTTCTCTTATATGCAAACAGTTTGACTAACGATACGAACTATCTAGTAGTAGCATTTCTAGTGATTATCTAACTGCAACAAAAACAACAAAAATTCCAAAACAGACACAATGCCTACACCAAACAGCTTACCACCTAAGATACTTTGAGCATTGTCTGTCGACTGCTACCAAAATAAATTTTACACTTTCTTTTCGAATTCATAAACCGCAAAGCACGAACTGCGCCAACAAGCAATAATGGCCTAAGAGGCTTCCGAGCATGCATGCACTCCATGAATCATTCATTTTTCCAACCATTTTTCAAATCAATTGGGAAATTTCGACATAAACTGTATAATTTTTTATTTATTTTTCATTTTGGGCAACGTTGAAACCGCTGACGCCGACGCAATGCCAAATGAAGGAACCGGTTCGATGACGACGACTGTCGATGCGCTTTATACATAGATTAATTTGATAAGCGATACAAGCCAATGAACCAACATGCAATCGAGTGGGTCTGGTTGTGCAATACTTTTGATTTTTTTTTTCTGTTTTTTTTCTTTTTTTTGAATGCGGCACGAAAATCATTTCCCCAAATTGGGCAAGGTTTCCGAACGAAACGAAACGAAATGCGCTGCAATTCATTTCACTTTTAATTTTTGTTTAATTAAAATGCCAGCAAAACTTTTACTGTCGCTTTTCCCGGGAGACGTCAGATTGCAGTTTACTTTTACTTGATGTGCCTCACAGTGAGAGTGCGGCAAGTGGTAACCCATTTTGTATCTTTCACTGCCGGCGCCAGTGACTGTTGAGATACATAGCTAGGTCTACTGTCTACTACTGCCCACTTGGAGTTTGATGTACGAATACGGCTACTGTCTCTTCTGCTGAAGTGTATAGTGAAGAGCTGCTTTGTCATGCATGCAACAAACATTCTGTTGGCGCCACTTTTTTCCCTCAGCTTTTTTTTATTTCTTTAATGCAAATTTTTTCCAACGCAATCATTCACTGCAATGAATTGTGAAAGTAAAATTTGATTTGTTGCCAAGTAATGGACGCGATGACGACGACGACGACGTTAACACAAGCCCAATGTACTAAGTTACACTATCGCTGTAAATAATAATATAGTTCAGTGGCTCTAAACTGCTGTCAGCAGGCCGATTCTTATATATTTGAGATCGTATTATGGTGACCCGACCGTAAATAACATAAACCATACTAAAATTTGCCAACGAACATCGCATAATGTATGCTCTATATACCAAATTTAAGCGATACTGTAACAAATTATAAACTATCAAACAGAAAATATCTTAAGAAATATCCTTACGCACTCATTTCTACAAGGTTGGTTTGGATCTGTGGCTCTCCACGCTCTTCAAATGCATTAGAAAGAAAAGAGAGGACAATATGTTGAGTAATAAACATGCAAACATTTCCAATGCTTCACATTTATTTTGTTATTTACAATCTTCCCACAATTTACCTTCTTAGATTTTGCTCCTTAAAAACACAGTGGCCGAATATACCAAAAAGCTGGCCAAAAGTCTAAACTGTCATGCAGCATAGCTTTTCGAGGTCGCTGGTTATATACGAATTAGATGAAAAAATATTAGAAAAATGTTGCGGTGTTTAGAAGCTTTTGAGGTCGAAACAAAATTTAAAGAAATAAGCAGGAATTGGATACATAATCAGCTTTTATGTTAGATCTTCTAGCGATATAGTACAGATATATCTACAGATATATTGTATATATTATCGCATTTATAGACTAGCCTTCCGGGCGTACTTTGCTACGTCCGCTATGGTTTTTCTTTTACTATACTATTCAAGCACAATGTAAAATAGTATTGTCAGTTTGTCTGAAAGTTTGTAACGCATGTAGCTATGTCCGTCAGTCTGCGCATTTTTTTTTTTTTTTTTGGTACAAATTTTTAAGATATACATTTAAAAATTGACAAATATACTTATTTTTATTGTAGTTTAATAGAGTAATCATACTAACAAGCCACACCCACTTTTAAGGTAGCCCACATACAAAACATCCGTTAAAAATTTATGTGGTGACTTCTTATAGAAGGACTCTTCACATATATTTCAATGGGTGTGATCTCACTTTTTGGGGTAGCCCCCATACAAACCAACCCGCCCCCCACTTTTGCCTTTTTGTATGGAAAACGTTCTTATTGCTGTCAATATCGCCGCAAAATTTGACATAACGGCTTCTTATGGAAGGGGTAGCACCCAAAGGAACTTAGCGCTCACTTTTGGAATTTTGTATGTGATTTCTCCAATTTAGGTGCAGCCCATATACAAACCCACCACCCACTTTTAGGATTTTTCATGAAAAACTTTATCATTTCAAGCAAAGTCAACTTGACATTTGGCATGATGGCTTCGTATAGACGGACGCTTCGCATAATTATCAAGCGGCGTGTCACTTTAAGGGTTAGACTCCAACAAACTTACATCCTACCGCTACCGTTAAAATGAGCGTAGATAGGCTTCATATTCGTACCATATTTGAAGAGTATAACGACTAAAATACCGGTATTTCTATATATCCAGTAAATAATTGATGTTGTTGAGGTACTCTAAGGCCAATGTGAGGAGGAAAAATATGAATAATTTTAAAATAATCTGGGAGACCAATGTGGGCAGCAAAAACATATACAAACGAAACATGCATAAAAACGAATTTGACCCGTTTTTTGTGTGGTTTATGAAATTCCGCGTTTATGTCAATCACCCAAGTCCTGATAATCAAAATCCGAGAAGAAATGGCCAATATACTCGTTGATAGATATGCTGGTAAGGTTCATGATATCGGCTTCTTCGTAGTAGGGATAGTGGAAGGCATCACCTACCTGATATGATTTTCAAAACTGTGGCAAACATAACTTTAGATATTGAAAATTTTATTCATAAAATGGGTTTTATTGCGCTTTGAAGAAGGAAGTTAGGCTGCCGCACCCTCTATTTAGATTTGCACAGTTTATAAACATTTTCTTTGATGAAGGAAACTGGTATTAGAACTATATATGTATAGCGTAACCGTCTTTACTACATAAACAATTGCTTTTCTTATTGACTGTCACCGCAAAAACAAAAATATTCCATCATGGCGAAGCCGAATTAGTTCAGAGCAGCCGAGAGAAAATTCGGTTTTGCTTCTACGCTTTTCTGCTCTTAGATTTTGATATAAGTATTTTCTACTTCAAGTCAAGTCAAAAAGGACTCATTCTTCTATTCTGACAATTTTCTACTTAAGTACAGGTTTATTCCAAAAATTCGATTTTGATACTTATTTCAAGATTTGTATTCTTAATCGATCCTGTTTTTTACTTGATTCTAAACTTTACACTTTTTTTTTTTTTTGCTTACTATGTAGGTGTGCTAGATGTAGTCAGATACCTAAACTACTTGTATATCACTCTTTTTTATTGAATATGTGGTCGTTTGACTTAAACCAATACTGATTAGTTGCCATCCATACCTTACAACCAACGTACTACACTTTTATAATCTAACTTCAATTTGATACTTTCGCTTGCATTACAAATCTTCTAATCTTTTAATAATTCTTCCAGCACATGTTCATCTTGCTGCTATTCTACGCCACCACATGCGCAACTGGCTTCGGCTTTGACTCTGCCAATTCATGCACACCCAATGGCA
Source organism: Leucophenga montana (assembly GCA_035044765.1). Classification (NCBI taxonomy): domain Eukaryota; kingdom Metazoa; phylum Arthropoda; class Insecta; order Diptera; family Drosophilidae; genus Leucophenga; species Leucophenga montana. The sequence continues at coordinate 458,374 of JAWNNQ010000178.1, forward strand.
AACTATCGCGACGTGGGCGCGCGCAAATGATTGCCACAATACCGTGTGATCTTAGCCAGCAGGGTTTCTGTCAGTTACCGGGTACTGCCTATCCCTGGCATGCAGTGCGACGCTTTGTGCATGAGAACCAAGGTCTAATGAAACGCATGTACGGCGATGTGCGACACATTTCCATACTACGCGATGAGATACAAAATAACGAAATCGATGTTGATGACATGGAACATGCTGCCGAACGTTATACAAAAGATGCAAGTGGTAATAAACGTGCCGCTAAGTATATGATACAACGCGATCGTGAGGATTATCTTAATTATAAATTGCAAAATAGTGCTGGTAATGATGTGCTTATGGAGCCACATTTTCGTCCAGTATCGACTAGCACAACCACAACAACAACAACAACCACGGCGACAACACGAACAACAACTACACAAGTGCCCAGAACGCCAAGCAACGATACATCCACTACAAACGGTGGTAGTAGTAGCACAACAACCACTGCAGCACCTAGCACAGGCGATAGTCCTGTCAATATGGAAACAACGACGGAGAGTAGAAGCGCTGCTGAACATGCAACAAATAATATACCAACGCCCGACGTTAGTTTGGAAAGCATTGAAGATGCATCCGATGAAGCTGATATTATTGAAGTTAGTAATGTGGAATCGAATAGCGTCTATGAGCAAACCACAGCAGCGCCTATGGGCATGAATATACAGATTATAGAATCACCACAGCTGGGTGGACTACATAATCTAACGCACGAAGCACCGCTCATCTCGACGACGCTAAAAGTGGCAACAACAGCAAAAGCAGTGGCGGTGGCAGCGACAGCGGCAGCGGCACCTAGTGCAATGCCAATACGCCAACGCTTTCCAGTGCGCCGGCGTCCAGCGCTGCAGCAACAGCAACAGCAACAACAACAGCAATTTCAACCGCTGCAGAAAGTCAATTTAACAATTTTAAAAGAAAGTCCCAACATAAAATACACCACAAGCATCAATAATACGATGACAACAACTAAATCGAATGAAAGTGAACGTCCATCAATGACTGCTACGGCGTCAACTGCGGCAGCGTTGGTGAAAGGTATTACAGCAACAACAACAACAACATCAGCAGCAGCAGCAGCAGCAACATCGCCAGCAACAAAAACAAGCAGTTCCATAGCTTCGCTATTTCGCGGTACCAGCATCTACAATAAACGCCAACAGCTACATAATAATGTCGCCAACATTGTCGCATCCACCATAGCCAGCAGCGGCGGCATTGCTGTTCCAACGGCAGCCATATTACCAATCAAAGCGCATATTGAAACGACAACGTCTGAAAAACTACGCAAACCTGTGGCTTCAAGTGCTCCAGTCACTGCGCCAACACCTGCTTCAACTGCTGCCACAAAGCCGGTATTGCGCGATGGGCAACTCTTTCAGGATACCATGAAGCAGGAACCGCCGCCGTTGCTAAATACGCGTGGGGTGTAAGTACATATATGTATCAAATAATGTGACTTCAACTAGTTATACGCTCTCTGGATCTATAGAGGTCACCACAGATATGTGTATATAGATGGGACAATGGCTATGGCGGAAGTTGCTTGATTTAATTTAGCTTCATTTATTTATTAATCAAAGAAAAGACGTTAACTTCGATGGAACTGAAGCTTTAATACCATTCATAAGACGTTTAAAATGAATAATGTAAATTTGGGTGGTAAGCTTTTATGGGAACTGTCTCTAAAAGTGGGCGGGATACGCTCATAATATTTGTGTCTACAAGAAGCCATCATATCAAATTTTAAAAATTGATGATGAGTTTGTATTCCTTAAAGTAAGTGATTCATAGCCATTGATATGCAAGTTGTGCCAACTTAATCTAGTCAATGAAAATATTGAATAACTTCTGAATAGAATGTTGTTCATTTTTTTTTTTTTTTTTTAGTAAGCTTTGCAACTTATCTCATCCAGTTGTACTATAAAATCATATTGATTAAGTGGTCGCCGTCGCTGAGACAAAAGCGAAAACTTTTTCAGAGATTTCCCATCATGCTGACAAGTGTTTCAGCCGATATCGCTGCCATTTCGGCTCGAATGTTCTCTTTGATATATATACAAGTATTCTATGGTTTTGGCTTGTTGACATAAACTTTATTCTTCAAAAATCGCCACAAAAAGAAGTCCGGTGGATCCAATTTTGGAAATCTTGGCGTCAAATTTTCGCCACCACACGCTGCTTAAACTTCATGTTTTTGATATCAGAAATTTTTAGACATTTTTACGCATTTGCAATAACACAATGTGTTATGCACCGATTTAGATCGGCATTGGTAGTCTCACTATCACAAGATTGGTCCAATGATGGTTTTCGACCAAACACCTTCTCAAACAGTCAGTTTCTCATCGTGCAATGGTGCTTCATGAATTATGTTATGATTATTGGTGCCCCAAAAGTGACAATCAGAATTTACTTCCGAAACTTCTCCAGTTGCGAGGACTTTGACTATCAACGATTGAATGGTTCACTGTTGGTTCACTTATCGATACGGAAGCTGCTGCGGAAATCTTTAGGTCAAACACAAGGATAGCGATTACTATTTGTACCATGTCAATGGTTGTTCAGTCTCTTATCGCGCCCACATGTGTCCTAAGAGGCCCAATATTACCATATTCTCCGATAGCTTTGCAGCAATCAAATCACTGACCTATTAGCACTTCTCCTACATGATAGCTAATCAATTTAGGTGTTCATAATGCTTGGCCTACTTCTTGAACAATCTTGCGTAAAAAATGTTTCTGTAGTTTTACACAACAGCTATTCTATTATTCTGACATTTTCCCGATTTTTGGTTAATATTTCTGTGACAAAAAATGGCATTTAAAAGCAGAAAAGATAAACTTATATTAATAATTTGTTGTGTGGAAGTTTCATTTTTTGGCCCGATACACACCATCATGAAAACCTTAAATGTTTCGATACTCTCTTGGCTCCAAAATCTCAATTTTTTCGATTTCTAGCAATAGAAGGAAACAAAAATGCCAGAGGCCAAAGAACCAGAACTCGTATGCTTATAATTAAGAATGCCTACTAAAAATCTACTATACAGTATACCGCACTTTGGCAAGTATGGCAACTTGAGCGTTCAACATTCTCACGGTCTATCTGACTGGCATTAACCGGCAGAGTTATCACCTAAACAGAATGGGTCTCTCATACGAAAAGTATAGAACCTTGAAAATGACAAAACTATGAATGTCGTGGTTTCACTAACATCACAGAAATAATATTTTCTGTTATTCCCACACTCAAAAAAACCAGAGAAAATCGTTTGTTACCTAATCTACCCTAACCACAGTGATCGTTTGCTCCCAGGAATGCCCGCCTTATTCTAATTTGACCACGGTGTCTAAAGTGAACTAAACATCCTGTTATAGCCTGGTTTCATATGGTCGCTTGCTTTTCGTATGAATCATTTTTTGTTCTCAGTTTCTGGTATACTAGTAGACAGCTTCTTCTTCTATGTTCCAAAAGAGACCTTTAAATTATGTTTCTTATTTTCATTTACAAAAACATTTTAGTTGGGATTTACACAGTTTGATAAAATATCAGGTGAAAGGTATTAAAGCTTCGGTGCAACCGAAGTTTCCTTCAAATTATTTTATTTAAAACTTACCACTCTCAAAAACTCTTTTTCTTTGTAGCAATGCCTGTCCTGTCAAGGAGGAAGTTGTAGCACCCTTCTGGGCCAACAACACACGCGGTGAGGTGCTTGCGCTGCTCAATCTTTATCCTTTCGAACAGTACGTACATTGGGAGAAATGCACGCACGAACATAAGCAAATGTATTGCCGTGATGGCTGTCGCTGTGAGCAACAATATCGTTTACATCGTCTACTTGCCTACGATCCACATAATGAATGCCGTGGCATCTTCTCCGATTGGTTTCGTTTTCCATCGAGTTGCATCTGCAAGTGTTACGATATACCACTCGATTTTCGTGCCACTTCACGTAGTCCACGCTCCGATAGCAGCTTCGATGAGGCACAAATGAGCCCACGTAATCCCATTGAGGCTGCCGAGGAGCAGGTGAAGCGCGCCATCTATGAACATGCCACCGAACAATGGTATCGACCGCGCGATGAATTTGATTTGTACGAGGTTTAGTTGGATATGAAACCAATACTCATTTGTTGTTATTTTGAGTCGTTAAGCCGCATGAGCATGAATGTAGCACTGAAACTAGTCGTTAATTGAAATCGTTTTAATATTGTAATTATTTAATTTAATTTATTTTGTTTTTTTTTTTAGTTTGTAGAGCGCGTGAAACATTATGCAAATTTGTAAATATAGCATCGCATAATGTTTCCTAATAGACCCAACAAAAAAAAGAAATGAGCGTACGTACCTTGAAAAGAAGTCCTAAAGAAACGTCTCATTCTGTAGACGTTTTGTGGACGTATTATAGTCGTTTAAGGTTGCATTAGAGTGGCCATAGAAATATTTTATGTGATTAGTTTAAACATTTTTTTTTTTAGATTTTTACTATTTACGAGTATGTACGAGTATAATATTATTCTCAAAAACAATCTTTGTAAAATTACTTTAAAAAACTGAGTTTTCCACTAAAGAAATTGTATACCCTTAAGTTAGTAATTCAGTAAGATCTTTGAATCCCTCAGCAGAAGAGCGATTTCCAAATATTGATCAAGAGTAGAATAAAATAATTAAATAACAGATAACAGACAGATGGAAAGACGGAATAGTTTATATAGAATGATCACCACAAAAAACATACACGATACAGACGGACATAGCTATAGTGGTTTTTCTCATCGAACCTCTTGGCTTATCTTTAATGTTATTTTATAAAATAAATTTGGAGATTTTGAGGCAAAAATGTGACCGATTTTTGGACGATAACAGAACAAAAATCGAATTATGCTGCATGGCTACTCGAAATCGATGTGTATTAAAATTGCGAAGTCAATATCACTACTCAATATTATGCCGTCAAAAGCATTATCTTGGCAATCCGTATTCTCTAATATATTTCTAAGTCATCAGAGCGGCTCTTATAGTTCTTTGGAGCATAAAGATACTATACAGCAAGTTATTCCTTACTCTTATAATTTTAAAGAACCAATCTCTCGGTCAAACAAAGAAAGAAAAATACATTCGTTCGATTCTTCATAGCTAGAGCATACATTTACGTATGGTGCTATATGACAAAATCAGCTGTTGAAGGATTAGTTTGTATTTTTATCGAGATTGTTGTTACACCCATCTGTAGCAAAACTAGATTCCAAATCTTTGAAAATTAAATCGTTTCAAGTTAAAAAAAAAACTCAAAAACTGATTTGGTTTGGATGCTAATTTGATAATTTGCTGATAATTTTTATAATATATAGTCTAGAGTCGTAACTAACTTGTAAACCATGTAAACGAGACTCTGTAAATTTGATGCTTAAATATCATTTAGACGTTGCCTTTCAGCTAAAGAAAAACAAATCCAATTTATGTGTGCATAATATTCTGTTCAGACATTAGTCACTCTGACTTTTAAAATTTATGAATAAAAATAATTTAGTACCTGTTAAATGTAATTTAACATTTAAAAATAAAATCTGGGATCTTTCACGGGTGTAGAAAAATAAAATGCGTTTCTTTGAATGCAATCAATCTCTTCTAGAAAGTGACATCACAACACAACTCTTCCCATTGTGATTTTCCTGTAGTATTGCTTTAGTCTTTACGTGCTGCAGGTATGCAATTTCTGTCTTACCCGATTATGTGTGCAGAGTATACAAACTTTTATAGTTCAAATCAGATTTATACGAGGGCAACACCGAAATCTTTTCCTCTCAAAATCATCAAAATTTGTACATACCTTCTGCTCCAAAATCATCAAAATTTATACATACCTTCTGGTCCAAATTGACCCATACTGGTTTAAAAAAAAAAAACATTTTTATGCATTTTAAAACAAATCTTTATCTTAATCGCCTTCAAAATATGCTGCTTTTGAGTCAATACAAGCACGCCAACGGTTAATCCAATTTTCCATACACTTGTTATACGCCTAGGCCGGGATAGCCTTTAGTTCCTTCATCGAATTTTTTTTTATGTCCTCAATCGAAAAAAGTCACAGGGTGCCAAATCTGGTGAATACGGTGGCTGTGCGATGACTTTTGTTTCATGTTTGTCCAAAAGCTTCTTCACAATCAAGCTGGAATGTGCAAAAAATGAAAGGAATTTAGTTATTTTTGTACGAGTTTCATACCCAAAACGTCAACCAAAATGTCGATCCATAAGAGATGTTGAGTGTCTCTGCTATCTTTCTAATGCCAATACGATGATTTTCGAGCACAATTTCCATTACTTTTTCGATGTTTTAGCCGTTAACAGAGGTGTATGGGCGATTTTGCTACGATGAGGCAAGTTTTCTACGATTTCACGACCCTCACTGAATGCTTTATGCCAGTCAAATACTTGCGTTTTCGAGTCCTCATAACACTTTTGTAACATTTTGAATGATTCCGTTGCCGTTATTCCATTGAAAACACAAAATTTCAAACAAATGACTAATTATCGAATCCCGCTCAAACCTGAACCGAATGTCAAAGACAGTGACAGCTAACTTAAGGAGAACACTTACCGATTCGGTTTACCGGTTCGGTTTTAATCCACCAGCCCGGGTCAATTTCGGGCCAGAGATACAATTATTTTGTTTTTAATGAAATTTTGAGATTTTGATTGGAAAGAGATTTCTGTATTACACCCGATGAATAATCATTTCAACTGAAACCGATTTTATATATCATACTACGTACATAGTTACTCGTAGTTACGTAGTTATAAAAGGATGTTACAGAAATCTCTTTCCCTCAAAATCCTCAAATTTTATTAATAACAAGAAAAAACGTTAACTTCGGTTGAACCGAAGCTCTAATACCATTCACACGAAACTTTTAATAATATTGTAATACATAAAAGTGGGGGTTTAAATAGGGGGGTGGTACACGCTCACTAGTAGATGTGTATGAAGCGATGTAGTAGATGTGTGAGGTGCCACCATATCGAATTTCAAGTTGATATTGACGTTTTCCATACAAATGCATAAAAGTGAACTGTGGGTTTATATGGGACTACCTCAAAAAGTGTGCTGGACACGCCCCTTTGTATATGTATATGAAGCGGTTGTCCATTAATATCCACAAAATCAAATTGCAAGCTAATATTGATCTAAATTAAGGATTTTTTCATTAAAAAAAAAAACAAAATTGCACGGTGGGTTTGTATGGGGGCTACCTCAAAAAGTGTATGGCGGGCCACGCCCAATTGTCTATGTATGTTTAGCGGCTGTCTCTTAAAAGGCACCATATCGCATTTCAACCTAATATTGACTTTAATAAAAAAGTTTTTCTTACAAAAAGTCAAAAGTGGACCATAGGTTTGTATGGGAGCTAACCCAAATAGTGGGCGTGGCAGGTCAATCTTTATACTCTATTAAACTACAATAAAAAGAAGTATATGTGCAAAATTTCAATTGAATAGCATAAAAATTGGTCCCCAAAAAATGCGCAACAACATACAAACGGACATGCCTAAATCGATTCGGCTCGTCGAGCTGATCAAGAATATATCTACTTTATTGGGTCTACGATGGCTCCTTTAATGCGTTACAAACTTTCAGACAAACTGATAATACCATTTCACAATAGGTGTGAATGGTATAAAAATTAGTTTTTTTTTAATGAAATTTTGATTGGAAAGAGATTTCTGTATCACTGCCGTTGAATGAAAATTTCAACTGAAACAGATTGTATATATCATTTTACGTAGCTACTCGTATATAAAATGGAAAACTAATCACATAAAATTTTCTTGTATTTGTAAAAAATATTTATTGTATAATTTCTTTAAGATATATAAAATATATTTTGTAATATATATATATATATATATATATATATATATATATATATATATATATATATATATATATATATATATATATATATATATATATATATATATATATATATATATATATATATATATATATATATATATATATATATATATCTCTCTCTCTCTCTCTCTCTCTCTCTCTCTCTCTCTCTCTCTCTCTCTCTCTCTCTCTCTCTATATATATATATATATATATATATATATATATATATATATATATATATATATATATATATATATATATATATATATATATATATATATATATATATATATATATATATATATATATATATATATATATATATATATATATATATATATATATATATATATATATATATATATATATATATATATATATATATATATATATATATATGTATTTATATAAATGTTTTTTTTTTTGTTTTGTTTTTTTGTTTAAATTGTAAACGTTTTAAAGGCATACAATATTATTGTTCAATCGTTATAGTATAAGCAGCATTTAGCACAGTTTATGCAGAGAGATGAACTCATATAAGAATTAAAGTGTAGAACATATAAATAAAATATAAATTTGTCTTTAATAAAAAAAAAAAAAAGAATTATAGGTATATTTAGTCAACTCCCATTGCATAAACTGTGCATATTATTGATTTTTGTTTGTTTGATTTTTTGTGTTTTTTTTTTTCTCATATACAATTTAAGGCTAGTGATAAAGTTTTTATTAATATTAGACAATCTTTTTGAAGGCATTTTCATGTGTAAAGCTTTGCTATATTGGTTTTTTTCTTTTTCTTTTTTCTTGTTATGCAAAATGCAAAAGAATATAAATATATATATAATTTTTATATAAATTATACAAATCTCTCATATAGTAAAATAATATTGTTCACTACTATATAAATACGAATACGATATGTGTAGCATTTTAGAAATTTTATACTTTGAATTTGAAAAATTTTCACTATACACAAATGAAGCACAATTTTAAATTGTAGCTATTTTAAAAATATATATATAATTTTTATATAAATATAAAATTTATAACATAAAGTATCTTTTTTTTAACAAAAAAAAAAAGCACACAAAACGTAATAAATACAATTAACAAAGTTATAAATTTAAAAATTAAAAAAAAGGCGCGTTCGTTTTTTTTTTTTGTTTTGTTTTGTTTTTTAGAAATACAAATACCATTACGAAAATTATAATCGAATACTATGCGTTCTTTGAAATAAAATATAAAGAGAAATTCTAAAAAAAGTACACGTAGAAAAATATTGTTTACTAAATAAGCACACTGAATAAATAATAATAATTGTTTGTTTAAGTAAGCAAATAAACTGATACCGTTTGCAAAATACTAAGCAATTCTTATTAGTTAGAAAAGATCTAGCGAATACCTATTAGCGAAAGTGTTTCAACTTAAAATCAAAAAGAAATAAATCAATAATAATTACACTAGTTTACAAATTTCAATTTGAAAACCATAGTAACTTGCTCATACGCTCGTTTTTAGAGTAATTTGTGTAAGCTTTGGGCTATTCAACAAGATAACGGTATATTTGTGTTTTGCGATGTATAAATTTACTTAAAGCAGCATACAGAGTGATGGAAATAAGCTATGTAACGCTTAAAATGGTGTTTAAACTACACGTGCAACGGTATACAATTTAGTTCGACTTAAAAACAAGTAACGAGTGGTTTAAGTAAGATCATACATCGCAAATTACAGATAAATGGCTCAAATTTCGTGTTCAGCGCACTCAAATTACTCTAAAAAGATGAGGTGAGAAAGAGAAAGTTTCCATGTTGTTTTTTTTTGTTGTTGTTGCTGTAAACTAGTTTTATAAAAGCACTTTAAAAAAAAATGAATGCTAAATTTATACTATTTAAATAACATAGCAATAATAGCTGCCCATGTTGTTGTTGTTGTTGTTGTTGTTGTTGTAGCAGCTCCTTCTTCCTGTGAACTGATACAGCCACTTGGGCTGGGTTGGACAACCTTTGGCTGCACAAAACTTCTTGTGCAGATCGGTCCGGGGCGTAAACCCAGTCGTCCTTGGGAAACCCAGTCGTCCTTGTTGTTGTTGTCGTTGTTGCTGTAGAGGATGTTTTAGATATTGTTGTCATGCTTTAAGCATTCGTTACAGGCACCCAGAGTAGTTTGCCTTGCTCCTTGTCGACAGCATCCTTAATTTGTGTACACATGTGTTTAATGCTGACGCCGGGTATGACAGCTGTAGGATAATATAAAAAGAGTTTTTTTTTTTTTTGTCAAAATATTAGGCTGATGTTAAAAAAAAAACATACCTGATATGTATTGTTTATAGTCTGATTCCAATTTGAGTGCACGTTCGTACATTTCTTTTGCTGCCTTTGCTGAAATTTTATCCGTAATGAAGTCACGTATTTCACGTATCTGTTTAGCGGACTTGAAACGCAGTAGCAGCACAATTGGATAGATTTGTAAGCGCTGCAAGCGCTCAACGGCTGAAATGGATACATCTAGTATGCAATGACGACGATCCTGGTGAAGTTAAACATGAATTTTGTATATGATTATTAGAAATAAATAGAAAAATATTGAAAACAATTATAGCACTATGCATGAATTGGAACCTATCATTTTTTTTTTCAGCCTAGTAAACCTATTTTGAGAAGGTTCAATGCCGTTGTACCTATTTCTGAGTTGAGTTAAACTTACGAGATATTTGAGTTAGAAAATGTTGCATGCAAGTAGTATCTTAGTTTATCACAACGGGCCGTGTGCCGCCTAAGTGCTGGATGAGCGTTTGTAACCCACATGACCATTCTAATCTAACCTTCCAACCTGCCATAGTTTTTACTTTAAACTCCTACGTATTTATAGTATATATAGCATTGAAATTAAAGTCCTTAGTTACTGATGTTGTTGATAAAACAATAACTAATATTGTCGTTTCCCAGGCAGCTTAAAATAAATATGCCGGGCGAGCAGACACAGGATGTTCTGTTATCGTAGAAGACCAGTGTCCCACTTTAGAGATGGCGAGACAATGATCACATAGTTCAATATATCAGCACCACGTTTACTGCTTACATAGTGCAAACATTTTTTAATGGCCAGATAATCAATTTGGTTTCCATTGCATTGGCGGTCAGTAGATATACAGAGGATACTGTGTCATGTCATGCATTCAAATAGTAATCAGCCGACGACTATTCTCCTTTAGTTGCAAAAGTCGATAAAGCTTTCACTTTATCATTACGGCTGCTCAGGACATGCTTATGAGAGTTGTGGCTCCCAACTTTTGCGTTTAGCTAGCCCAAAACAAAACACGTGATTGTGTCATAAACAGAATCAAGTTGACATGAGAAAGCGTTGGAATATTCGATGCTGCGGCATTGCAAAGGATGATAGAAATGATAGAAATAAACAAGTCAAACTAGCTAGCCATTGAAGCGGAAATCGCAACGGAAGCAAGTGACTAACGGATACTGTTTAATGTGTCGCGGAAATTGGTGTGAAGAAAGCTTTTTACTGAATACCCGATCAGAGACTCAGCTAACACGAATATTTTGAATATTTTTATCAGAGAAACAAACACACCGATTGCAGCAAATTAACTGCCGGAAAATCCGTGCAAAACCGATCTCGTTTGCCATGCTTAACTCTCAGCTCCTTTAAAAACATTCATTTAGGTGCACGAGTCTATTCCCGATGAACGGAAGAAAGAAATTATCGTCAAGTTCTCCAAAAAAAGGTGACCTCAAGGACTGAAACAATTGGAGGGGAATATGTGCCCGACCTGTGATCTCAAAAATCCTGCACAGGGCGATATTAAACCACATTAAATACCAACTGGTTTGCTCTAAGCTCTAACTCTAATTGAACGTCGTCGAAAACTTCCGCTAGAAAACTTGATCTCTGCAGATGAAGGTACAGAATTAGAGATCGACGTCAGAATCAAAAAAACCAGAGCCGCCTTTGAAGAATGTGGATTGAGGACACCAATATTACGAGGCAAGCTCTGCGGTGAAAACCACTTAAACAAGTGGGACGTGGCACAGGGCGACTTCACAGCTCTTGGTGACGTTCCGTAAATAAGAATGCTGCAGCACCAGAGTTGTACTTTAAAGTAGTGCATTGCTAAGATACTAATCTACATTTTAAATGATACGATTACGATATTGGGTACATCATAAGCTAAAACTACTTCGAATATTGGGACATGGGAACATGTTACCAACTCCTCTGATTGCATAAGTATGTCTGCAGTTCGGCCAGACATACTTATCTTTCTCTTGCTCTTCCTATTGTATCTCAATGTTGTTTATAACTATTGAATAAGTGAGCTAAAGATTGGAGAAAAATCTGCGTAATCTCCTTTATGTTAACTATTTTTATAGCCGATGAGACGTTAAGATCAATAAGATCGACTGCTATTGTAAAATTTGGTATTGAGTAGAATCACAGAATATGGTGTTTGGAGGAGGTACTAGATTTAGTAATATTGAGAAGTGAATTTTCGAAGAACATCTAACAGCAATAATGTCAGAATATAAGCAGCATCAACACAGCAATGATACCAGTTCTACAGCGATATCTCGCTTACAATAAGTACGAAACTGATGCCATATGTCGTTGCATGGAGCGTAGATTTGGGGCTACAGCAATATTGAAGAGGAGGATACCTAGCTACATAATTTATTTTATAAAAATGTTAAATTTTCCGAGAAACAATCCACGTTAAGCTTTAGAGTTGAATACGAACTTTGAAAGCAGTCTAATTTCAAGTTGAGTGTTTATACAAAAACTAAAAAGTGGCCGATGGGTTTATATGGGGTGCTACCCCATAAATAATAATTCCTCATAATAATTATTACATACGATTTGAGTAATGGGTCAAAACTAAGAGAGTTAAATATCTCGAAAATTGAAGCCAACTTTCATGCTGATTGTTATTTTCTTGAACTACCACAACAATGCAACTAAGATACTTACATTTTTACATGCATTGCTAATAGCCTCCACTGTGGTACACTCGAACTTATTGCCACGACGACGAAAATCAACAAATATATTCTCATTCAGGCTCTCCTCCATAGCATCTTGCGAGCAGTCCATTGCAGTAACCTCGCACAGTTTGAAAAGATTTGAAAAATCTATAATCAAACGATCCATAACACACTCTGAGAGTGGACCAATGATCAGTACAGGACGACGTATGGGCGCTTAAATAAATTGAAAAGATTTTTTTACATAAAAATTACGCAGAAAATGGTAGCACCAACTTACAATCCAATAGCTCCACACGCTGATAGCTTAAAATGCCGCCATCATCGTTCAGTATGCCTGAATCGGGAAAGAAACTCAACTGTGTATTGCTGAAACTTGCAATTTCTGTTGAGTCACGCGATGAGCTGCGTTGATGCTTCTTGCGGCGAAAAAATGAACGACGCGCTGAGGTGCTGCCACGACGCGCGGTACCAGTATCACAGTCAACCACTTCGCCGGAACGTAATTCCTCCTCAACTCTATAAAATCGAACAAGAATTATGCAAATATGAGAATTTCTATGTAAAAATGAACTTAAGCCAGTTAATAAAATTCAAATAGAAAAATATATTTACTTCATTTGACTCGGTATAATGCCACACTCCTTGCGATGACCCTTTGCATCCAGCTTCCAGGCGCGCCACAGTCCGAAAGTACCATTGAACACAGTGTTATCAACATACAATACTTCATCCTTAACAAAACGTAAATCATCCTCATTTAATTCACCAGTGCGATCAAATCCAACGCGTACATAGAAGGAATCGCCGGGTGTGTCTTTAATTTGCTTAAGCGCTATAAAGATATTGTTTCAGCATAACTAATTCATGATATTCTATTAGCTTTAGAAACTTACTCTGCAAACGATTTTGCACTAGCATGGTTACAGTATCCGTCAACTTGGATATCTCATTAGCAGCCTGCTCTGCGGTAACACCACGTAAATCCACGCCATTATATTCTAGTATTTGATCGCCCTTGCGTATACCGGCATGATCCGAGGGCGAAGCGGGCGCTACATCATGTACGAATATGCCAACTTTATTGCCACCAAAAAGTTTGATGCCCAAATTTTTGGATTTATCCATGTGTAAGGTGACATAGCGCAGCGCTGTTTTGTGAAATAAAAATTAAAATTATTATAGAAAATTAAATTTAAATATACATATTGCACGTTTGAATTAGGTCGTAGCGTTTCCTAAGAGATGGCGAATGCCATCATCGAACTCCATTTAGCGGAAGTTTATGGAGAGCATGCTCAACGTGTCGAAAGTCGTTTGCTTGGTTTAAAAGTGATGATTTGGAGATGGAAGACAAGCCGAAAAACTTCGAAGATGAAGAATTGGAGTCATCGCTCAATAAAGATACATGCCAAAAGCCTCATAAATTAGCTAAATGATTGGGAGTTGACTTTTCAACAGTCAGCAAACGCCTCAAAGCCATGAAAATGATCCAAAAAGAGGGAAATTGGGCCACCCATGAATTAAAAGCAAGGATTGTGGAATGTCGTAGGTGCTCTAACGACAGAAAAGCGATTTTTGCATCGAATTGTGACTGGCGATTTAAAGTGGATCCGCTACGACAATCCCAGACGCCAACGGCGAAGTCAAATATCCATGGTTCCAAGCTTATACTCTGTATTTGGTGGGATCAACGTGGTGTGATTGAGCTGCTCAAACCGAACAAAACGAATACGGGGAAGCAGTTCTACACTCAACTTTGCGTTTAAACCGCACAATAATGGAAAAACGGCTGGTTTATGGCGATACGACAAAATCATTTCCCTCCACGACAATACTCGTCCGCACATCGCAAAATATTAAAAATCCTACCCTCAAACACCAAAAGGAAGCTTCTCCAGACATCACCACATCTGCTAACCACCTGTTTCAACCGATGATGATGATCAATGGCCTGTCTGAGCAACGCTATACTTCTTACGAAAAGTACAAAAAATAGATGGAATCTTTGATTGCAGGTAAAGACGAGTTGTTCCTCCGACGCAGAATCCGCCAAAAATGATTAAACTTTGAATAATTGATTTGTAACCATTTTTGAACAAAAAAAAAGACTCAATTATCGAGAAAAAAAAATACGCTACGAGGTAATTCAAACAACCAATATACAAAGTTATCTTTTCAACTTACTCTCCCCCGCAGTCTTGGTATCCTCATCATACACCGTTGATGTCGCCGATGCTGTTGTTGTTGTGGTAGTTGCCGCCGATGATGGTATATCCTGACTGCTACTAATATCCGACTGATTCTCCAGACTATCTGCAAAACTCTGATCCTTAATCGATTGTTGTGATATTAACGAACTACTTTGGGGCATCATGCTGTTGGGCGCACGCGCTGCAACTGAAGCAGTTGGGGGCAACGGCAATGGTGGCAGCGAGCTCAGCATATTACGCGCTGGTGGGCGCGGTGAGTTGCGTGGCGTTGGTGAACCGGAATGATTAACAGGAGATTCGGGCTCGAGGTTATTGGTGCCATCATATTCAGCGGAGTGAAATTCTGTAAACATTAAACAATTTAATAAAGTTTATAGAAATTCATTTCTTAGCACGTGGTATTCTACTCACTTTCTGGATTATATTGCACAAGCATCGTTATCGAGTTGCCGCACTGACGCAAAACATTCGCTGCAATGTCATTTGTAGCCGAACGCATATTTAAGCCGCAGACTTCTAAGAGTTGATCGCCCACTTGAAGACCAGCACGCGTTGCGATACTCTTGTCGGCTACTGTTGATACAAAAATACCGCCACCATTGTTGTTGCATTGTATGGTGATGCCGAGCGACTTGTCGCTCTTATCGATCGTGACTCTTCTAAGGTCTCCAGGGCATAAAAAATCCGCCGGCACATTGGAATTACGCTTACTGCCGCCATGACTTAGTACTTCAACGTGTACCTGCGGCATTGGTGAACCACGGCCGCTACCACCGCCACCATTGCCAATGCCATTAACGCCACCGCCGCTAATGCCCATTGCCGCTGCATGATGATTGATTAGCGGTGATGGCGCCGTTGACATCATGGCTGCCGTATTTGAGGCTACAGATGCATAATGATGATCTATGGAACCGGAACTATTTTTCACGGCATTCGATTTACTTGACGAAACGCTCGGATTTGATGGTATGCGTAAGCGTTGATTTTCTTTTTTGCGTGGAAATGTGCCACCCTCATAGATAACACCACCTGCACCGGAGACACCACCACCTACGCCACCGCTAATGGGCAAGCCATGTATATGATATGGTGTATGCTGATGTGCGTAGTCATTGATATATGCAGCTGTTGCCGATGCTTGCGCATGATGTTGTCCATGATGATTGTGCATGGGTGAAACATAATCCATGTCGAATTTATCCACAGAGCTTATTGGTATGCCAATTGCGCTATTGCTGCTATTGTGATTGTGTTGCACGTGATGATGATGATGGTGCGAGTTGTCATGTCCGAGCGTTGTGCCAGTGTTACCGCTTGTGTGTGGCAACAGCGGCGGCGACGAGGGCAGCGTTAGCGGACTAGAGTGACGTATGATACGCATGCCGTGCGTATTCGAAGTGAAGCTTGGAAAGAGTTGCGAATGGCGATTGGGCGGCATGGCATGCATGCTGGACGTTGTCGGATGCTGTTGCGGTTGTGTGTGATACATGCTATTAATGCCCATACCAACGCCACCACCGCTCATTATGCCCGATGCAATGCTTTCGCTATCGCTCGGATACTTGGATACGTGTTTAACTATAGGCGCTGCTGCTTGTGGCATAGGCATGCCACGTTTGGGATAATTGGGCACTGAGTACTCACTAATCGGTGGACTCTTAGCAGACAATATCGAATCGATTGAATTCTGTGATTTCAATGAGATCACATCAAGCGAGTGCTGCTGCTGATTGGCATGTGTGTTGCGCGTTGAAGAACCACCAGCGGTATTCGGATGTGGCGTTAGCGGTACAAAAAGTGCTGCATTGGTTTTGTGCTGCGCGCTCATCTGATTGTGATTAATAAACATATCGAAAAGTGGCTGTTTACGCGCCGGAAATTCTGTATGCTGATTAGAGATAACCTGCTGTTGTGCCTGTTGTCCGCTTGTCTTGTAGAAATCCGTGGGTGTTATATTTAGTGAATAACGATTGGTAGTATACGCACGTGTGCCACTTCCGCTGCCATATTTTTCATTCGAAGGTAATTTAACGCGTACATTAGCGCCCATTATAGGTCCTGGACGCTGCAGTGGCTTAGTCTGTTCGAGAACTATGGGCTCTTGTGCCATATCATAGACCGAATGTCGCGCATAGTTTGGATTACCACCAACGCCACCACCAACACCACTGCCATTCGGTACTGTCTGAAACAGCGACGATGCAGGTATTGGATTTGAATTGCGATTGGGATTTGTCTTTATTGCACTTCCGTTGCCATTGCGTATATGTGGCTGCGGTTTTGCCATTTGCGGCGGTAGCGGTGGCGGCTCAGATGCTGGATCACGTTCATCATCATCCTTATCGACATTTATCGGTCCGGCGGAGAATAGCGACAGCAGCGCTCTTTTCTTTTCGCGCTGTACTATTGTGCCCGTCGGATTCTCGTGCGTTGCCTGCAGAATATTTGTGCGTGGCCAGGTGCCCATGCTCTTAGCTGCCGCTTCTTTCTCCTTCTTGCTACGCTTGTTGCGCTTAAAGAGATTCTCTTTGCTCTTCTCCGAGCTATTCTCGCTGAGTACCGAGTCCAATGCAGCCAGCGCATCATGGCAGTCATGTTCCTGCGACAAGTGATCGTCTACAGTGCCACGTTTGCCAATCTTAAGTATGCTGAAGATTTCAGACAATTTGAATGGATGCTTAGCACTGCTAACATGCTGCATCGAATCAATAGAATCAGTCTGCGCAGAAGATGTTGTCATGCGATTCTGCGCTTCACTGTAGCCCACATCCTGTACATTTTTCAGTGCAAATATGGAAATTGTCTCGTTGCGCGCATCATTCAGCAGCTGCATAGCACTATCCACAGATTGTATGGCCTCCATGGATTTATTATTTATGCTCAGCACACGATCGCCCACATCCAATTCGGGTTCATATGCTGACAGCGAATTCGGCTCAATTTTGGCAATAAACACACCCATATCTAATTGTAGGCCATGATTTACATTGTCACGCGTATTCAGCTGCACTGTGTAGAAATGTCGTTTACTGTGCCGCGTACGCGAAACTAATAAAGTGCTGCGTGGCGCACTTGCCCGTATCTCTTCCAGTACTCTGCGCTTCGATAACGTTTGACATTCGATATTGTTCACCTTGCAAATTACATCGTTTATCTTCAATTTGCCAAATGCCGGTGAGCTATTTGTTACACCACAGACCAATTGCTTGTTGTTGCTATCATCCAGTATGATACCCAAATCGGATGCATCGTGATAGTTGCACAACTCAATCTCAAGCATATCTTCGGCTTCGTAGCTGCTCACGCGAAAACTGCGTCTGGATGCGCTATCCAGATTTTGATTTTCGATTTGCTCCTTTAATACATCTATTTTCTTTTGTGCCTCATCCTTTTGCTTCTTGATCTCATCGCTATCGCGTATGGCAAGCAGCAAATCGGATATTGCCTTATCGCGCTCTTTGCGCAGATTATCACACAATGTCTTCACAGAATCGCGCTCCTGTACAATTT
This sequence comes from Leucophenga montana, assembly GCA_035044765.1. NCBI lineage: Eukaryota > Metazoa > Arthropoda > Insecta > Diptera > Drosophilidae > Leucophenga > Leucophenga montana. Next base: position 477,054 of record JAWNNQ010000178.1, read on the forward strand.
TCTCGCGCTGCGAAATTGCCCAATCACGCACACGTTTTGCCTCTTCAGTGTCCTGCACTGCACGCTCTACCTCCGAGTGTGCCTTTTCCAGTCCCTTACGCAATTTTTCGATTTCTTTGAAATCATCCTTACTATCCGAAAACTCCTTTGACCATGAACTCTCGCGCGACTTGAGCAGATCACGTTTCTTCAGTTCCGCATTCGCCAATTGTAGCGCTTTGATCTCATTCTTATAGATAAGTTCATCCTTTTTTAAATTTTCAATCTCCTTATTTGCCAGTGACAAATCATCGGACATCTTTTGATGCTCTTGCAGCACATTGTCTTTTTCTGATAGCAGCTGATTAAGTTCCTCCGTTATCATAACGACATTCTTCTTCTCCTTCGACAGAAGCGCCTTTAGTTTCTGTGCCTCTTCCTCACGTGTATCTCGATAGAAATTACGCTCTTTCTTAAGCTTCTCCAATTCAATTAAAGTCGTACTATAAATCTTCTTGTACTTTTCCTTTTCGATGGCCATTAAACTGCGTTCCTTGTCCAGCTCGGTTAGCTTGACTCCGCATGTGCCATCACATTTCGTATTCGTCATATTAACGACGCCGCCGCCACCGCCGCTACTGTAATCACAGTAGTAGGCGTTGCTGTTCGTTGCCGGATTACGTTCGACACTCTTTATTTGATTCATTGTCATTTGGCTTTGATAGAAATTCAGTTGTGTCGCTAGATCATTGCAGCGACGCGCCATATCCGTATGCTGATGCCGCAAGGTGCTCAGCTCACGTAATGCCGAGTCATATTGTGATTTAACGACATCATACTCATACTTCTTAACATTTGATGCATTGTTGTTATTGTTATTGACCACGACACTATTTGGCGCACTGTTGCCGGACATTTTCGGAGCGGTACTGCTACTGCTCGAATTTGACGGCGGACGCAGCGTATTGTCATAGCCCACATATTCTGAACTCTCCTCTGCAAGTAAATGAATGTTTTTAATAGTAGTATTCACACATGGTAAATGAAATAGGTATGTGTATTTATACCTTCTTGACTACTTGTACTAGTCAGAGAAAGATCACCAGAAGCCATTTTTGCCATCAGCGCATTTTCTCAAGCGAATTGTTTCACGGCGTGAAATTAAACTTAATAAATAATCTGTGAAGATAAAACATAGATTATATAATTAAGATGATTTGTACTATATATTTTAAGATCTTATTCGGAATATTACAAACTATTAGGCTTAATGTAAAGGGTATAATAAAATATATAGGGCATATAGTAAAGCAATTCCTACTATCAAAACTTTTACCTGTTGCACACTGACAACAGTCGATAAGCAGTTACAACGATGGAGAAAATTTTTCAACGAAACCATCCATACCAACACTGCGAAATCATATTCTGTTTGGCACTACGGTGCCTCAAACCTAATCGGCAAATACCAACTGATTTACCCACATAAGCTGAGATAGGATTGGCAAAAACCAACACTAAACCAAACTGTACCTGTCACGAGAAATGCTAATGTAAAAGGTGTATCCCACGGAAAACGAAACATTTTCAGACAAATTCCACTCTAATGGTGCCACATATATCGGACCTTGCTCGTTCGAAAGCTTAATGATTTTACTTACTTTCAGACTAAACTTCATGACAATTGGTTATGAAAACGAAGATATTGCGCTTAAGGTGACAGTGTGTTTGTGGTATCGTTCGAAAAATGAACTTCAAACTTTTATTGGGATTTGTTGTCTTGTCACCAAACACGATGGAGATGGAATGTTAGAAGTTTTGGTTTATTTATGTCTCTTTAAATAAGTATTTGTAATGTTGAATTCGAATCGGCAATACATAATGTAAGCGATTTTTCGACATAGTCACCATTACTCTCTATGCAGGTGGTGAAGCGGGGTATCAATTTTTTTATGCCTTCCTCGAAGTAGTTTCCCGCCAACCATTTGGGACTCACCTTGCGGACAGTTTCCGATATCCGAGGGTTTCTGTGATTGTTTCGTATAGTAGAGATCTGGAGATTTGCGGAAACATCGTCACGGAGCGCATTTTCGATTTTTTCCACAATTTGGTCAGTGACAATTGAAGGTTTTCCGCTCCTCTGATCATCATGCACAGACGTCCGACCGTTTTTAAACTCGCGACACCACTTGTACACACTCGTACGATTCATAGTTTTATCAACTGTCAAAACTCAAAACTGATGCGCTTACAGACTACAGTTCTCTCTCAACTCAGTCTTTAGATTGATTGCAGAGCCATTAAAATCGAAAAACTTCACCAATTTCGCATAGGTAAGATGCACAGCACTGCGATAGCTCTAAAACATGGGTAGTTACAGAGAGAATCTATGAAAACCCACATAGGAGAGCAGCCCAAACCAAGCATGGATAAGATCAATCCATGCTGAAATCTTAACCAGTCTAGTTAGAAGGAATTACAGAGCACAAATTCACACACACAGAAAATTCTAGGTACATTCCCTGAGGTACATATTCACCAAATGTTGCCCTAAATTGCATTAAATGCGAGATGTCAGTGTATATACAGGCCTGTCCTTGTTTTCACTTTCGGAAAGACACTGTACTCGTAAAAATGAATTGAATGAAATGAATGTTGACATTTTAGGTTTTGCATTCATCAATAGAATGTGAATGATTGAATATTCAAAAATCAGTTGGATTGAATTAAAACTCTAATTTGAATTCATTTGGTATTGAACATGTTACATACAGACATGATAGTCATACATATTTTAGCCAAAATTATTATCAGTTGTACTTATTAATGGAGATGAGAAAATGACCAATGTGAAGGTAGAAGATGAGACCAGAAAACCAAATGTTTGTGAAAAATGGTCGTAACTTTTCAAGAGCTCTCTAGTGAAATGGACGAAAATGAGTCAGAAACCACCAAACACTTTCTGTGCGACTGTCCAACAATTAATAAAACCATATAGAGAGGCATCCCCAACAGAGTAAATTAATAGAAACAGAAGATCCACGAGGTATTAAAATACGACTATGCTATCTGCCACTTTAACATAACCAAACCTAATATAGCAAAGGCCACACTGCTGAAATTTGATTTCGGTGAAATTTGATGTTTTATTCACCCAAGGAAAATTATATAAAATTTCCAAAATTTATATTGAATCATTTCTCCATTACAAGTTCAATTATAATGGAGCAAGATTCCATACCGAGCAGCAATCTGTCGTATTGAATTGTATTACATTTAATGAATGGAGCCTAGAAATTATCGTTAATATATACAACGATTTTTCCTGTTTTTACTATAGAACTACTCAATTTCAAAGTAAAATTTGATAAATTAATTACATAATTACTTATAATAATGTGAAATAATCAAAAGAACAAATGTCAAGGTCGTACATTACTCTGTAACATTAAAATCACAAGTTTGATATCGAGTTTATTCTGTCCGTACTGAATTTTATTTATACCATAAATGATTAGTCATGATTCTTTTTAATTCCATATAATTAATCACAACAACATCCGCTAGGAAATGGGATATTCCTGTACTACATGTATCGGTTTATTTTGAAACTATTCTAGTATTACACGTCGAAAGCTTCAAAGTAAGTTTTAAATCCGGATGAATTATTGTAGCTAAGTCAACTAATACAGCTAAGTTTATTAAAAATTAACCATAGCTAAAAACAAATCTATAATCTATAATCTGATTAAGTTTCCCCCATCTTCATTGAACATTTCTTCGACGAGATAAAACATAACTCACGTTCTATGTATAAAGGTTGATCGAAGTCAACGAATGCATAGAAAGTAGCCAAAATTTGCGATAAGATATCAATTTATTTCAAAAATTCTCTTCAATGTGTCGAACAAATATTGCTAATTTAATTAATATAAACGCTTATTAGTAGCCATGTTTTATTACCCGATACAAAAAAAAAAGTGAAATGTGGGATTAGCACTAAAGAAATCATCGAGTCATTATTAGCTTGAAATTTAGCACAAACCAAAGCGGTTTTTTGAAGTAAGACAAGTAGCCAGGCAAGATATTGTATCTTTGATGATGACGACGACTACGACGACGTCTGAAAGTCCGATTTGTGCTTTTGTACTTTTCTCTTTTTATATATTTATACACTTCACGCACACAGAGTGTGCATAGTATTATAATTTTGACACAAAGTTTGTAACGCAATAAATAAAGCAACGGAGTTCGTATAAAGTATACATATATAGTCGCGAGCAGCATGACAAGCCGAATCGATCTAGATCCGTCCGTCCCATTTCCACAATCTTTGAAATATTGATTTGAAAGTTGGTAGGTAGGCTTTTTATAGCCAGAAGCAAGACAGGTTCAAAAAAGACAACGATTTATGTACTAGAATTTGTAGCTCCCATACAAAAATCATTTATTTTGTCGTATCGAACATGTTTGAATTAAGACAGTTATTTATGTCTGAATAATAATTGTTTTTAAATATGTCAACTGCATACATAATAGCTTGTAATGTATAAATTGTATACTTATATCAGTAATTATAGAAGGCATAGATAGCTCAACTGCCCATCATCCAGTCTAATCTTCTATACGACCCGGGTTCAACACCCGCTCGATGCAAAATTTCTTTACATTTAATTTCTTCTAATAATTTCATGCGCAACAAAATTATTCACAACCCTCTATCTCATCTACACACAACCGTGAAGTAAAACATCAGCATTACCAAGCAAAAAGGGCAAATTTAAAGCATATTAAAGATTCGGTTCCAACGAAGTTAACGTGTTTTTCTAGTTTTTTAGTATTTTGAACGTTGTGCGTTTTGTTGAATAGTTGGCAAGGTCGCTGGAATAAATTAAATCGCTTTTTGTTTGAAATAAAATTAACTCGATTTTATATTTAAATCATTTATATTTAAATCATATTAACTTCTTCTTTTGCCGTTTGTTGCCTTTTCGCTTTGTCTGTTTAAATTTTGGTTACAACAGCTCAAAAATGGGAATGTCCGCGAAAAAATTTTTTTAGAGTTGATCAGGTGAGCGGTTTTACATGATGTGATTTGATTGCTTTTAAATCCGGGTGCAAAAATTTGGCAAAAAAAAAATAAGAAAAACTTACATTTAAGTAAAAATTATTTTATAGTGCGGGGTACATAATGGACCTCATTTATGAACAAATGGTAAGCTTTGAAGCAACTTGCAAAAGCAACTTATAAGTTTCTGTTTACGCTTATCAAAATTGTCGGTACAAATTATGATTAATTCTATTTAGCAGAAATTTTTTAGCTTTAAACTATGTTAGTGTAGTCATTTAATTTCCCAAAAAAAAAATCTATTTCTGAACTAAAAATGCCCTAAAAAAGATCCGTATCCGTCGCTATACAATTAGATTCCAAGAACTTTAAATGATTATATGTTTCCTTTAACAATATCGTAAAAGAGTATATCAAGTTTGTGGAATTGTATGTAATTGTCAAGAGCGGGCGTGACAGACCCAAAAAAGGAGCTTGCTTAACATCAGAAACATGTCTGTCTGTCCACCTGACCGTCCATATGAACGCTGAGATCTCGAAGAGTATCTTGAATCGAAAGTTATTAAGTTATTAAGTTATTAAGTTCTATTCATTTAGGATTATTTTACAAACGGCATAAGCAAGTCACAAACGTCAGTTATCTCCTGAGTATCCTCTGAACTACCGATCCGGCGTGAGAAAATCGTGAGAAGGCAACTCTCTAATTAAGAGTTGATGTGCCAGGTTTTGTTCTCGCCACTGCAAAATAACTTTTATCCGCAGTAAACACAGAGGAAGCGGTTACGATCCCACTTTGATGACGACCTCCGTAAATGATTTAAGGACTGTAAAATACGGATATATACCCGGAATGTCCTAAAATCCAGCTGTTTAATATTCTACTACAAAACATTAAAAATGCAATGAATAGTACAGGGTTGCCCTAAAAAGCACGTATTTGGATCTTATTGCTTGGTAATAGAAAACTATGCTGTCTCGTCTCCTGTTTCGTGCCTGTTACCGAGTGCCTTTCGTATGAAGTTCAAGTACGTTTACATTAGCCTAATATGTTTACACGCCATGATGGAAGAGAAAAACTATGCGGCCAAAGATAAGTTTTACAAACGCCTGGAACGTCTCTACGTGCGCAGCCCCAATCACGATGCCAAAATCTTTCTTGGCGATCGGAATACTGCAATCACAACAGAAAACCGAATTCTTTTTCCAATCAGACTCTCCGAACTGTGCCAGGAATCCTCTATGGCTTCTGAAGATATATGTGAAGAGTGGATATACAAGTCTCACTCCATGGATATGGCTGCTAAGTAGATCATTAGTTACACCAGATCTTTGACACAAAAATGGGATATGACGTGGAATGTCGTGAAGTTACTGCAAGAACAAGAAGAACTCTGCAGTCGAGAGCAACGCGACTGTTCGAGAGCGATATCGAGCGAAATGAAGAGTGGAGAAAATGGGTCAAGAAAGACGTGAGCTTGAGAATGTTAAGGTGTTATGCGATAGGATGCGATGCGATTGTTAATCGTCTGACCGAAGGTAATAAGCCAGGAGTATTTTTTCTTATAAGAAGAAAAATTAAAAGCTAGTTACAGAAGATGATTGCTCTGCTGTATAGCCACTCAATAATTAATATGCTGAATAATAAACAAAACAGCAGACTCGGATGAGCTGCCAGCTGAGATATTCAAGAAAGGTGATTTTTTGCATGATCTTTCACAAAGAAGTAATGCTACTTGTGTACACTGATGACATTGACATAATCGACACGGATAAACGGCGAGTTTGCACATCCTTCTTGAAGATTAACAAACAGTGACGTCTCGTGGATCTAGCGGTGAATGAGGAGAAGACGAATTACTTAGTGTCCACTTGCAAATCATCGTCGCGCGGTTAATATATTCACTTTCGCTAATTCTTGCCGAAAGCAAAAATTAGAACTGGCCTGTAGATGAATTTATACGGGTGTGTTCAATGGTTCTATTGAACAGAAAATACTTCTCGTATATAATAATTTTCGAACGTATTATTACAATGTTCTCTCATCTAAAAATCACGGTCAAAGTAATCCGTTTTGATAGTAGGTGCATACGTATATTCCAGTTTGGAAAAAGTATCTGTATCTAAATTCCATATGTAGATACAGTATCTAGATACATTCTTTTTTTCAACATTTTTAGATTAAAAATTAACTTTAAAGAAATTTGTTTGAATATTGGACATACCAGACTAAATTTTGTATCTCATTAAATCAAACGAAAATTCGAAAAAATGGCTAAAAAATAGTAAAACTTTCACAAAATTTTCAATGTGAAAACACTTGGATTTTTCACGATTTCAACAAATGAAATCAAAATACAAAAGCAAATGAAGACGACGCTAGACACACACAAACACACACTCACGAGCGTGTATAAACAGACAAAAGATGATCTCGTTGGCCGCAAACAGCTGGAGTGGAGTAATATTTAGTAGAAGTTGTAGAGGAAAAGACCAGAGAGCTAGCTGTGCAGATAGAAAGATACTCAACGTACATTTACAACGAACAACCTCAATACAAAATACAGACAGACAGACAGACAGATAGACAAACGCACACAAACACCACTCCTGCACTTCATCATAGCAATGTATAGCAAAGCTTTGAAGGGGCTAATGACTTCATATGCCGACTGACTGACTGACTGAATGACTGACTGACTGACTGGATGACTGAATGAATGAATGAATGCCTAACTAGCTGAATGACTGACTCTATGCGATCGATCGAGTTGGCGAGCGTGCCACCGTGCCATGCTATTCATCCGTCCATCTAACTATTTGATTGGAATGGTATGGCATGGCATGGAGTTTCTCGGTGGTGGTAACGAGAACGGAGGCAACGACGACGGCGGTCGTGGAGTAAGTGTTAAAATTGTGGTAATTAAGTAAAAAATTGAAGCAACATAAGAAGCAAATATACAATGTATACAAAGCGCACCGAAGATATAGAGTACGAGCCAAAAGAATTAATTGAAGCAGCGAAGCAGAAAGCGTTAATTAATAATATAAAATAAAATGAAGTGTACTATGGTCGACTATATAATACACTACACAGTTCTATAGTGTAAATTATAAGAATGATAATTAACGACCGTGTCTCACTCACTTAATACGGGGAATAACAATAATACGTTTAGTTGGTGGAGGTTTATTTGTTTTTTGAAAAATTCAAAAATGGTAGACGCTTCCGATGAGTTGTATTATGATATTTCCTCTTTTACTGCGAGAAGATCGATTGCCATAAAGACGAGAGAGCGTAAAATTACTGATGCAAGCTCGAAATAAATGCCAACACCAAAACAGAGAGTAATTCGATGTACGTTTCTTTACGTCAAATTTTCTGTAAATGCCAAATTTCATATGAACTGTAACCAAGTCGTTTCGAAGATTCCACAGTAAGATGTTCCTCCAAAACCTTCAACCGACAAGAGAAATGTGGAAGTTTAAGTTGCCAAAGATCTATGATGAACATAAGAAATGATTACTGAGGTGTTGAGATTAAATTGCATGTTAGAAAACTGCAAAAAGAGGAACTACGTCGCTACTTTTTACATCATGACAATGCTGACAGTCTTGCTAATCGCAGCTTGACGACCAATTAACAAAAACTTTGAATAACGAATATGGTTAAAGTAGTATTTTTATTAAAAGTTTTTCTGTGCCAGAATTTCACCGACATATAAATTTGCCATTCACACAGTTTCTTACAAAAAATGTTTGTTCTTCACACTTAAAGTGAATCGGGTTTTCATAAAACAAATGTTCCAGCAAGAGAAACAACCAACAATGCATGAAATTACAGAAATTATGCAATTACCGAATCTTGCAATGATAAAAATAAAAAGAAAATGCAACATAAATCCAAGTAAACAAAAGAAAAGGAGCCATCTAAAGCATGAAGTTGTGTTTGGTTTATGCGACATGATTTTTTAACTACTTGAAAAGTGGATGAAAACATTTTAAATTTTATTTTTAAAAGAACAGACACACTTTCACCGTTGAATAAACAAGTTGTGAATAAAAATAGCATAGCTGATTGATTTTTCGTTGTTTTAAGCGTCATTTTTGCTCTCAGTGCATCAATGCATAGTTTAAAATTTTTCCATATACACACTATGCAACTAAAAATATCGAAAAAAAAAGTCATGTAAACAGACCATAGAACTGTCAGAAAAAAGGTTTTTACTATCTATACCATGAATAGTACAAAAATAATATATTAAAAAAGATGCGAAAAAATGGTTTGATCATGACTTGGTTTGATATTGCCACCCAAAGTCAAAAATCACATAAAAATTTAAACCAAACTTTTGCACTGACAGACTCGCCACGCCCGTTTATTTGCGAATTTTTCGAATTTTTTGAATTTTCTACAAAACTCAATCCCGTAAAGGTCGACAATGGTGATGAGACATGGGTTTAGAAGTTTGACATGCAAACCAGTCAACAAGTTTCGAAATGAAGCTTTCCAACTGTTTCATGTATCGCTGCTAGATATGATCTGTGCTTAGATACATACTATGTGCGATTTAACATAAATATGAATAAAAAATATGCCTTATGAAGTGTATTTTCGGGTTTGTTCGTTCATTTCGAATCTTTTCGTGTCTTTCGGGCCTTTTCGAGCTTCTGGGTTAAGACCCGAGCCCGCACGAAAAAAGCACGCATTAGATTCTGAGGCACGAAGCCGTTTATTTCATGCAGAAGTCAGTGGGTCACGAAAAAAGCCCTCCCCGTGCCCACCCCTACTGAATATAGCAACACAATGCAATTGATAAAAACGGTGTCTTTTTAGCAGTTGAGTTTTTTAATGTTTCAACACTGAAAAAGTTTATGGTTTATATAAAGGAAGATTGCAAATTTACATACATATTTCTTTGGAGAATCAAAGACTTCAGTAATACAGCTTACATGGTTGGAAGATGATCCACTTTTTCGTCTCAGAATGTTGTTCATTAATGAGGCTCACTTCTGCCCAAGTGACTTTATCAATGAGCAAAATTTTCACATTTGGAATCTCAAAAATGGAATGGCACAGTATGATGCGGTTAATGAACTGGTGGTATTGTTTCCAAAAGTATGTTAACATGTGCGGAAAACCTTTTGTTTCAAATAGACAGGAACCACTCTTCATTTTTCTTGAGCTACCTTCGATTTATTGAGGTAAGAGTTTATACTTAATCTCCAAAAAGGGATCCAATGCCTGGCCCGCAATATAGTGTGATCAGACACCGCTGGACTACTTACTGTGGGTATTTCTGTGAAATGTTTGGACCTTTTGGAAAAGCCAGCTTCTATTTCAGTCTTGGAAACCATTATCAAGCGCACTATTCGTGAGATACGGCCTCAAATGTGAGGATATACTTGTATGAAAAACCAGAGAAGAAAACCGAAATGTATTTCAGTTTTGTTTCCTGTTTTGGTACGTACCGAAATGTGTATTTCGGTATAAGCTTCTATACCGGTTCCAATTTATTTCGAAATTCGGTTTCGGTACGATTCTAAATTTGAATCGGTTAATTTTGGGTTAGCGGTTCAAGTTCGGGGTCTGGATTTATACACTGGGAAAAATTTTAAAATATTATGTGTAATTATCTACAAAAGATATACACCGTGTTCCGGTTTACGAGCCCGAACAATTTATTCAGATTTCGTTTCGTTAACGGACACCATATTTCGCTATACGCGGAATTTCACAATTTGAACTTATCAGATTTTGAAAATATGAATTTCATAGTGCCAATTCAAAGTGAATTCAAATCGCGAAAATCTACTAAAAGTGAAATGCGGAGCATTTTAACGAAAACGTATCCGAATAATTCATTACGATTTGTTAATCGGAACACGAGGAATAAACTTTTTGTAGAACTTTAAAGAACTAAAATGGTTTATAATTATAGAGAGCTTAACATGAAGATTATAAAAATATACAAAGACCACAGTAGCTTTATAATGAGTTTCAGCACATTTAAAAAACAGTTAGTGGAATATAAACTTGATCGAAAAGCGGAGATGTTGCAGAACTTATAGATGTTACTAACTTTTTGAGGTTGCAGAAGTTTCATTTTTTTTTTTTTGTGTGTTACAAACTGTGTCAAAAATTTAATATAGCTTTCACACCGAATGTGAGAAGAATAAAGAAAGAAAAACGCCAAAATAGTAGACACAAGAAACAGGTTAGACAAAGAAACAACAAATTGAGTGGGGAGGAAAACTGGCAACTGGAGAAAAATTTAATTATATAAACTAAGTTATGTACACATGTATGTAGTGCATATTAATACACTTATATATATATATATATATATATATATATATATATATATATATATATATATATATATATATATATATATATATATATATATATAGTTACTTACTTGTTAAATAAAAATAAAAAAAAATTATACGACTCCAACAAAAATTGTAGTCGTAATAATTTTTTTAATAAATGTAAAAGTAATCCAAAATTGTGCAATAAGCTCGCCGCTGCTTCTCCCTCAAAAAATCTCGTGCTTTCTTTATTTCATTCTTTTTGCACAACAATTAATTCCGGTTCCAGTGTGGCAAATTGAAAGCAACAGGCAGACGATGACAGATGATTTAACTCCTTTTTTTTTTTGCAAATTTATGCAGCTGCTTCGTCGTCACTTGTTGTTTTTAATTTAGCGATTTTATCTTTTATTCAAACCGTTTTCATTTGTTTTTTCTTTTTACTTTAGCGACCGCACACGAAACCGAACAAAACACAAATAATAATAATAAATTAAACAAAATATACTAAAAGCGAACAACTTCTCCGTCTCTGTCGATGTCGGCAGCGCGAAGCGACGTCACCGTTGCTTTCTTTCGTTTTCTTTCTTTGCACTCAGCTCCGCAGAAGCAGCAGCAGCAGCAGTAGACGAGCATAATTTTTCCAACTCATCTTTTCGGCACTTTAACGCATTTATTGCGTTTGCATTTTAATGCTTAACAAATATTTAACACTTAGCACTTAAATTGCACATATCACTAAGAATTATTAATGCGTATTTATTACTAAAATACGTAATTGAAAATGAATGAAAAATTTTTCTGAAAGCAACGAAAAGAAGAGAGAAACTTACTGGGTTGCTATGTTGCGCGCGCAAAATGTTGCTGCCAACTTGTTATTATTGCGCACTGTATAATGTCGCATGACACACATGTGCTTCATGCATTGAATTAAGGCCTATTCAGACTATGAAATTTTGTTGCGCTAGTTTCATGCAAGTCAGTTACCGTTTAAGATTATGTAAATCGAAAAGGGTTGCTCGCTTTGTGTAAAGTTTTACAATGGTTTTGGAGACGTAATTCTATTTGAACCAGTTATAACTATTAAAATACTTGGATTATCTGTCGCGTAGAAAAAATATTGATTTGGTCCCAATCTCCATGAACAAATCATTCAACAGTTGAAAAAATATTAAACTTGTATCATTTAACCATGCTAAAAGTGCGTTCATCTATATCTATATATAATTAGGTAAGCGCAAATCAGTAACACCCTTTTTAATCCTCTTAAACACAACATATTTGCTTGACCAACAACTAAGATGTCTCTCTCAATTTGCTGTAGCTGCTACCATTTTTAATAATACTCGAAAAGGTCTTACCTTTGTATCTTACTGAAACCTAAACAAATTTAAACAAAATGTAGTGTCCTAAGAGTTTTTGTTTTTATTTATAACATTTCCCCATATTTCTACTCGAAATATTTCCATATTTTTACTAAAATAGTTTCAGACTAAGATCCAATTAAGTTAGAGCAGCGATTACCAAAAATATGCATATATGCATGCGGATCAGCAATTTTATTTTCACATGTACGAGCTCAGACATATTCGACTAGAGAATTCTATTAACGGTGTCACAGACCATGCTGCACCGATGCTCCACTAGTGAACTGCTCCAAAACCGGTAGTGAGTACTAAATCTCGCGCTAACAGCTTTGGACTTAGCTCTTCGCTGGGGGAAAAAAACGTTAGCCAAACGCATACAAACTAAAAAACAATTTTAGTTACAAAGCTTACAACGCCTTAAAGAAAGAATCGATGACCCCATAATGTTGTAAAAAGTATCCATACTATCAACGTTCAAACCAATATCTCAAATATTAATATTGAGTGAATAGAGCGCCCACAAAAATGGTAATACACAGACATATGGACATGTCTAGATCGACTCGTCTTGTCATGCAGATCACATATATATATATATATATATATATATATATATATATATATATATATATATATATATATATATATATATATATATATATATATATATATATATATATATATATATATATATATATATATATATATATATATATATATATATATATATATATATATATATATATATATATATATATATATATATATATATATATATATATATATATATATATATATATATATATATATATATATATATATATATATATATATATATATATATATATATATATATATATATATATATATATATATATATATATATATATATATATATATATATATATATATATATATATATATATATATATATATATATATATATATATATATATATATATATATATATATATATATATATATATATATATATATATGTGATCTGCATGACAAGACGAGTCGATCTAGACATGTCCATATGTCTGTGTATTACCATTTTTGTGGGCGCTCTATTCACTCAATATTAATATTTGAGATATTGGTTTGAACGTTGATAGTATGGATACTTTTTACAACAATAGGCAAAATAATTATAAAAATAACCTCGTTTAATGCAATGAATGGTATAGCTCCCATACAAAATGTGTAGAATATTAAAGCTTTTGTTATTATTATTAATTTATTATTTTGTTTTTTAAGTTCTATTTTAGTAAATTTAATTTTGTTGTATATAAAAAATTTTAAAATTTTTTTTAAAAAATTCCAAACAAAAATGTTTTCTGCTGGTTTACCTTAAAACTTGAATTTTAATGATCTATAGCCATATTGTGAACGTAGCATACACTTGATGTACTAAATACACCTGAACTGAGCGCGTTTGATGGTTCTATTTTTTATAGTCTCATAGATCTTGTAATTCAAACATACGAACGACTCTTAACTCAGCTTTCTATATTGATCAAGATTTCACGTTTATATGCTTTATTATGTGCCACACCTCCTTCCGTTTGTTACATGCATACCAGCGCAGGCTTTAAAAATGATATTTAACCTTGCTTAGTACTATTACAATAGGACTGTTCTGCTATTTGCTAATATAGAACTTATATCCGCTAGACTTCACAAATTAATGAAAGACTAAAAATCGAGATTCCGCTAATCAACATGTCACCATATTAATGAACTTGAATCGTAATATTAGTGGAAGCTTTTTATACATAGCGAAAATTTTGTTCAAATATATTTTTGTGTGAATTTGGTCCTCCAAATAGAATTATCGTAGATTATTATAACTAAAAAGAAAAGAGAAAAGTGCATTAAGTAAATGTTCGATGTTTTTTTTTTCAGATAGACACCAATTCTCCTTACTCGTTTACTTTACTTATTCATATATTTGTTAATAAATTCTAATAAAATCCAATATCTATTAGTTGCTTGAAAAGGTTCTATGATTTTCTATTTTCTTTTTATTCATTGATTTAAGAAATGTTTTTAAGATATATATTTTTTTTTATTAAATTCAATTTTCCATTTCTGGTCATTATATTGGCTCCGACGTTTAAATGGAACTATCAAAAGCTATGTATTATTGCGTTGTTATCGTATGCTTAACTGCTTGTCAAATTTTAGCTCACTCCGATCTGTTGAAGTGGTTCAAAATGAAGCCTTTTTTTTATCTAATGAAATATTTAAAAGTAGGCGATTAGTGTCCTGCTACCTTCTAGGCAACTTAATCTAATCAGAATTTGATTCAAACGTTTATTTACATCTATAGAAGTTACATAGGTTATATACAGAGTTTAGCAGAGAGGTAAGTTTTGAAGGGTGTGACTATTAACTATGGTTCGGCTTTGGAAATATTTAAGGCAAGAACCGGTCCAGCAGGTCTTGAGGATGGTGGCGATTTAGTCTTCTTCTTGTTCTAATACGCGGGCTAACAGTTCTTAGGGCAGCGATGCCTAGTCGCCTAACTAGGCTGTTTGGATGAGATTCCAGCCTATCATTGTATAAAAATTAAGTCCAGGATGTTACTATCGAAATAAAATACATTCTAAATTAGACAAAAGTTTTTACTAAATGCTTGTAATTATATACGATACTAGCTGGCCCCCGAAACTTTGTATGCGCTCAATTCCACAAAATGACGAAGGAACAAAGGTTCAATACCTAGCGTACGCGGTTTTCGCTGCTCCTCCCCTTTTTATCTTATTTTATCTTATTTGGGGCACTTTCCTGTCCTGTTTTTCTAGTGGTTATACATTTTCCTGGTGCCCTTTACATATGTAGCTTATCTTATCCGTCTGCCTCAAGTAGATACTCAGTTATGACAAATCGTGAGTTCTGGTCCATAGTTCATACAAAAATTCCATAGAAAAGAGCAGTTTCAGTTTTTTTCCGAATGTTCCAATTTTTTTTTGGTTAACTTTTTTGATTTCTTCCCCCTAAAAACATTATACGACTATATTGCGAACATTTCTATTTTAAAATTAGCCAAATCAAGTGATGTTCTCATTCTAATGTACAATTTTAATAGTTATTGTAAGATTGCATTACTTTGGTAACAAATAAAAGGAGTATTTTAGATCCTACAGATAGCCTTTGTTTTTTTTTTCTTTTTTCTGTTTTTATACCAATCATACATAGTGTGAAACGGACGTTATCAGTGTGTTTGAAAATAAGTAAAACATTGAAGTAGTCATCGGTCCATCTATCTGTCTGTCTGAATATTGTTGCAAAAGCTTTTTTGTATCAATTTATGGTTGAAATCCAGCAAAGATGCTTATTTTTGTCCTAACCACATAGAGTGCCTATATTAATATATCAAGAACCTATTCAAACCCACCGACCACTATTGTGATTTTGTATGACAAACACGTTTATTACTATTTATATAAACTTTATATAGTGACTTTTTAAGAACGCATGATTCACATAATATTAAATGCCGTGCCCCTCACTTTTTTATAATTTTCTTTAATGCCGTCCGTTCGTTTTTTACATGATGACTCTATCACACACACAAAGCATCGTTAGAGTATGAAAGAACCTCTCCGAGCCCTTTGCTACCAAGTGAGGTTTTAGGTAGGGTGATGATTTATCGTGCGACTTGTTTTTTCTATTGTTGGAGTAAATCTGATGCAAATGCCGATTCGTAGAACGATCGTGCACGATCTTCTGTAAGGAAGTGATGCTACTCACATATGCTGATGATATTGGCATCTCGAAGATTGAGAAACAAGGGATAGCGGTGAACGAGGACAAGACTAGTTACTTGGTCTCCAGTCCAAACAGTCTGTGAGGATGTAAAATTTCAACTTCAATGTTGTAGAAAACTTTGACATAACTGAAGACGAAGACTCGCCCCCCCCCTTGAGGTACGAAGATAAAAATCTGTAAAACAGAAGCATGGACTCTGACAATACCAGATGCAGCGTCTTTGTAATTATTCGAGAGAAAAATTCTTCATATGATGATTTGTTCTGTTACAGTTAGCGACAAGTTTATGATCCGCATGAACCACAAGCTGTATGAGCTTTGTGATGAGGTTGACAAAGTTCAGCCTATAAAATACCAGCTGTTGTACTGGACTAGTCAACTTATACGGACGAACCCGAAGCACCAGTACGAAAAGTTTACATGACGAACATAAACTTGATTGGTGGACAGCGTCAGAGAGAACGTCCGAGCTTACGTTGAACGAATAAGGTCTGGGAGAACTCATCAAGCTTCGTATTTCCGAAGACTATAGCAACTTGTGCGCCTTCCTACTTGCGGCCACAAACGATATACAGTTTTAGGGCTATACAACTTTTATGTTGAAACTATACGATTTGAAATTTCGTGTGAAGGGTATTAAAACACGGTTTTACCGAAGTTATCGTTTCTTTTGTTTACTTTGACAATTCTCAATTTGAATATTGCTTCCCCGTTCAACGAGAGTTGCTACAACCACACGACAACTCTGTGCTGCCGCATCAGGTGCACATTTTTAGTTCAGCGCAACGACAACTCTGGCAGCACTGTGGTGGGCGAGTAAGAAGAAAACTACTTTTTTAACAGTAAAATAATAATAATTAAATACAAATATAATATAAATAAGTATTTTAGCGCGTTTTTAAGCAAACCATAATATTTATAAAAAACATTACAACGAAACGCAAAGACTAGCGTGGCAACAACAGCAATAAAAAGCATATAAACGAAGCACTAAGCAAACAAAAAGAAAAGCAAAAAAAAAAAAAAAACAAAGCAGAAATGGTGAGTAATATCCAAAATCAAAAACGCAGCAGCAGCGGCAGCGACTCCCAGTTTAGAGTGATGGCATTGTTGCATTTTACAAAGAGGAGCGCGCGCGCATAATGACAAAAGCGAGAAAGATTTCAAGCGCCGGCCCAGCTTGACCCAGTTAAACGTCTGCCCAAATATGGTCAGGAGCGGCAGTTGCCAATGCCGCTTAAGGGCTACCGTCGTGCAGCTTATCGCAATGAATGAGTGTATTGTGCACCGCCGCCGTCGCCGCTGCTGCTGCTACTGATTAACACATTAATATCCGTTCTATTAATAATTGAAATTACTGATAAACATATTTATTTATTTGATTGTGCAGTCGGAAATGCAAATGGATTGTGCGCTGGATTTAATGCGTCGCCTGCCGCCACAGCAAATCGAAAAGAATCTTATAGATTTGATCGATTTAGCGCCCGATCTATGTGAAGATCTGCTCTCGTCGGTCGATCAACCGCTGAAAATTGCCAAAGACAGAGAGCACGGTAAGGATTATCTGCTGTGCGACTATAATCGTGATGGTGATTCGTATCGCTCGCCATGGTCGAACACATACTATCCGCCGCTGGAAGATGGTCAAATGCCATCGGAACGTTTACGTAAACTCGAAATTGAGGCAAACTATGCATTCGATCAATATCGTGAAATGTACTATGAAGGTGGCGTATCGTCAGTCTATCTATGGGATTTGGATCATGGTTTTGCAGCAGTTATACTAATTAAAAAGGCCGGTGATGGTAGCAAGAAAATACGTGGCTGTTGGGATTCCATACATGTTGTTGAAGTGCAAGAGAAACCAACGGGCCGCACAGCACACTATAAGCTCACATCCACTGCAATGTTATGGCTGCAGACGAACAAACAGGGTTCGGGCACTATGAATCTGGGTGGTTCGCTGACACGTCAAACGGAACAGGATGCCAATGTTAGCGAATCGTCACCGCACATTGTCAATATTGGCAAAATGGTCGAAGAAATGGAGAACAAGATACGCAATACACTAAACGAGATTTACTTTGGTAAGACAAAGGATATTGTTAATGGTTTGCGTAGCACACAATCGCTAGCCGATCAGCGACAACAGGCAGCGATGAAGCAAGATTTGGCTGCCGCTATATTGCGGCGTAATGTTAAGCCGGAATCGAACTGAAGCGCAGCAGCAGTCTTAATAGCAATGAGGCGGCGTTTGAAGTGCTACTACGGCTGAGCAATTGAGCAGTTACATAGTTACAATTTTTAGACGTAGAAAAATGAGAAAAAAAAAAATTGAGTAGCATGTAGAATGCACACCACAGTTCAGCATAGCAAAAGTTCATGTTTCAATTAAGCAAAAATACTTAAAACAAGAAATAGCAAATAATAATAATTAACACAATATTTAACATTAATTCCATAGTAAACATAAATATAACAAAGCATTTCTAGGCATAAAGTTTGTTAAACAAAAAGTATAATTGAGAAACTGAGAAAGAAATTGTTAAAGTAAAAGAAAAGTATATATAGATATATTGTATGCAAATTAATATAATAGAAAATCCATGTTACTACTACTACTACTACTAATTCGCTATCCCAATATTCGGCAATACTACGTTGCTCGGGGCACCACGAACTGACGACCGATTCTTATTGAACTTGACAAAAATTACAGATATCTTGCTTAGTTTTCGAGTTATCGAATTTTGTAAGTTACAAAAGAAAATACAATGGAAAACATATAGGCACACTGAAAAATGAAATTCAATGTCTCGAAATTTAAGTGAGATATTTGCAAAATGTCTCTTACTTTAGACAAGTACTATAAGAATCCGCCTTTAGCTCGTGGCGCTCCGTGAATCGTAGCATCCCCCATAATTCCCACAATTCGTTGTCATAATCGTCGTGAACTACGCAATACAACCTCAATTATTGTAGGTCAGCTTGTATATGTAACACTGCCTCTAAAACTCAGCTTTAATGCCTTCCAACTACTAAATAAATACTTCCAGTACGCCGCCTCCTCCGTCTACGACTACTGCTATGTACTACTAAATACTAAAGTATTTTTTATGTTTTTTTGTGTTTAACATAATTAATATTTTATTCTACAAGTATCTATATAAATATATATTTGATTATTGTGTATTAAATAACATTTTTGTCAATGAAACTGTTTCTAGTATGATTTGCTTTGCAATAATTTCATTCAAAACAAAAACAACAACAAATTTATAATATTAATATTTTTAATATGTTTTGTTCATGCATGTTCTGCTTAATTAAAGCGATATTTGTTTTCATTTTAAGCTTGAAGCAAAAAATAACAAAAAATAAATACTTCGAAATTTCTATTTAAGCTTGAAGCGATAAAATAATTGCGAAAGTTGATTTAATTTTAATTCAAGTCCATTAAAAATGAAAAAAAAACAAACAAAAAAATTAAGATAAAATGATTTTTGTAAAGATTTTGAAGACGCAACAAGAATTTTATACAAACAAAGAAATTAATAATAAAAATTTAAATGAAAAAATTAAACTACGTACACAGGATTTGTTATTAAGATGTGATATGAATATTAATTTTAAGAATTTATCTGAAAGTACTGATATATTTCAATACGATGTATATAAAATACATTGTAGTCAACGTCGTGGGAACACTTACCGGTATGAATTACTCCTTAAAGGTCATACTATAAACTAATGCCTAATGCCTTTACTAACTCTAGTTCACAGCCCTAATGTACATTCGTTGCCAGACTTTTTGTATGGATACGTTCTCGCGATATGTATTTTTTTTTTAGAATATGGTTGTTGTTGTAACAGCTTGTCTTGGGCTGCATCAGGAAATATATATGTATACAAATTATTATATTATGAAAATATTGTCCAAGGTGATTATGAATGTGAGAGAGATAAACCGAAACGTAGCCCTAGGTATCAAGTCCCAGGAATGAAGCTACTACTGTTGTACGTAACCAAAGGTCTGTACGACACAATTGAGTCGGATTGGACGAACACATTCCAGACAGCAATCCGTAGTGCTTATCCCAATCTGTTCCCTGTAACACTCGAGCATATTGCTACATCCGGATCTCCACTGTGCAAGTTTAGTCCTGGTGTTACGAGGGAGACGTTTTTCGCTCTTGTCAATAGGTGGTCTACCACATAATACGATATTATTAATTTGAGCGCTGATTGATTGTTCAATTACTACCTTTATGCAATTGAGTACTACCTGAAGTATAAATATACTCCACTATTCGACCCTGTGGTACAAATCGAGAAATACTAGCTTTGTAGCTTCTTATGTCATTCCTCATTCTATTGGGTGCTATTCTGGTGTAAGTGCTATGGTTTGGATGATTGCTTCCGTACGCACCTAACAGCAATTGCTTCGAAAGCAGCTCATTGTGCTGGTGAACAGGTAGCATAATCGCTTCTTCTTGTTCTTAAAGCACTATTTTGGCCTCGTTGCAAGCATTGCCATTGAGTCTTGCTGAGGTAAGGAGTCCAGACAGGAGCAGCATAGTTAAGGACACATCGTCCAATTGCTATATAAGTTGTTATTATTGTATCTTTGTCCTTACCCCAGGAAGACCCAGCAAGCGCCTTAGAATGTGTTAGGTTCACTGTCTTAATTAGGTGGCTCTACAACCGTCTATTGGTCAAGGCCGCACGTAGGAAAACGAGTCATGAGGTTCACTACATTAGTTATATCTAGAGATAGAATCGACCAATCTGACAGTGACTTATGTCAAAATAAAGATATGGAAACAATCAAAACCCGGTTTCCAGTTATCAAATATCGGTTAAATTGTTGAAAAGTTAGGAGCTGAAGTATTTCAAAAATAAATGATTTTTAAACTTAAATAAGCGCAATTAATTTTCTTTTAATCACTATGGATCATGTTGGTCGATGTGTGACCTCTATCAAGGGCTCAGCCGGCGTAACATAATTTACTTTTAAAATTTAATTTCGGGAATAAAAATAGAATTCCTTTGAATTTGCCCGTGTTTTGCGTAAAGAAACAACAACTATTACAATAACAAAAAAATGAGATATACATAATCAAAAAATAGTACTAAAATTCGAATTTTGTCCTATTTTTACCAGATTGCTCTAAGGAGGGTTATGGTTTTTGAGGTTATTTTTTGTCGAGTTCTTTAGCGTAAACGGGTTGATTGATTTAGACATACTCGTATACGGTGCCATTAGAATTGTCTTGACTTCGGCAATGACAAAGGGTATACTATTTTTATATAAACTCTGCAAATAAAGACGTACAGGTTTTTTTTTTTTTTTTTTTTTGCATATGTCTCTTTTTGATAGTACGCTTTGTAGCCTAAGTGGCTTGATGATTTTTGGCATATGTGGTATAGTTACATTCATATTGATTGCGGGAGTGTTAAAAGGTATAATGTCGAAGTAGTCCCGACCGACGACAGTAACTCACGTTCTAGTGGACCAAATGTCATGAAACTTTTTACTGATAGTTGTGAAAAAACTAAGAAATGTCCATAGTTTCAGGCGATATGAAAGGCAATATATTAGAAACGTATTTATCAAAATTTGATGTTTCTTATAACGTGTGATTCATTTAAAGATTTTTTTATTATATTAAATATAACGCTTAAAATAGAATTGGATGTCGGATTCTTTATTATGACCCGAAAGCACAATCTCTGACATTTGTTTTTCAAAGACTACGCTGTAGGTGGACCATTCGGAAGGTCCAATTTTCGATCACTCTTTCCAGGATTGCCAGGATTGCGGGTATCTCGCGTATTATGCAAGTATTGTTGGCTTTCAAATCTTGAATCGTAGCTGGCTTATCGACGAAGACTTTTGAGTTCATAGAACCTCAAAGAAAGAATCCAGAGGTGTGATGTCACACGATCAAGACGGCCAGGTCCGAAACCCGAAATGAGGTGCTGACCTATGTAAAATGTAAAAAGAAATTGTTTCGCGCGCTGTGTGTGCGGTAACACCAAATGTTGCCGACAAAAAGTTCGTTGTCATGGTGCGGTAGCGCTCGCCATTGACGATTATGGTTCTGTTCGGCCTCATTTTTAAAGAAATACGGACCGATCATTCCACCGGCCCATAAACTACACCAAACACTTCATTTTTCTGGATGCACTTCAGCCCAAATTCGGCAATTTTGTTTATTGTCGTCGCCAGAAATGTGCCTCCTCACTGAACAAAAGTCAGCGTGAAAACAGCGCCTACAAAGCCTATTGACCGAAATTATAGCGTAAATTCAATAT
Organism: Leucophenga montana; assembly: GCA_035044765.1. Taxonomy (NCBI): domain Eukaryota; kingdom Metazoa; phylum Arthropoda; class Insecta; order Diptera; family Drosophilidae; genus Leucophenga; species Leucophenga montana. The sequence continues at coordinate 499,875 of JAWNNQ010000178.1, forward strand.
TTTAACGGCATGTTTTTCAATGTCGTGTTTAAATTTAACTGTCAGTTATTACATTCAGACAATAACGGGACATAAAATTCGAACTGTACATTGGAAAACCCGCCGTAAATGACAAATGGAATACAGAACATCAATAAAAATACTAAATTCTTTCGAAATTTTGCTGAAAATCGAAACTCAGGCCATGCCTGTAAATAAAATTTCGTATTGGAACGCATCAGCAGTTTCTCTAATCTTGACAATTCACTTTTCTTGGAAGAGTTCGAACCATTATTTGAAATATTTGGTAGCATTCTTTAGAAAATGTTATATACAAAAAGTCGCTAAAGAATTGATAAGCATTAGAAACAAAAAACTGTCTAGTTTAGTTAGACAGCGATAACGTAAAGTTCAGTTAAGACCATTCAATAGATAAAAAGCATGACATCAAAGCACTTGTATGTACATATATACGATAGATAGATGGATAGTATCCGTTTGTCTTTAGATACAAATGCATTTGCGCCACTTCATTAGATTTATTTATTATTTATGATGGGTACATATAAAAACTGCGACCTAAAAGGTCTATTGTTTGTCCTACTGAGTTAGATTAATTGCTCTAAGCCTATATGTTGATCCATCATAGGATCCAAACTTCTCAGTTGCTTCATTCTAATAGTGTGTTTACATAGCATTTGCAGTCTGCTTCTAGCTACAGCTTCACATTCAGCAAGTATGTGAAGAGAGGGTCTCCTCTTCGTGGTCACATAATCTGCATTCGCGTGAGTTTTGTATCCCCAAAACATCTAAATGTTTCTTTAGTCTACAGTGGGCTGTTAGCAGTCCTGTTAGTATTCTTAGTTGGCTACTACCTAGTTGGAGCATAGTTTTAGAGCTTGGAGCTTGGGTTGTAACCCCATAGAAGTAACTTTGCTTTTCTTAGTCCTTGGCTTGTAGCTCAGTGTTGTTCTTTTTCTATATCCTTCTCAATGCAGTTTACTTCCGATATAGTATGTCTCCCGAAGTCATGTCCTATCAATAACGTTGGCGCTCCTTGTCTGGCAACCTTGTCCGCCTGTTCATTTCCTCGAATATTGTTATGACCCGGCACCCACAGCAGAGAGACTCTGCTATTTTCACCGAGTTTTTCCAATGGACCATTTGCTTGAAGCACTCGCTTTGTACTAACTACGTTGGAGTTAAGTGCCTTCAACGCAGCCTGGCTGTCTGGGAGAAAAGCAATATCACAGTTGTGATAGCCTCTATCTAGGTTGAATTGCGCACATCTGATTATTACACACATTGCTACTTAGAAGATACTGGTGTGTTTTCCCATTGACTCCCAATAGTGAGTCCTAGGGCCTACAACTCATAGGACTGTACCATCTTCCGTCAAGGATCCATGCGTATTTCATTTGATGGTGTGTGGTCTTGGTATGTATGAACTTTCCGACGTCCACGTTTTTTTGTTGGACCATTTGATAATAAAACTGAGATCAAATATATTCCTCTGTGTCATTTCGTCTTTTGGCATGGACATTAGGGATGCACCCTTCGTTCATTTATGAAGACGTTTGTGATAGATCTATGAGCTAGCTTTGTTTCCATCGGCTGATAGTCTTAGGAGTGTTGCTTTTATTCTATGTTCGATTTCCAGATGAAGTGGTGTCAAATCCAGAATAACTTCCAACGCAACTGTTGGGCACGTGCGCATTGCCCTTGTGATGCAAACATTCGCTAGTCTTTGTAGGGAGTTGTGCGAACTAGTGGCTGTCACTTGGCTCGCTCTCTGTCCCCAAGCGACTATGCCATATATTTAGTAGCATTGGTTTCACTACCATGTTGTAGAGCCGGGTTGCACACCCACTTCATTAGATAAAAACAAAAGAACAGTATCGATATTCATACAATCTTAATTTATTAAATATTATTATGAATGTTGTTTTTTAAAAAATTGCACACTACGCTAATTATAAGACATAAATTAAATTTTGTTATTTCAAAATTATTATTATTCAGTGTGATTAGAAAATGTTAATTAATAATTAAACGTACAATTAAGTTGTTTTTGAAGAAAAACTACAGCATAAATTGGTTGGTTTCTGACCACATACAATATTTACAAAGTCATTGAAGGTTTTTAATTAATTTTAAAGGTAAATTAAACAACTAGAACTCTTTGATTAGAGCAGCGTATACTAAAAAGTATCAAAGCGCACTACTGTATGTATAAACTACAACTTAAAAATTTATAGGTACATCTATTTAATTAATTAGTTTGCATTTTGATTTTGTCTTTCTCTTATAAAGTTTTATAATATTTTACAAGAAATTTTGCAGGACGATGATTTAAAAATTTGTAATTTTTATAGCTATTCTTTGAATCAAAATATGGGAAAATAATATATGTATATAGGAACACTTTGTTATATACGAACATGTGGTGTAGCAAATACAAAATGATTTTTTGATTATATATTTAAAGTTGACCAGCAATTATATATGTAGTTTTAGCAGCTTGACTTAATAATAATAATAATAATAAACTAAAGTCTATAAATGAAATATATGTATTATAGCATAAGCAGGGCTGTTGCGCTTTTAACTTTCGCTAAGATTTTGGGAAAGTGAATTTGATAACTTGCTAAATTTTTTACGTATGGACTATTTCGCCTTGGCATGTATCAAGTTTAATTGATAGTACCCAAGTCAAATGAATTCAAATACGTGTTAAATTTACTATTGTATCGAATTCACTTTTGCAAAATTTTTGCCGAAAGTGCGAATCGAAACAGATCTTTCGTATATGTATTATGTTTTTATTGTATAAAGATATACATAAATATTTAGATACGTGTATGCTTCCGTACAATTTGTTTATAAATAAATATTTTGCATATATGTATGTACTATATAGTATGTTTATGTACGATAGTTTTATTAAACATACATACTTGTCAAACAAAACAGAAAAAAGAGAAGAAAAAAACTAATAATATTAATATGTAATAATATGCAAATTGTTGCGCAATCACAAAATGAAAAGTCGATAAGTCTTAGAATTACGAAAACTTTAGCTTAATGCAATAAAATTAATTAAATACATTGGTTTTATTGCATTTTCGATACTTCGAACTTTGTATTTATAATTTCCTCATCGGAGTCGAGCACAGGTAGCGCAGGATCAGCCATTGAAGATGGTATATTCTCTTCGACCCAACGAAGATCGTCCTCCTCTGTTGTAGTGGCATGCTGTGAATTCGCTGGTGTTTTAGCGGTGCCATTCGAACCGCGCATTTTAATGCCATACGCATCAGCGACAAATTGATCCTCCTCTTCTGTTTTTTTTTTTTTTTTAAATAGTGTAGAAAATATTCATTAAAGTACATAAGTATTAAGTAGTTATAAGAAAAGTTATTCAATTCGGTAGTTCCGAAGCTTTATTGCTCTACATTATCGAAGCTTTGACAGTAGACCATGCAAGTAACGAGGCCCACCTCAGCGTGGCTGTAGTAAAAGTAATATATTTTATGTGCAGCATCATTATTACTGATTATAGTCCTATTCAGGCATGTCGTTAAAAAGATCGTGAAACGTAGTTTCAGAAAGTGTTAACATATATGCAATCGAAGCACTACAGCACGAATTAATGGAGTTAGGATTACTCATTCATAAAGTATGTTGGCACTAATGGGAATATATTGCACTAAACTTATACCATTCACACATAGTGTGAAATGATATTATCAGTTTGTCTGAAAGTTTGTAACACATTCTTGATCAACTCGACGAGACAAGTCGTCTAGACATGTCCGTCCGTCTGTCTGTTCAGTTTATTCAGTTGAAAATTGACAGATACATTTCTTTTTATTGCAGTTTAATAGAGTATTGAGTATAAGATTGACCCGCCACGCCTTTTTTTTTTTTGGGTAGCCCCCATACAAACCAGCCGCGCACTTTGGACTTATTGTATGAAAATTTTTTTTATTGTACTCAATATGAACTTAATAATTGATATGGTAGCTTCTAGTGGACAGACTTTTCATATACACATTAATGGGTAAGACCCGCCCAGTTTTTGGGTTAGCCCCCATACAAACCCACCGCCCACTTTTGTTTTTTATGAAAAAATTCATTATTTAAATCAATATTAGCTTGAAATTCGATTTGGTAGAATTTAGTGGACAGCCGCTTCATATACATATACAAATGGGCGAGCCCCGCCCACTTTTTGAGGTGGTCCCATATAAACCCACAGCTTACTTTAATGCATTTGTATGGAAAACATCAATATCAACCTTAAATTCGATATGTTGGCATCTTAAAGTTGGTCGCTTCATACACATCTACTAGTGGGTGTGTACTGACCACTTTTTGTGGTGGCCTTTATTTATACTCACTCCCCTCCGCGTGAATGGTATTAGAGCTTCGGTTCAACCGAAGTTAACGTTTTTCCTTGTTTTTTCATACTTATTCTATTCCAGCAAACGAGGAAATTTGAACTTTCGACTAGTTTTTGAAAAACTTAGTTTCTAGTGTGAGATAATATCTTGCGTTGGTAGTCAAATTTCGATATATGATCTTTCTAAAACGTAAGGTTAGAGAAATGTTTATAAGGTGTTATTTTTAGAGATTCCATTTTCCAACAGGGATGAAACTATTATAAATTGGTTAGATCTGCCAACGCTATTGTCATTTGTGCTCACTTTGGTTTGCCATTTTATCATAAATAGATTAACGCCAGCACAACGCATGCAAATTGTGAAAATTTATTTCTAAAATCGTGTTTCGGGAATGCTACAGTACGCTACATACATTTTCCGGTCAAACTAATCGTTCATCCGAGCGACTAATTCGATTAACCATGGATCGTTTTCGCAACACGTACACGTTTAAATAAAAATAAATACACTTGGATTTCATATTATTTAATGAAAGTGAATTAAAAACCGCAAACTCATCCCAAACGTAAAACTTTAATATTGTATTTGACGAATTCATTTTCGCAAATTCTTCCCGAAAATGAGATTCGTAACAGACCAGTATGTAGCCTTCATTCATATTTATTGGATGTAATAAAAAAGTTTATCGTACAAAATTCGATAAGTTAGGCAGTGGGGCTATCTCAAAAAGTGGGCGTGGCATAGTAATTGTGACAAGTGTTTAGCCCAGGAACATGGAAAGCCTCCTTACATCTGAAATCGGGTTCCTGCTGAGGGTCTAATTTCATACAGACAGACGAACATGACCATTTCGATTCGTCTCGTCAAAATGATCAAGAAATTATATATGTTACTTTATGGAGTTTCCGATGCATCCTTTATTGCGATACAAAATCCGTGACAAAATTATATTGCTACTATTCACACTATGTCTGAAGAGTATAAAAATAAACTTAACAAAAACCCTATAACTGTGCGGTGTGATGTGCTAGCCTACAGTAGGCGTGGCCTACCCATACAAGTAAAATGTCTGCTCTTAAACATATACACAATTTCAAGTTTTCTGTAACTAAATCTGAAAGTTTATGGTTGGTTTGTCTGGAAGCTTAGACATATGTTTACCGAATTTTGAGCTGATATTAGTTGTAAATGAAAAAAATCCTTTCTAACACCTTTAACGGGCTGTGAGCCAAATGTAAAATCATGTGATCATAAGAAACCTCTACACTACAATTCAAGTTAATGTTTTTTTAACTTAAAAATTCCATAAAAACCTTGTAAAAGGGTACTGTATAATGGGCGTAACCCTTCCGAAGCTGGCACACTACACAATGTGATTCAATAAACTGAAATTCATACAAAAACCTTGGATTTGTAGGATGCCTACTTGTAAAAGTGACTTGGGGATTTGAAAAAAATTTGTTTGTCAGAGAATCCTCATACTGTTTTTAACTGGGATTCATTATATATTTAGTGTCTAGTAGTGTAACTTTCAGTTAGACAGACGGTGATATTGCTAATCGTTATGTTGGACTAATAAATAATATACTTTAAAAGATCTCCGACAAAAATAATATAACATTTATGCATACTATATAAAAACAACATACCCTCTTCATCCTCATCTTCAGGATTATCCAATAACGGCGTAAACGCATAACGTTGATTGTTATTTGTGGGACGCCATAAAATCATAATGACCAACAGCAGCACTGAGAAAAGTATATGCCAGAAGGCAGTATCAACCCAAATATCGCGCCAACCCTATAATTTATATAAAAAATGTTTAATGCTTAAACTATTTCAATTTAAGCCTGTTACTACTCACCGGTGTACAATTCTCGGTACTACGCAAACGTAGCGCAAATAGCATAAAGATGACAGAGGCGATAACAGCGAATATTAACGTATTAGTAAAATGTCTATAGAGCGCGAGCTTAACCATGTTTCTATGAAAAAATAATGAAGATTAAAATATTTGTACCATGTATATATAAAATAATAGTTAACAAACCTTCTCAAGCGCAACGTGCGCGTAGTCTGCACCAATGATGTGAATATCCACCAACAAATGCCGGTATCAAGCACTGCAAGTGGTATGCTGGCCACCAATAATTCACTGCGTTGACTTTTGTCATTATTAACACGCAAATAGCTTTCAACACAGGCAAGCACAAAGTAAAGTGTACCAACGCCAACAACACGATGCAGCATGGGACCCAGACGTGGTCTGTAGATTTAAGAAATATATTATAGTTTAGTATATATATAAAAGAGATAAAGGTTAACTTCGGTGCAACCGAAGCTTTAATACTCTTCACAAGCAACTAACAAATTACTGTCAAGTCTTTTAATGCTCTAGTGGTAATTTGAAGCCTATATTCCATTTTTAAGATGGTTAGCTTGAAAAAGAATAGGGTTTTACCTTTAGAAACCACAAAGAGGGCGGTTCGTCTTTATGGGGACTACCACTTAAAGTAGGCAGGATACGCCCATTAATATCTATGTTAAGTTTCCGTCCATATGAAGTCTCAAAAAGTAAAAGTTTCTCATACATGAAAAGTGAGCGGAGGGTTTGTATGAGGGCTACCCCCTAAAAGTGGACGAAACACGCCCATTAATATACATGTGAAGCTCTCGTACAATAGAAGCCAACCTATTGAAATTCCAGATTATATTGACTGTAATAATAATACTTCTTCTACAAAAACCGATATTTTGGCGCTAAGATTGTATATGGCTACCTCTATAAGTATGCGGAACATGCCCATTAATATAGATGTGAAGCTTATGTATATAAGAAGCCACCATATCGAATATCAAGTTGACATAATAAAATGTAATAAAATAGTTTTTCATACAAAAACCGAATTGTGGGCGGTTGGTTTTTATAGGGCTAAACCTAATAGTAGGCGAGACACGCCCATTAATATTTGTATGTGAAGCGACCGTGAAAAGAAGCCACCATATCGAATTTAAAGTTGATATTGACTGCAATAAAATAGTTTTTCAAACTGAACTCGAAAAATCGAATGTAGGTGTGTATAAGAGCTATCCGTAAAAGTGGGCGTGGTATGGTCTTTATGTTATACGTATAGCCTAGAAACATACGAAGTCTCCATAACGCATTACAGATCGAAATCTTGAAAACTGAGCTACAAGGTTTGATATACAGAGACAGGGAACAAACGGAGATGATTAATTCGATACGACTCCTCGCGTTATTCTACAATATTTTATTATGGGATCTACGATGTTTTCTTTAATGCATTACAAACTTCATGAAAAATTATAATTCTATTCGCACTACGTGTGAAGAGCATAAAAATTACAGCATACTACTGTCTACTTACTTGACAATGCCAAAGCCCAGACTCATTATGATAACCAACATACGCGCCAGCGTACGTTTGGCACATGAAACAAACTCTGCAACCAATTCAGCATTATGTGGCGGCAATCCAGTACTATTTAACGTATGATACTCTGCATAGAAGAAAGCCTTTTCCAACATGCCCAACAATATAACGCCACCAATCCAGAATTGTATGCGCAGCAAATCGCGCCATTGACTAAACGAAACAATTAGCCATATTATGCCAAAGATGACGTAGACAACGCACATAATCAAATAGAACTAGATAAATATAAAGATAATATTAGAAATTAGTACATATATATTGTCGATGAGAGTATAGTTAATGTTAGCGTACCGGCAAAAATGGCCAATCTATTGCTGAGACATAGCCATGAGGTCCGAGAAATTCAATTTTTACTACTGCTGAAAATTCCTGATTCGGCTGTGTTGCCTGTATGATCAATTCCAATTCGTAGATGCCATCTTCAGAAATGGTAAAAATTGGTTTTGTATTTGGCTGGAAATAAAAAAAAAACAATATATAATTTATAAGTATAACAAAATTGACAAAATAAAAAGGTTGTCTGCTTATCGCAACAAAATAAAACACATTGTTCTTTTATCACGACATAGCAAAATATTTGTAGTAATTAGTCAGCTAGGCAATTAGTCGCTATGACAGTTTATGTGAGATAAGCAAAATTTTGTATATACTACTACCTCCCCTCGCAACGTTGTATGCTACAATTGTAAAAAAAATGACGGATGAACAGATAAAGGGTGAATACCTAGCGTATACGGTTTGCGCTTTCCATTTTCCAAGGTAATTTTTCCAGTGGGCTCTACCTAAAAACATTATTCGGACTATTTATTTTATGTGCAGACAACACTTCATTCAGTCATGCTGTTTTAAAAAAAGCAACTAGGTTAATTTGGTTTAAAGAATGAACAGCACTTCCTGTTACTTGGTAACTGCCATTGGTCAAGGCTGGGAAATATTCTGGGATATGTATCGTGGTTTTCTCATCTTCTAAACAAAATCTACAGGTGCTATCACCTTCGATACCAATGTTACATAAGTGTTTTTCAAGTCTGTAATGATCAGTCCGAAAACCTAATATTATTTTCAGAGTGTCCTTCTTGATTCCTTTGTTGATTTCAGATCTTTTGTTCTTATACGGAACTAGCAGTAGTTTTCTATGTCCTATGCCCACGTAGTTCATAAAAGCCTTAGCACTCTATGTGTTCCTGGTCCTACTCCGCAATAGGGCTCTGGACCATCAAAGAGAGTGGCAGGCCCATTCTTACTAAGTTAACTGTCTCTTCATTCAAAGGTATACCCGCGTGGCTAGGTATCCAATATAGAGTAAACTTTCTAAGTCTTCCTAGGTTGTTTTTTTTTAAGCAGTCCAAAGGTACAAAACTAAAACTTCACCAAAAGACGTTCAGAAGATAAATTAGAAACACACGTACACCGGAATTTTATATATAAAGAATATTTACCGAGAGTGGATGTTTATTCTGCTTAAAAGGATGTATTTCCGCTGCTTTGCTGGCATTTGGGGCGACCAACGCAGCTGCTACAGGTGCTCCGGCTCCGGCACCAGTTGCTGCTCCAGGTACTGGAGCTGCTACTCCCGCTGCTGTCTGTGGTTCCTGATTATCACGCAGCACTATAAGACTACTGCACTCTGTATTCATTTTGGAGTTTACTAAGATTTTGTTAATGCTTGAATTTCGTGATAAATTTGCATCCTCGTTTAACATTTTGAGCTGTAATACAGTTAGTTAAAAAAGAAAAGAATATAGTATTTTAAATATAAAAAGAAAAATTTTCCACAAACTCACCATGCGTTCTTCGAAGAGACACGGATGCTCAGCAATTTTCCATGTTATTGTTAGATCGGGCGATGTTTCACCGGTACATTGTACTGCAATTATAATGTACATATTTTAATATATTAATTATGATTGACGTGCGCGCATTTTAAATATTTGCTTACCTTGCACATAAATTTTGGTATTGGCCAACAATGGACGCTGCTCATTGCCCTTTGGATACTCCTGCATATGCATGAGAGTGTGGTGTGTGTATGTGTGGGTGGGTTGGTTGGTGTAAAGACATTTATATATGCATTTATTAATATATGTATAAGCATTTAGATGTTAATTTTTGTATACACATATACATATATTTACTGCATTGCGAAATTCTAACAAGTATTGTTGTTATAATGCTATTAAATACCTACCGCTGAGTAATTCAATTCGATTACACCCGCCGCAGCCTTGCCCATTGCTACGCCATATAGGCACGAAAGTAGCACAAAAGCACATGTGGCACGTTTTAATGTGTTACACATTTTGCATTTGTTCAAACAAATGAGTAAATAAACTTAGAATGCTGCTTATTTTCTACGTATTTCTATATTCCACGGCAAGTCGTCGCTGTTGTCGTAGTCGTTCTTCTATGCTTCCTCTTCTAATTCTAATTCTTATTGTTTGCAGTGTTGAAAAGTAGACAGAAGAAAAATACTACTTTTTTTTATTATTTTAGCAGTGTTGCTTTATGTTGTTTGATTATTTATGTGCAAGTGCTGTAAGTTACGCGACTGATGTCGCAACAACTGAGTTGAGACGACACACTGAAATAAAATGTTTAAAAAGGTAAGTATTTAATTATTATTTGTGTGAGTTTATTTATTAAACTTAATTTATTTATGCAGTTGACACCCATTGTGCAGCGCACTCTTGTACGACAAGGGCTATTGTTGCAGAGCAAGGCAGCGCACACTATTAGCGGCGGCGTGTACGAGCCGGATTACCTGGAGGTCAGTAGTAAAAAATTTTGGTAGGCGTCTAAGTTCCGTATAGTGCATATAATCTGCTCCACCAGCGAAAACCTGGGACTAAAACTAAAAATGACGGGTCAAATAGTTAAATAGATACCGGCGAGGTTTATGGCAGCAATTATGACTTGCGCATCATATGCTCTTAACAACCTGATCAATCTGCTTCAAGATTGCTTTTAAGCGAACACTGCCTAAGAGAGTTAGTTCTGTGGTCACCACTCATTTATGGTCATAGCGCTAATCTGACTTAATTGGCCCCACAGCCTTCGTGTTCACAAGCTCGGATTTTAATATATAATTCAAACCATTTACTCCAAACCTATGGCATGTTGTATTGGGCCTGGTAAATACTCATAAGACGTGAAATTGGAGAAAGCTTTCCATTTTTCTATTTTATGCAATGTACTCCAGTTGGCTATACACGCTAAACATTTATTACAGCAAAACACACGGCACATAACTGTATATATTTTGCTAAACCGCTAAGCTAAAATCTAGGCACTGAAGGCATAGATCACAAAATCAAAACTACTTACAATGTTAAAACCATGGATCAGCTTGCAAGATAAGCCTATAATTTGTTCTGGCTGACTGATTAACTGGCTATGAAAGAATTAGCGAGGGATATCTAATTGATTTCGGTAGAAATCCCAATGAGTGCTTGGTTGACATACATTCGAAACTATTTCACCAACTTAATTATAAACATATGGTAGAATTTGTATAATTTTGCAAAGCTTTGAACTACAATGAACTAAGAATGCACGATGTGGCCTGACTTATAGTCATAATTACCGGCCATAAATCTATGGAGGACTGGAAATTCCACATAATACACATTGCAGAGGATACACGTGTATCGCTGCTGCATTTGTACAGCAGTGTACAGCACTTTTATTGCTAAGACGGGAGCATCTCGGATAAGGTCAGTTCTGCTCGCTGGGAGATCTGCATTATTTAATTTAATATACAGTTTGTCATCAAACCTAGTTCTTTAATACTTCCTGTGTGGAAAATATCCTCCCCACAGTCACCTCTTTCAATCTAAGTACCTGTTTGTTGAATTAGCAAATTGTATGTAACATAGGAAAGTAAAAATCAGAGACTCCATAAAGTATTCTTGCTCAGCTTGATAAGAGGGCTCGATCTAAAAATGACCGGTTGGCCGATTTCCCCATCTGTCCAATGGTTCCGACTGTTTCTTAGACACTATAAGATATAACGGCTAAAACAAACATTATTTTTCTTGCTTCCGTTCCAACAGTATGTATTATAAATATAGTCATCTGAATTGTGCATTTAGTAAGCTCTCAGTCGTAACTTTCGAACATTAAACACCATTCTGGTGGCTTATTAGCTGTAGCAATATATGCGTTGCGGTGTTAAAAAAGAAGCTGACTACAATGGGTTTAAGTTTGCCTTTAAAATGTAAACACTTTATGGAGCACATATCATCCCCTTTCCTCTAACATACTTCTCGATGCAGTGCAATATATAATATAGTCAGTATCTCAACTATATATTTTGTTTCTATTTTTCAAGCAAACCCCGTAAAAACTGATAAAAAGTAACCGGAATTTCTCAATAAAAAATAACAGGGTTCAATTATTATTTGATATGTATTTTTCCTTCTTCAAAGTTAACCCCATTACATGCTGTACATATATTCAAATGCTTCTTTCAATCTTCCTAACACTTTATAGACCGATTTTGTAAACGCCTTTAGCTCTCTCTGCGAATTATCTTTTATCGCCTATTTTGTCTAAAAAAGCTTTTCGCGAAGTGGTAACTTGAGTCATGGAAATACGAACTATTAAAATAATACCATGTATATACATATATCGATCGAATATCAATACCTATAAAATAAGCGACATTGGTAAAAATACAGTAGCTCTATCTTGTAACTTCAATATAAACTCATTATTGAGTTGCTGGATACTTAATGGTAACTCGATCTTTCTAAAATACCGCTTTATTTCAAAGATGAACAGTCGGTCTACTGATGGCTTGCGACCTACACGCCGATCTCTATTGATCTGGGAACCGCAAATTAAAACATTGAGTTTTGCACCCACCGCCTACAAATCGTGGCTACTAGGGTGCTTCACAATAACTATATTTTCAAACAAGTACAAAATAAGAAGGATCCATGAGATCTTTTTAAATTGGAGTCAAAAATCGAAAATCTTCTACAAGAATTTCCCCAGGTACGCTTATCTCCTACACAGCGCGGGTCAGTGACATAAGTGAAGATACTTATTTATTTCTATATATATACTCGTACATGGTCGTAATTGTTCTATATGATTGTTCCTGAATTGCGAAATCCTCTGCATGCTAAACGCTACAGTAGTTAGAAAGTATGAATGCATCGTATTTTACATTTCTTGGGCGTGAACACCTTTTAGATCAATCACACCCACTCTGAAATTTAGACTTATTCCTTTCGGGTGTTAGGTCTTAATATGTATTACTTACTAATAAAGCACAAGCTCCGTTTTGTTAGGGTTTACTTCAAAACCGGAGGAGTTTGCCCGGGTAGAAAGAGATATTTAAGTGTTGTCTCCATACTACTTTAATGATGAACAATAAAATTTTTAAATTAATCATGCTCCTTTTCAATCGTCCTTGTGACGCTTTACAATTAAACATTTTAATCAATAATAGTGCAACTGCAATTATAATAAATGTAATTCCCCTTTTTATATATTATAGGTATGACACAATGCGTTTACTACTTTATGAAATATGAAAGAACTTATACCATGCGTAAATAGTATTTCTAATTTTGCTTCCATATCTTTACTTTCAGTCACTGCAACCGAAATTCCCACAATACGCCAGTTTAAATGTACAAATTAAAGGCTACGATTATCCCATACTCGAAAGCTATCAGCGTTTTCTGCACAGAGTCGCTGAATATTTGGATATTGATGTCTCCGATTGTTATGCGCTACCGCCCCAACAAACACAAGTGCAACGTCTACGCCCCAATTCGGCAGTAGTGGAAGCTGAATACAAATTAAATTTGTTTGAGCGTAATCTGCAAATGAACAATGTCGATGCACCCGTTTATCCACAATTTCTGCGTATTGCGCAACAGGCGCTGCCAGAGGGTGTACATTTTAGCGTAGAAGAGCATTCAGATGAGTGTGAGGAACGACGTTATGTGCCCGATAAGGATCTGCTTGATTTAAAGGCCGAATTGGATCGCATGCATGGCGGTGGACCGAGTAGCAAGAAAAAATAATACCTAGTAATAAAAGTAGGTACGACTAGTACTATTGAAGGCTATAACACGTTTTATTGTTAACTAAAAAAATTGTTTTTGTATTGTTGTATTACACAAATGGAATGTTTCACTATTTAAAGCTTTTCACTACTAAATGGACGGCATATAAATTACATATACAATATATAAATGCTTTGCGGTAGACACCGACAGCGGCAGTAATAACTAAAGTCTAAAAACACTAAATGGTAGACGACATTATAGACATTGTAATTGCACTAAAGGTTATATTAATAAATACGCCAGACGTACGTTCGTTCAAACAACGCCAAAGTGTACCACTTTTATGGAAGATGAGGAGGATGTGTTGGCGCTTGATTTGCTATTGCTTTGAGCCTCGTCTTCCTTTCGGCGTGTTGGTGGACGTGTAACATCTAAAAGATAACATTTAATATATGCCATTTAAATGTTTTTTGAGATAACTTACTTGTGGATATTGGATTAAAGTCCTTCAGATATTCATCATGCGGATGACAGAGTGGTAAACTATCGGCTAGTTCTTTTTTGGGGTTCATAAAGTGCCTGGGCGTAGGACGCGCATAGCCATTACGCTTGGGCAGCATTGGTTTTTCTTTGCGTGGTATCTCCTATAGAATATATAAACAATATTTTATTTCAAAATAGTTTGCTATGTATAAAGGCTTAACCTACCGGTACTACTGCTACTTGTATGGTATCGGAGAATTTTACTTTATTCTTTTCGCCAGGCATGCTTTTGGTGCTGGTTGTATCCTTGTTTGCGCTAGTACCATTAACCGCAGCTGTTGCCGTATTTAGCTGTGTACTCGTAGAACTATTTGCAGCAATCGCATTGCCATTTGTTGCAATGGAGCTGTTTGATAGTATGGAGGCTGTTGGCTTTTTGAGGAGCAAACGTTTTTGATATTCTTCATTGATTATAAGCGCCGATGCAGATGGTATATTGCCGGAAACTAAAGGATGCTGATAGAATTTCGGTTGATATGTAGCCGTCGCTGCCGCAGTCAATGGCATTTGTGTAAAGTTCTTGTGCGTTGGTAGCTGTGTGCTGTGCGTTTCGGCGCTACTAGTTTGCGTTGTGCTACCAAAATGCGTTCCATTTAGTGAACGTGCCAAAGTACTCGTAGCATAGAGACTGGAGGCGCTGTTAAACGTTGCATTAGATGCAGCAGGTAGACCAATTGTCTGATCGGGCACATCCTCAGACCAGTAGTTACCTAAAAATTTGTAAGTATGTATTTTAATCAAAAGCCAAAAGTAAAACAACTAACTATATACCACTTTATTACTTATTATAAAAACCAATCATGTGTAATGTATGTTTAGAAAATCGGAAATTCGAAACATCAAAACTTTAACTCTCCGAGACATATTCATTCTACTAGCCACTTCAAAATCTGCCTGCCCACTATTCTGTCCGATTGTGCTTCGGTCTGTCTTCATAAAAAAAAATTTGAACTATTTTCAATTTATTTATTAAAAATAATCCCCTCCCATTTCAATACACTTGTTATAGCGATCCAACAATGATAAAAATGCTTGTGTTGTAGCTTTTTTATGGTTGAAATATCATAAAAAAACATCTTTTAAATTTCAATTTTGGGAATAGAGAAATCGGACGGGGCCAAATCAGATGAATACGACGGATGATGCAACACGCATACTAGATTTCGACCCAAAAAATGACGAATAATGATTGAGGTTTGTTTGGATGAAGTATCGTGCAACTGACACTATCATTTCTAGCTGCTGCAACGACTTCTCTGGAATGATGCGACACGCGTCAATTTTTGGGCATCCGATAAAGTATGTGCAATAAATTTTGCACAGACCAATGTTTTGCCCAAATCCTCGTGAAGAATGGTTCGAAAAGTTTCTCTACTAATGTCTAAAAGCTCTTGCATCATTTTCAGCGAAGCATTGTGATGATTTGCTTTGATCTATGAACACAGTTAGCGCTACTATTTTCTTTTATATGATTCGTGTCACGGAACTAATTCTCAACAAAAAACAACTTCAATATAAAAAAAAAAACTCAAGCTGTCATAAGATATAGCATTTTGCATCCAGGCAAATTTTATTGCCTGCGAATAAGAGTCCCTCTTGAGAGCAATGCAAAGAGACACCTAACAACGATCGAGACATGTTCGTCTGTGAGCTCTCTCAATTTGCTAAAAAATAACAACAACAAAAAGTGAGTGAGGCATAAGCAAGATATGAAAATGTTTTGTTTTGGTTTGGAGCCTTATTTCCTTAATTACAATTAAAAATATTTTTTTCAAAGATGGACAAAAGAATGATTTCTCTATCTACAGTGATATTTCGAAGCTATCTACAATGTATTTAAGTTTTTCCAACAAATTGTCTTTAGAAAATTATATCCTTATAATGAAGTCGTACATTGATCCTAACTAGCATGGATTCAACATGTATGTTGGGCATACTGATTGTGATAAAGCCTTGGACAAAGTATGTCACTCTGTACTTTTAAAAAAGCTTTTCTAACTTGGATACCATGCATCCTTATTGAAATGGCTCCATTCTTAACTTTGTAATTGTATTAACTGTATTCATATTTATGGAACTCGATCGACGAATTATGTAGCTACTTCTGGTCTTTCTCAAAAAGTATTTAAGGCTTTTATTGTTTAACTTATACAATAATAGTAGAAGGTATCATTTATATGCGAATGGCTTCAAATCTATAAACGAGTTTTGTGCTGTATTGGGTTACAGAACGATTAAATAAAGTGTTTCTCGTCACCTCGAGGAAACGACTGTCGCCAATTACTACGTCTTTCATTATTATCAACAATACTCTGCAAGCTAAAACTGAAATATTATATCTCAAAGTAATGTTTCTTAAAGATTTCTTTTCAACGAACATCTTATCCGAAAATCATATGCTATGACGACCTTTATCGCTTTTTGCTGTACCCTGTTCCCTATAGCCGAGCACTTCTTTACTCTACTTTTTCGTACAAAAGAAGAGTATTAAGTTGGAGTATGCGTCATTTATCACATTTTAAGCCATTGCCTTCATACAATAGTAGATGTCGTTTATCCTCCTTCAACCCTTAAAGACAGAAGATCAATTGCAGCATTACTGAACATAAATGATCTATTTTAGTTTTGGGTACTATTGATTGCTCTGTTCTGCTCTTGTTCAGCATATTCCATTTAATGGATTAACAAATTTCTTGTAAATTACTATGTGCATTCATAGAATTGCTATGTAACAGTTGTGTCTATATAACTTACCATTTGTTTGCCGATCACGTTCTTCGTTTAGCGCACTGCTGCCACTTTTAAGCGATAGCGTAGCCAGCGTACTCGTTGTTGTGTTCAGCTTTGTTTGCTTTAGCTCTGGTAACGGTGGTGGTGGAGCACGCGTTGTACTCTCCACACGTAATTCCGGTTTTGGAATATTAATTTTAATCATATCAGCATTAAATACTTTCGATTTGAACGAGGGTAATGGTGGCACATAATTCTTAAGCGCATTATTGTGTTGACTTTGTTGCTGTTGTTGTTGTTGTATTGTGCGCGTCATATCAGAGCAGGTGGACTGTGAACAAGCTGACTCAGAACGATAGTCACCCATTAGACTTAGATTACCATTGGCGCGATCCTCTTCATGCAATATGGCTGCCGCTTGACTAAAGGCAGCGCTTGAGAATTCACTCAAACTTGTTATGCATTTGGTCAAATTAAAAAGATCCATAAATAGATCATAGTCTTCAGTATCCTGTGCAATTTCGAAAGCTTCAACAAAAAGGTTTTTGCTGCAAAAATAGATACGTATATAAAACAAAATTAATAAAAGTTTATAAAATTTTATTTAAGTTACTAACCGTAAGAGAAAAAAACAAAAGCGTCGCTTTAGATCAAACACTTGATCGCTAAACTCGTCCTTTGTCTCCTCCGATAACGTTTCCGTAAAGGTTTTCAGCGCTTTAGCCATCAGCTCAAAGCGTGCACGTCGATTATCCGCACGAAAAAACACATAATTAGCAATCTTATGCAACGATATGAGACACATGGCGCCATAGGTTTCCCAATTTAATGCTACCAAAAGATTCACTGCACGTTCCAGCTGATGTAAACTAAGATATTTATCCACAATAACATCCGCTGTCAAACCGGAATTGTGTATATCACCACGCATACCGGCGCCGGCAAAGAAACGTAAACAACCAATTGGACCCTGCTCGTAGAGCAGCAGCAGAAAGCAATCGGTTTGTGCATAAGTATGCGTAAAATTTGCTAAATCCGGTTTGCGACTGAAGGCAATATTAAGCAGCATTGGCTGCACCGAAAAATAGTGCGAGAGGTCGAGCAGATTAAGCGGTGTTACATCCTCGCTTTGCATCTGATTACTAATTGGCGTAAGTGCCAAATCAAAACACTGAAATTGCGAGCGTTCATTGGCAATCATAATGATGGCGGAGTCACAGTGCCAGGTGCATTGTGTAGGTATCTGTGTAGCAGCAAGCAGAGACATTAAACATACTATATAGTAAGTAAGTATAAGCAAAACTTACAATATCAATTTGTGCAACATATTTTGTAGTCTGCAATACCAAATCATGCAGACAAATATTGCGATCAATAGTGCCCAGAAATAGTTTCTCCTGATCCGGACTAAATGCAAAACAGCAAATTTGCGTGCCCATGGCTATGGAGGTGAGCGCAGTGCGTAGCATTTTACCTGGATTTATTTCATATGAACAGATTTCGGCAGAAATTTCACCTTTGCGTGAGACTTTCTGTTCTAGTGTAATGATTTGGCTTTCGGTGGAACGCAGAAAATCAACGCAGAGTGGATCATTTTCAGACCAGCAGTAGGCAATCGATTCCAGTTGCATGCTAGATAAGAACACAAAATGAAAATTAATATTTTTTGCATTAGCTATAAATATAAAGGATGTTTTTTAGAGGTGTAGAACTTTTAATTGAATTCAAATACTGAGATTACACAATTTCAAACTGAAAATTGGCTTTTTTGAAAGATCATTAGTGTTCAACTATGATTCTGGGCACGTGGCAATTTGAATTCCAATTTTCGATCACTTTTTCAATCAATTTTGACCTATCTTGGCAATGGCTCGCAAAATGTTGTTTTTCAAGTCGTCCGAAGTTGCTGGTTTCTAAGTACAGTGTTCTGAATCGATAACTTAGGCATTCAGACACATCACTACGTCGTTAATTGCCAAAGTTTCTTCCTGAGAAGCACTGCAGTGATCTGGCAGCCGAAATGACGTGTTGAGGTTTAGTTCCCCATTCTGTAAAATCATGTGTGAAAAATGATTCGAGAAGCAGTTGTGGATTTGTCGGCAGAGTTGTAGAAATATTTGAAGGCTGGAAAAACAACAAATTTCAATGAATTACTGGCAAAGTACTCAGCCAACGTATTTTACTTGTAGAATATCTCGGTAAGCAATGACAAAAAAAAATCGCAAAATTTGTTTAAAATTCAAAATTAAATCCATTAGTTGCTCGGATGGACGATTATGTCGAGCGTAAAATGTACGTACCGCACGGTAACATTTCGAAACTGAAAACAATTTTCGAAATAAATTTGCACAGCGTTGTTCTGGCCTTACTCTATACATGATAAAATGGCAAGCCAAACTAAGCACAAATGACAATAGCGAACAATTTATGACAGTTTAATTACTGTCGCAAAATGGAACCTCTAAAAAAACATCCTGTATTAGCTGTGTTAATAAATATATAATATTTACGCTTTTATTTTGAAGACATGTATATTTGCACGATCCTGATCACGTACGGTAGGACGCCATGGATATACCTCATTTTGCGAGGATTGTGTCCATACAACAAACAAATCAAAACTGCCATTAACTGTCAGATGACGTGACAACTTTCGTTCCGTTGCACCGGGTATAATCACATGAAAGATACGCGGCTCCATATTTGCAATTTTTTCGGGCCCTTGCGGCCGCGCATTTGGCTTTTGTAGATACACCACCGTCAATTGATTTGTATTGTAGGCAAGCACAATGTGGGAACGTGTAAAAAACGCTAAATATAATAAATAAAAAAAAAGAGTAAAATACAAAGTGGAAAATGCAGCAAACAACATAAAACATGAAAAAATATTTGCAACAAGTTGCAGCTTAAATTAATTAAAAATTATAATAATTGCATGTGAATGTATGACGACTGAGTGAATGAGTAGCTAAGCTGGTTGACTGACTGACTGACAACTGTGAGGCTGCTGCTGCTGCTTTTGTTGCTGTGGGAAAGTCTAATCAGCCGGAATCGTGTGCGCAAAATGCAAATTTCTCCATACAAATAACTAAATGCATATGCACGCATGCTGCCAACAACAACACCAACAACAGCAGACCCCACCGTTTTATTATTATCACCGCCAACCAACCATCCAACGAACGAACGAACGAACATCACTTACCATCGGTAATAACCTCCGTTGCTAATTTGCCAACGAGATACTTTTCAAATACCATACGAAGTATGTCGCCCGTGTAGATATCGACACAGATATGCGCAATGATGCCATTTGAAAAGAGCAGCAGCACCTGCGCCGCATCTTCCCACTGCGCATGCACCACTTTGTGCAGGCGCAACAGTTCCTCTAGTTTTTTAATGTTATCCTTCAGACGGCCGGCAGCCTTGCGACTATTTTTCAATACCGAGAGTCCGTTGCGCCGTTCCGTATAATCGCGCTTGGCCAATGTTGCAAGCTCGTGCTGCACCTGTTGCTGCTGCTGCAACGCTTGCAGCTCCCGTTGACGCACATAGCGAAAGGCGCCCAAATCGGTGGATTTAATGCGTAGCGCATCGTCACGTATGCTCCAGAAATGGCATTCGCTGACCAATGTAAGCATTTTACTATTTAGTTATTAGTGTAGCCGCAACATTTTCGGATTTACTTTATTATTTAAGAAAACTTTCCACTTGGCATTTTTTGTTTTTTTTTTTTGTTTTAAGTGATCTTCTGAAGGCTATCTTCTGTGTCGTTGTTACATTGAGTTATGAGCTTTTTTAGTTGCGTATTTACATTGCACTTGCTTCATATTGCTTTGTTGTTGGTTTCAAGTATATATATTCTTTGATCACTCTTTTCTTTTTTAAAGAAATAAACAATATTTTTATTTATTTTTGCTGCGCGTTCGTCGTTTACACAAATGCTTCTTCTTCTCATTTGATTGTAAAGACATGAGTTGCCATGCTGCTGTTCATTTTTGCAGCACAGCAACACTAAACGATCGTGCGCGCAGTACTCTTTTTCATAGTAAGAAAAATAACCGTTAAAAAAATAACCATAGGCATTTGAGAATTAAAGTAGTTTGATTAAATTTTGTTGTTGTTTATTTTTGTTTTATTAACAATAAGAATGAAGATAACCAATAAAAAAGCAGACTCTTAATTACAACTAGTATACTTATATTAACGAGCAATATTAATGTGAGGAGTATAAATGCAGATTAATTGATGTATTTATTATGTAGGTGTACTTAAACTAATCGAACAAATCATTAGGCTTAGTACGTTTAAGCCGTGACACTACCCCAATAGTATTTAAAAGATAAGATGCTTCATCATTTACATGCTGTTGCAGACGAATTTGGTGTTTTCTTGCCCGATTTTTTAAAACGTGTTCGACATTGTCTATACTGAGGTTACGATGTAAGTCGTTATTTCGAACATACCATGGGCATTGACCATTGCATTTAAAACAATATTTTAAAATCGTTGAATGATCTGTATAGCTTGCTTTAGCGCAATCCCATAGTTAGATCCCATATGCCCAAACTGTGTTTGCAGAATCTGCTTATAAATAGCAATTTTATTCTACAGAATAGCTGTCCCGGCCCGCGTCGTTGGTCCCAGAAATTATCATTTTCGAGTGGATCGAATTGTGAATTTAAACCATTCTCGAACCACTGCAGGCCCTTGTTCTAGGTGTAATGTATGTTAATTGAAACTGATGATTTTTGATGATGATGATTCATAATATTTATTCAAAGGTTGTATATAATTAAATAGATAGTTACTGCAATAAACTTCTATAAACTACGTTAAATGTTTTTTTTTTTTAAAATAATTTAATAAAAATTTAAATAGAAATGAAATAAATTGTAAGTGTATCTAACCACAAAAAAACTATCAATTAACCAATATCATTATAGCCTATGTGTTATTCTGATATATGAGCTATATTATTGTGAAGTTTCATTTTAATTCATTCAGTAGTTATTGCGTGAAGGAGTAACAAACATCCACACATCCATACAAACTTTCTCGTTTATAATATTAGTAGCATTGACAATACTGATTTACGGTCAATCAGCGATTATAATGCTTGAAACTTTAAATCAAGCTCTTTGCGTTTTATTCGATATGTTCCTTCGAGAGTAGCTTCGCATCCAGAGTCATGCCAAGATATTTGGCGGTATTTGAGTACGGAATTTGTATTCTATCAATGTATAGTGCAAGATATCGTACAATTTTGTCGGTAAAGTCCACATGCACGGATTTTGCATGGTTCAGTTCAATTTTCCACTTTTTTGTCCATTCATGGATCCTGTGTAAGCTTATTTTGCTTATCTGTTCATTATCCCAACAGCTAGTGTCATCAGCAAAGTTATGGTATTTCCAAATATAGGTAAATCGCTGGTATATAGGAGGTAGAGCATTAGGCCCAATATACTTCCCTGAGGAACACCTGCCTTAATTTCACGCAATTTAGAATATGTTTTGTCTTCCTTTACTGTGAGATATGAGGATATCATTGCACAGTAGTCAGCAGTTAAGAGATAACAGATTTTGTGTATTAATCTTCTATGCCATACCTTGTTAAACGCCTTCGACACATCAAGGAAGACTGCTGAGCAAATTTGCTTATTTTATACAATAATATTCAATACAATTGGTCAATGCACTTGGTCGATGGTTGAATGGTTCCGTCTGAATCCAAATTGTTGTAATGGTAACAGGTCTATTTCTATTATAAATACTTGTATACTATTTGCCAGTATATTTTCAAAAACTTTTGACAGAAGTGGCAAAAGAGAAATTGGCCGATGTGAGCTTAGGAGATTCGGATTTTCCAAGGTTTAATAATCATTTTAACCTCCGATATTTTCCACGAGGCTGGTACATGCTGTAGATGTAATGAAGCATTTATAATTTGTGTTATTTTTTTAATGGTATTTATGGAGACTTGTTGCAATATACCTCAGCTGTGATCGTATCAAATTGCGCAGTCTTTTTCAATTTTAAGCAAAGCCAAAACGAACGGATACGACGAGTGCCTGATTTTTAAAAATCGACTTTTTGTATATAAATCACAAACAAGTCCTAAACGATTTTGAACCATTTTTTGATCAATTTCAGTCAAACAGTACAATGATCTTTCGGAAGCCCAAATGTTCGATCATAATGCGATTTTTTTTTTTTTTTTTACATATATTCAAATCTAATTCCAGCAATTACAATTAAGAGTTTGACTTATGTGTAAAGAATTCAGGAAAAGTTTTGTTACCTTAGTTCCAATAGCTGCTGACATCTTGTTCAGTTCAATGTATCATACTACTCTTATATCATGTTTTGAATGAATATGATCAGAAAAATTAGTGATTATGATTACTGATCACCCGCATACATCTATTAGTGATCAGTTATCAAATGGTTATGTTCAATGCGCACTAATTTGGAATACCTATTTAACAACGAAAGATTTTAAATACTACTTTCATCAATTGTCATGCATTTCAGTTAAACCAAAATAATCTTGTTAACTAACTGGTAATCAAGCAAGTGTTATGCTGGACACTGATCTATGTATGTATTGTATATCAAACTAACTAATGTTAGCATTTTTATATATTTCGTATATTTTGTACCCACAGTGCAATGTTATACGTTTCCATTATGTTCAAAATATTCCAATTGAATTTATATAGAGGGGGCGTATTTTGCTCTAATTTGCTCAAATTATTTAAACAATAGATTGAAACACTTTCAGTTCAACAGGAAAAGTGCTTTGAATAAGTTCGCTATTGAAAATGGTTTACGAAACATCATACGCGAGTGGTAAAAAACCATTTCAGCCAGATGCAAATCGCGGCAAATGGCAAAATCCTAACGACTTCATCTATGCCTGTCTAGGTCTTTTTATGAAAATGGAGAATTCAGTTTCTTTTTTTGGCTATGAACTTGGAAGTATGCATAAATAGAATCAAACTACTTAGAATCAAACTACATTGAGATCAATAATAAAATCCGTTTCTCAGTTCTAAGCATAGTAACCTACCCGCTCGTACTTGCCATATATGTGGTTCCTATGATGGTTATACAATCGTTTATGGGTCAATTTTCGAGTAGTGGCTCAATATCAGCGCTACGTCTGGCGCCAATTTTTAAAGGTAAGTTTTTTTGCAATTGTCTCTGTGGTATAATTTTTTTAATTAATTTTTGAATTTTTAGGTATTGGTTACGTTGGCGTGGCTTTGCATGTCTATACGCTAATGTACTATAGCATTTTTGCGGCTATACCTTTGGTATTTTTAATGAACTCGTTTCGTCCGACATTGCCCTGGAGTTGTGAAGGTTGGCCGAATTGGGCAAAAAATTTGACAGAAGAACAACGAATCGATGTATGTGGAAACTCCAATTTTTGTTTACTTACCTTTCAGTATTATCAGTATTTGAAATTTTGTAACGCGTTAAAGGAGGCATCGTAGACACCTTAAATTATCTATATTCTTGATCAGTTCGACGAGACGAGTCGTTCTAGCTTTGTCTGTCTCTCTGTCCGTGCGTCCGTCCGTCTGTCTGTCTGGATGTCGTTGTGCATTTTTCGGGCAGCAATTTGTAAGATATCTGGGGTAGCCCCCTACCATAACGCCCATGGGGGACCTTTGACTTTTTGTATGAAAATTGTTTTTATAGCTGTCAATATCACCTTCTTATAAAAGGACTTTTCACATACTATATTTATCAATGGGTGCGATCCCCCACTTCTTGGAGTAATCCCATACAAATTACACGCCTACTTATGCCTTTTTGTATGTAAAACGTTTTTATTGAACTCGATATCGACGTGATATTTGACATGACCGCTTCTTATGGACGGACGCTTCGCACATATATAAAGGGGCGTGTCAAGCCCACTGTTAGGGGATTCCCCAATAGAAGTATTAACTGAAAATTTTATATAGTGGCCTCTTATGGACGAACGCCTCACATTTAGCGAAATAGATGTGATTTCTCTATTTTAGCGGTAGCTCCCATACAAACCCACCACCTAATATTGGTATTTTTTATGAATAACTTTATCATTTCAGACAAAATCAACTTGACATTTGACAAGGTGGCGTGTCACGCTCACTTTTAGGGATAGGCTCCAACAAACTTAGATCCCACATTTGGTTTGATAGATTTTAAAAGTTTTTTTTTTCAAAACCTACTAAGTTCATAGTTTAAAACTTCAGTACCACCGAAGTTAACGTTTTTTCTTGTTTTTAATTTTTATAGATTTGCAATATAACAGTGAATACCAGTAATAATGTCAATAGCACTGAAAATGCAACTTTTGTGATTTATCAATTGCCATCGGTTCTATATTTTCGGTTAGTAGATCGTTCAAAAACTGAGCCATAACAAATTTATAAATATTTCTTTCGTGTTTTTTAGACAACACTTCGAGAACTATGAAAATGAATGGGTACATCTGCGTGATCACGAGCTCTCCTGGGTTATGGTGGGCGTAATAATTTTAGTGTGGGCAATAGTCGCATATATTTTTTACGAATACTCCGAAACATCAAAGGTATGTGCATCTATATATATTTTAATAGAAAAAAAGGAGCTTATATTTTTTTTCGTAAATAGTTTGGTACACTACTTCGCTATACCATTTGGACTACATTGGCGCTCTCAATAATCTGTTTCTTTGGTTTATTGCAATTGCCTGGAGCTTCAAATAGTTTACTACATTCTATGAAGTTTTCCATATCGTGGATGGATATACTTAACACTATGTCGCCAATAATGATCTTCGGTTTTCAAGCATTTGGTTCCGGTTGGGGTACACTTATTACATTGTCCAGTTTCAATAGCTTCAAAACGGATATTATGCGTTACAGTTGGATAATATCTATTGCACAGCTTATCTTCTTTATGCTTGTATCTTTGATGTCGACCATGATATGGTATCATTATGAGCGTAAGTTTCGCAAGTGGAAGATGCTTTATGTGAACTCTATATAACTTCATTATAGATAATTTGAAAGGACTCGAAGATAGTGCCTATACGAATATGTATTATGGCTGGATATTACAAATTTCGAGTGGCAGTGCTATTGCTAGTCTAAAATATCCAAATCTTTGGTCAATACTCTTCTACAGCATGCTTACACTGGCTGCCTTGGTGGTGATTGTAAGCATAGTTTAATAAGTTTAATAATTAATTATATAGATAAGTACGCAAATATTAAGCTTAAGTTTTTCTTTCTCAGACCACACAAATATTTACAGTGCTCAAGAATATTTTCGATGAGTTCGAGTCCTTGCGTATGCATAAACAGGAAGTTACCTTTGGTTTTATTGGATTTTTGGCTATTATCTCCATCTACTTTTGCACTAATGTAAGCTTTGGCTTTCGCTTAAAAATCGGTTGACATTAATCTTAGCAATTTCTCTCAACACAGCATGGATTCGAAAACATTTTTATATTATCTTTTGACGTGTTCTTGGTACAAGTTCTATTACAACTTTTGTTTATATTTGCTGTACTATGGATTTATGGACAGGAGCGTCTACAGCGTGATTTGCAGTTCATGTTGAATGTGCGCTTCGAGAGCTGGAAGATACAGTTTATACGCTTCTTTGTACCCATTGTCTTGTGTTTCTCATTAGTAAGTATTGAGCATGTATGATCCATGTACAATACTTAAAGCTTTCTTCTTCATTTAGCTCGATTTCGTTTTTGTCTCTTATTTCGAGCACAAATACCACCTCAGCTATATGCATATATTCTCTGTGATCTTGGTTGTGGTTCCGCTATTTCTCATACCAGGCTATGGCATCTATAGTACTTTGACATCTCTTGCCAATTTTCGTGAAAATTTTTCAATTGCTTGCAGACCAGTAGACTGGTATCCCGTCGAATTGGAGGATCGGCGTCGCTATGAGCAAGCTGTGGGTAATTTGGATATTACGCAACAATTGTGTGATGCTGCAGAGGATACTATTTGAAAGCATCGTGTTTATAATATTGAGTTATATATGTATGTAAATGAAAAATCAAAAAGAATAAAACTATATTAAAGTAACTTCTTTTTTGTGTTCTTTCTTGGAAAAAAATCAATTTCAACTGTTTCTGTACAGATATTATTGTACTGTTTTTATTAGCTTTATATTCGAGGTATTTGAAAATACTTGCGGAAATGATTGAAGAGATTTCAACCAATAAAGTGCTTATACTTGGTTTCTTTTAAAAGTTTCATCAAATACATCCCTTGTTAGTTCGATTTAGACAATGTATGATTACTTCTTAATCCATTTGAAGCCAAACCTCTGCAGAAAATGGCATTATAAAAGCGACTTGATGACACATTCAGCTATCCCAAGCGGTCACCAAGATAACATTTAAAGGAGAGACATGTGTTGTAAAAAAATTCGCTTTATAATGCCATTTTCTGGAGAGGAGAAGTTACAATAATCAATCGGATAGATTCAGCATTAGTCACAATTATTGAGCTCTCGTAACAGAAGATATATTCATTACAAACATTTTGTGAATTGAGAGATGAAAGCCATTTCGGAATGCCATCCGTTTCGGATTTGTTTTAGTGCTAACTATTTAAGATTTCATTGCAGATACCAAAAAGTATTTTCCACATTGTGCTTCACAGAATTGATCAAGTGCCATAATTTCGACTAAGTAAATATTAAAGGAAACCGCAAGAGAAGAGCGGTGAAGTCTTATTCTAAGGCGGCACCAAATAATAAAAAATCAAAGAAAATATCACAGCATAAAGATTAAACTCAAAACAAAACTTTACGTCTGACGAACTACACAAATAGTGCGCTTGATATTGGATTCCAAAACTGAAATCGATGTTGGCTTGTCTACATAGACCAACGATTTCAAATATTTCGAGAGAAAGTAATCCGGATCGCATGATCTTGCGGGCCAAGCAATGGGCTTCGTTTATGGAGATTAATTTATCGTCAAACATTTCCCTCATGAAGTCGATAGCTACTCCAGAAGTATGGCATGTGACGCAATCCTGTTGAAATCAAAGGCCTTTCAGACGTATTTTTAGAAACAAAACAAGAAAAAAATTTAACTTCTGTGGAACCGAAGCTTTAATGCCATTCACACGAAGTTTCAAGCTGTGTAAAAAAGCAGGTGTAAAAAAAAAATATTTGTAAAAGTTAACAATCTTATAAGTTTGTTGGGCCCACACCTAAAAGTTTGCGTGACACGTCCATTGATAGCTATGTGAAGCGTCCGTCCATACGAAGCCACCATGGCAAATATCAAGTTGATTTTGCCTAAAATGATAAAGTTTATCATGAAAAATATCAAAGGCGTATGCAACAACTCTTATGCAAAATATGGTCCGATGAATGCATGCCCAACGATTAGAGTCTCAGTGTTCTTTGTCCTATCCTCAAGAAAGGAGACACCGCTGTCTGCGCGAACTACCGGGGAATCAGTCTCCTTTCAATATGATACAAAATTTTGTCCCGCGTACAGTGTAAACGGCTGGAGCCATACACGAATCCACTGATAGGCCAGTATCAGTGTGTCTTCAAACCAAAGAGGTCGACCATTGACCAAATTTTCACTTTACGCCAAATCCTGGAAAAGACCCATTAGTACAATAAAGACAAACACCACCTATTTGTCGATTATAATGCCGCTTTCGACATGCCGAACGCCCTATCTGAACTAACAAGCGGTGAACGAGGACAAGACGACGTACTTGGTGTCCACTCACAGACCATCAGCGTGTCTTGGACGGTCTGCGAGTATGAAGAATTTCAACTTAAATGTCTATCTGGGAACAGAATTTACCAGCGACCACAACGTTAGCCGAGAGATCAGACGAAGAATCAACCTAGCTAATCGCTGCTACTTTGGGCACAGCAAGCAAATTAGAAGTAGAGCCCTCTCTCGAACTAGGAAGATAAAAATCTATAAGACACTGATAATCTCGGTCCTACTGTATGGCGCAGAAGCCTGGATCCTGACATCAACGGATAGAGCGTCTTTAGGAGTGTTCGAGAGAAAGATTCTTCGTAAGATTTGTGGTCCCCTTAGAGTTGGCGTTGAGTTTAGGACCTGTATGAATCATGAGCTGTATAATGTAGTTGACATAGTCCAGCGGCTACACTGGGCTGGTCACCTCATCCGAATGAAACCCGAAGCTCCAGCACTAAAGGTTTTTAAAGCCAACACCTGAGATGGAAGTGAGCCTCATCGCTGTACAAATTATTGCGGTGAAAATATTGAACAACTTCCAACAATTATGTATGTAAATATGTACGCAATTTTGAGCGTTGCCATATTAAAAAACTTAGCTGCTTTGAAGAACACGCTTTAATGCATAATAAAGTCAACCATTAGTTTATTAGTTTAAACAAATATTATTTCATTTTATTGAATTTTCGCAATTTCAAACTAAAACAGATCATTAAATTCTCACAGCTAGACCAACTAATAATAAAAATAATCATAAAAAACAAAAATATAATATATATATATATATATATATATATATATATATATATATATATATATATATATATATATATATATATATATATATATATATATATATATATATATATATATATGTATTGTATATATGTATACATATAATGTGTAAGTTAAACATACTAGAAATATATAATGCTAATATTATATAAGATATACTTATTACTAACAATAGTTAAACAATAACATATGTAATGATTAATAGTAAGTGTAATAATAGTATAATAAAGTTTATATCGCATTTTGAAAACTTAATACAAATTTTTTTTTTTTTTGTTTTTTTTTTGGATTTTTATGTATGCATGCAGTATTACGTATATAGTATGTATGTACGTGTATCGATGAGTAGCATTGTAGATAGAATGTGTGTATCTTGTGTATTGTGTTTTTGAAATTGCAAACCAATCAATAGTTCACAATAATAATAATAATAAATAATAATTCAATTTGTGCTTAATTTAAATTTAAATTATATGACACTCTTTAAATAATTAGGAGAACAACAAAATGGAAAAATTCTTTCTATAGCAGTTTTCCAAAATACTTAAAACTCATTCTTCTTTCACTTTTGTTTTTTTGTTTGTTTTATATATACATAATTTACAAAGCGATACGTTCCACTTTTCACTTATTTCGCATTTTTGGGTAGAGGTATTTTTTAAAATAAAATTTACAATAATTAACAATTTATTTAGATTTCTCTTTTTTTTATATATAACTAATAGCAGCCTTACACTTTCGACGAATTTCGTATATAAACATTTTTGTTTTGTTTTGTTAAACTTAAAACGAAACAATTCTTTAATTTTTTTTTAGCAAATTTTGTGCTTCAACAAATATTAATTTTGGTACATAAAGCTGCAAATTGTTTAATCAGTACAATTTTGTTATTATTATAATTATTATTATTTCTGCTTTTTAAAGTTTATAAATCAGTGTTTTTTTTTTTTTTTAGTACTATGGCACTCCATAGTATTTTCATAAAAATAAGATCACATTTAGTACATTTGATTTTGATCAATTATCAAGTATGAATAAAGTCTAAACACAAAAGCTTTTCTTTTATATTTATATATGTATATAGGCTTATATATGTACAGGGGTTTTCAATAGGCACATACTAATTTTGTACTTTAATACTAACGCACAGCTATAAAGCATCTGTCAACGTCAAAACTTAAAAATTTCTACTGAAATTCTGAATCGGTGGCTGCAACTCTAAGAGTACGCCGCTTACTCCAATTTTCGATTCAATCATTAAAATTTCGAAACGTTGCACGTTTATAAACTTCAACATGATAAAAATGTAAACCTTGACGTTGTCAGATTCTGCATGCGTTAGTTTTAATATACAGCTTTGTTATCTGCCTATTGAAAACACCTTTTTATATGAGAAGTTTAAGTTTACAATAAAACTTTAGTGCGTTTTAATTGAACTGAAAGTTGTAATTTTTCCAAGCATTCCTCAATTATAATTCAAATATTAGTCTCACACTTTACAAACAGTACATTTCAATGTATGTATTTCTTGTTCTTGTAATGAGAAATAAATCTTCTTCTCTAAGCTTAGTTTAACTAAACTAGTTCAAGATTATAAACTATGTAATTTGCGCTCGTTGGTTAAATCGTCTAGAAAAATCAGATAATTCTCAAAGTTCTAAACATTTCTATAAGTTTTTTGTTTTGTTTGTTTTTGTTATGCATAGATTGTATATTCACTATTAACTTAAAAAGATTTTTTTCTCTTATATGTATATACAAACATTACATATACATATATTTTAAATAAGAATAATAATAATAATGTCGCATAAGAACTACGCTGTGTATCTGTAACTATTTAGCCATTGGCGTATTTAGTGGGCGGGCGGTTGGGGAGTAGTAGTAGTTGTTGCAGTACGTATTTGTATATACGTGTTATTATAGTTGATGTTATTGTGGTACAAAGTTAATACAATTAAAAATCGTAGAATTCATTCGATTTATTATTGAAACGTCGTGTCAGCACATAGACAACCGCCTCATAGGTCGCCATCATAATGGCGGTATTCGGTATCTGTCGCACTAATTGTGTAGCCAAGCCTCTGCAAAGAGAAAGAGAATTTGAATTGTTAAGTTTGTATATAAAAAAAAATCAATAAAACTTATTTTTTTAAAGCTTAATACTGAGATCGATGAACATTTTGTTTTATACCGAAAAAACTTCATATACTTCATACGCTGTTAAACAACAAACAAAAATTTTCATATACTCATATACTCAAAAAACAGCTATCCATTGTGGTCTCTCAATTATTATACCATAACCATTGGAACTATTTAATTTTATGATTCTGAACTTTAAATTAAAAAGTACTTCCCATGTGCATTAATCTCGTTTAACTCATGGACTTTTACTCTTCTTCGTTAGTTTCATAACTGCTGCATAGGTCAGGTGATTTGACTTCACTCCTAACTGTATAGCTGCAACCTAGGCTTGAAAGATATATCAGTTATTTAGAAGTCTATAGCAGGTATCTAGCCCCATTACTGGCACATATGTACCCTCTGCGATTTGGTTAATGAATCTCGAACCGTTATTAAATATGCTTAAAGAATCGGTCACCCTCTGTTGTTGGTCATGTCATTCTGGCCGAATAAAAATTAGAATTTTGCATCTTTTATAAAAAAAAAAAAAAATAGTTTTACAACGCAGTAATCAGTTGTTTGTGGTCGATGTATGGTATAGTTTGAAATCATTTAATGACATATTTTACCGATTTTCCATGAGTTGCTTTCTGTAAGCTTTCTAGCGACAATAAAGGGAAATGTGAACAGACATTACAGCTTCGCAAACGGAATGGTTTGTTGCATTGTATGACGACAAGAGATGAAAAAATTATCTATATGTTAATCCCAATCATCAAAAATCGTAAGATAAGCTCACCAATGACAAGCTTAACATAGATGGCAAAAGTTAATGTCCATGGTTCCAAGCTCATGCTCTGTATTTGGCGGCGTCAGCTGCGTGTAGTGAACGATGAGCTGTTGACAAGCAACAAAATCATCATGGGGGATGACTTCAAACAAAAAATGATGCGTTTGTGCCGAGTATTGACGACAAAACTGACGCAATGCGAGCAGAGATGCGATAAAGTGATTTTTGAGAACGAAAATGCTTGGTCTCATCTTGTAAAATCTGTTAAAATCAACTTCAATACGATCAAATGGTAAGTCCTACCCCATCCGCTGTATTCACTAGACCGAATACTGGCTAAGTACAGTGAACTCGAACGTACACACAGTTCGGATATGTTCCCATATGAACATTTTACATGGACAAATAGGTATTTTGTTTATGCGACTTTACGTTGTATAAAGCTATTCAGGGTTGCCACAGAAATCGCTAGCGATTTGGCTACTAGTGAGTTGCCAAATCGCTCAAGAAATGTCACACTTCGAGCGTTTTCAGTTTTGTAGTTTTACAAACCTTTTCGAACTTGGCTACACAGGGTAGACACCACGCAAGAATAAATTAGTCTAATATTTGTTCTGCATTATTATTGATTTTTTTTTTATTAGCAAAATGGATATTTTAAAGTGGTATTTAGTTAAATGTAAATTAATTGTATTTATTTGATTTTATTTTTGTTGTTTCCAAGTAAAAATATTTAAATTTATTGCCAGCCAACCTAAACCTAATTTTACACGGCAGCTCTATCAGCTGTGGAGCCACCTTTACAATGGTACATGAATGGCAACAACAGTTTAAAGAAACGAATCGCAGTGAATCGAACTAAAACTCTCACAAAATAGCAAAAATAAGATCCACTTGAAAATGGGCGCATAGCTGCGGAAGCCGAGAATGCTAGATGGATGAAATTTGGTACATCGGTTAAGGGTACCGGAAAAAATAAGATTCACTGGGAAAATATGCTGTGCCATATAATAGAAAAACAAGAGGGACACATTACAACGCACGCCGGATTCGCTTAAATGTGTACAAATTTTTAGAAAGATTGGAAAAATGTAATATTTTTTACTAAAAGCCGGAACGTGCTTATAATGAAAGATTGAGCGTCGTGATTTAAAAAACAGTAAACGTTTATTCTTCTCACTTTATTCGTACTCCCTTTTGAAGATAAGATGTTGAAACTAAAATTATTAGATATTATTTACTTCATAGAGGAGATAATTGAGGTCGGTCAAGTGGTTCCACAAATATTTGAGCTCAAATAAAATATTTTTTCTGATAAGTACGGCAAAAATAGCAATGCTTGATCAGCCGGATTTAGGCCGAATGCTTTTTCGTTTGTTTGAATCAAAAAGGTACTCAAATAATGCCATATTACAGGAAGTAAATCACTTCAAAGAGCCAAGAAGGAATTACCAACATGCTAGGCGTCGAAAGATTGTCTTTGTCATACGAAAATTTTTATAGAGATTGCAAGAAAAGTGCATACTTCGTCATTAGTAATTTCGCTTCCGACATGTGGTATTTTTAGCGTTATTTCCGCGTCAGAAATAACATACTTTGACGTATATTAAAACCAGCTGTGAATTACAAGCGTATGGATGCATATAATTCACAGCTAGTTTAATGGTTTTTTCTCTTAAACGTCTTTTGTGCTGTTCTGTTTTCTGTTATCTGATTTCTACGATTTTCTACGTTTACTCGAAGCTGCTAATAAAGATAAAATATCACGGTGTTAGCTAAGATTGTTACAAATGCATCTATGTATATCTCTGCCTGCATACAATAATAATGACATTCGACGCTGTTTCTCGATGCAGTGAATAGCATCACTCACATAAGTTTTATTTGGTAGTGCCGATTTATCGATGTATCAACAAGGAAATACTCGTACATATCCCGTTCAAAGGTTTCTTGCACTTCGCAATTGTAAATGATTTACGCTATCTATAAAAATCAACTAAAATTCTTTTATATACAATATAAAAGATTAGCATTACCATAATACCTCTTGTACTATTTTTGAACGATTTAATATTGAAAGATAAGAGTCACTCTTGATAAAGGAAATTCTGAACAATTCTTCAAGTTTTGTACTTTGAACAGAGCCTATATATAATGCAGAAATTTAAATCTAAACGATTAAACTTAATGGGTGAGACGTAGCTGAACAAACAAAACAAATATATGAAACTAAACCAGGTGATAATTAAAATAAAAATCAAAACGTAGACCAACTGTTGATCGAAATATATATACAAATACAGATGGTGGTGAAGAAAAATAAAAAAAATAAGATCTTGCAAATTTAATAAAATGCGACGCAGTTAATTGTCTAGATAGTATACGAAATCGTGGGTGTGCTATTAATATAAAATTAGCACTCCTGCTAAAAATTTGGTTGTTATTTATAATAAAATAAAAATGGGAAGATAAAAACTGAATCTGATTTACGAAGCGTGAGATGAAATGTTTGCTAGATATTATATATAGAAGATACAAACAAAATTGGTAAAAAGATATTGAACTATACGCATTTTAGATGCTCTACGAGTTAAAAGTTGAAGAAATCACTTAGAAGCTACTAAATCCATATGTATTAATGTGTTACTCCACTCAACTAACTATGCATCTTTTAAACGTTATGGTAAAATTAAACGATTTTCGAAATTTAACACTGAAAGTGGTGAAAATCATTGAATATATATTAATTCACATGAAGTTAGGCTAGTATTGGGAACTGAGTATTCTCATCAGATAGTAGCCTGAGATACCAGCATACTCTACACTACTAGACAAGTCAAGGATCTCGCGAGCGAGTTGAAAGTTGTTCAGATTTGTAGCTTCAAGTTAAGAAAACGCCGTGATAGCGTCTTCAATAGACCAAAATCAATGGTTTCAGTTTTCTAGCTAATATAGACTCATTTATGAGTCTATATTATAAAGTGGTTTCATCTATACCAATGCTGTGAATTTTAATAGGATGTTAATATAACAACATTCTTACTAAATTTGGAGTTTCTATCTTGAATAAAAAAAAATTGTCAGAGCCGCTATCTGGATGGTTTTTAATGGATCTAAATGCTGGTCTGAGGTGAGTTTATTTTACGAGGGTTTATGAGATGTGTAAATATAGCAAAGCGACATATTTCTTTTTTAAATATTTTTTTCGAAGATAGTTACAAACTGGAACTGGGCGTTTTTGAGTTCTTTTTCTCAGACACTCAGATTGGGAGGAAGGCATCCCTGGTACTAGACCATCAACCATTCATCAGCTCGGCTATATGTGTATTTGGATTTCTAATGCTATGAGTGTCTGGCCCACGGTATTTCAATCTGAGGTCTGCGTCCTAAGGGGGCCAATATTGCCATATTGTCAGATAGTCAAACGGCTATCAAAATACTAGCTTCCTGGTATTTTTTCAAGAAAACTGGTTCTAGTCAAAGTCTCGATGCTAGTCACAAGGGTATCGAATGAAATGAAATTGCTGATGAGCTGGTCAGTATTGGATCGGCAAGAACCTTCTTGTGGATTTAGCTAAGCTAACTGAGCTAAGTCTAAATTCACCATTGCAGACTTCTTTAGAAATTTTCCTATTCAGCACTGTAAGGTCTCTCCTCAGAAACAGAGTTGTTGTCTTTGCTTGAGGACGATGAAACTAGTCGACATCTGCAATGCGACTGTACGGCTTTGGCTAGACTCAGAATCGAACAGATGAACAACTCTTTTATTACGTCTTATATAGTTGGGATGCTTTCAACAAAGCATATTCATTTCATTAAAGAGACAGAAAAGATATTGGGCAATTTAAACATAACTGGACTAGGGTTTGTACCCATATTCCTGTTTTCTACCTTCTACGTATCATCTATGATAGTGCGTCTTAGGTAAACGTAACTGGTTGCTTGAACATGTTTAGCAGTGACCACTTGCTTGTCGTACGGTCAAGGCTCAGAATACGTTACGCTTTGGTTACGATTTTGCAAACTGGAATAGTCTTCAGCTATTCGATTACAGCCGTTGAAATGTATTCCAACCTTCCAAAAAGCCAATAGACGACTTTTGGGCTTGGTAAAGCATGCCTACCAAAGTAATAGCGAAGCGCATACGAAGTTAAACACGGAATTTCGTATCTCTTACGCGCTGGCAGATTATTAGCAACTTGTAACTGGGTGCTCGCATGTGTTTGTATTTCATGTAAGGCCTACGTCCGTTTGATTCGTTGTGTGTGTAACGATTGTTTAAAACTTTTACATTCAAACCTATTTGTCATTTGATTTTACTTTAAATTCACGCATACCTATATAAACCAGCTCGTCCCTCTTCCTTCCAGACGGTGTGCAACGTTTGCCAGAATGAATTATACTTGTTGCCCTCCTCACGCAAACGCGTGCGTGCCACTTCATGCGGATAAGCAATGCAGGAGGCAATTGTTTTTGAGACCGCACCAGCCATCATGAATTCAATGAAATCACGCGAAGATTTTGTATCTGTTTTGCGTTGATTGCGGTGTTCCAGCTGTGTGTGTGTGTAAATAGAAAATAATATATTTAATATTAAAAAACAAATATATAAAAAAAGAAAAATTAGTGCTTACCAATTTTGATTTAATAAACTCATAGATGACAAAGTGTACCATTGTCTCACAGATGCCAAAATAACTGGCGGTTATGCCTTTATAGAAGGCAGTAATGCCGCCTTGTGCATAAACACGTTCTATACACTGACGCACAGTCATTTGTACCTTTGAATTATAGTCCAACTGCAGACGTGTCTTAACAAACCAAATGGGATTAGTAGCCGAGGAGGAGACAAACCCAGCGCTAGCAGCGCTCATAATGTGCACCAGCGGCGAATCGGGTTGAATGAAGCTGCAGCGGCATGAAAATAGCATACATTTTAATGAAATTTTTTCTAGACAAAATAGAGATAACAAACATACCCCAAGCTATTCAGTGTACTCTTAGTTTGTGAGTATGTGCAAAAGTAAATGGCACGCGATGGTGCTACACCTACTAGATTCGGTCCAAGTCCTTTGAAAAGCGCACGCGCTCCTTCATTTTGTACTATGTGCCTGTGTTTTTAAATGCGTAGAGAAGATAATAATATTAAATTATTGTTCACAAATTC
This sequence comes from Leucophenga montana, assembly GCA_035044765.1. Taxonomy (NCBI): domain Eukaryota; kingdom Metazoa; phylum Arthropoda; class Insecta; order Diptera; family Drosophilidae; genus Leucophenga; species Leucophenga montana. The sequence continues at coordinate 537,654 of JAWNNQ010000178.1, forward strand.
AAAGTAATTTTAATACATACCGCAAACACTGCATTATGCTCATAGATTTGCTAGAGGTTGATGAGATGCCACAATGTGAAATAGCCATAATCTGAAAAATTGTTTAGAAAAGTTGTTTGTATTGTAATAAATTTAATATAAAATACGCTAAAATAACTTGGAAGCCAAATGAGTCGCGTTTTTCATAGTTGACCCAGTTGACCCAATTGACCAAAAGTCCGCAAGCAAGTGAACATCGCGATACATATTATAACTCTTCTTTTTTCGCATTTAATTTTAAATTTTAGTTCTTTATAAATAATTATTAGTATTAAAGAATGGTACTTGAAAAATGCATTTTATAAACAAAAACTTTCACAGGCGATCCCAAAGCGAAGGTTTGCGCGATAACGCAAGCAAACGATTTAGGCTGACGTCAAAGTGCGCGTTAGAAGCAATTCTACAATACTCAGCTTGCACTCTGACGCTCAAAAAGTGTCAGAGTGCAAGCGAAACGGAAAGAGAGCTGCAGCGATATAGAAGCGAGAAAGCAGTTTCGAAACTGCTGTATCGCTTTCTTGTTTGCATGATTTTCTTGTCGTTTATACAATATTTCGGAGAATATTTTTTTTATGGCTGGATTTTTTTATGCTTACATATCGCTTTCACTCTGACATCTTCTAGCATTTAGCACGAAATATTGTCGCTTCACGAATCGTATCGCTTCAAGCACGCACTATGTCTGACGTGTGCCTGCAAATGGCTTACGACAGTTTTCTTTGAAAACACGTTCGCCAGCGATATTGTTTGCGAATTTTTTTTTTTTGGTCAACTGGTTTATCTTAGCAAAAAGTATGTATGTGTGGTTGAAGCAAGTTTTTTTTTACAATTTTTATATATCGTATGTTTTAATGAAGTATTAGGAACAAAAAAAAAATAAAATTGGTACTACCCTACGCACACCCCCAATCACCTGTGGCTGTGATCTGTTACGTAGTATCGTTGTACTTAGCTTACGTCGTTGTTCGGGTCGCAGCAGTTCTGGGGAACTATTATTGATTGTCGTTGCGCCCGGTGGTTCCATTATTCGCGTCGGTGATAGAAATGCTGTTGAGCTTTGTAGACGCGTTTTGACCACCTCCAGCGGGCATGTGACAACAGCACCCACTGTGCCTGCAGTGCTGTATAGTATAAGAAGAGAAGAGATATTTTTATAGTAACATTTAAAAATAGTATATATATTCAAAAAAATAGTAGAATCTCTTAAGTATTTAAAATCTCAAGAACAATTGCCCTATACATGCATATGTTTATGTCAGCGTCTGATTGACGTACCAATTTGGCAAGCGTAAAACTTCAACAGCTGATCTTTCATAGTGATTTGTTTCAATTCTTGCGCCAAAAAAATAAGACCCAAAAATAAATCGCAATTATTTGCTCTGTCTGATTTATATCATTTGTCTTGCCATATTTTCAACATTGATTTTTCGTTTGCTTTTGCGATTTTTCAAGAATTTGCCGTATAAATTTCATTGCTTTGTGTGGTTCTAGGAAATTAATAATCATTTATGCACCACCAACGGCAGAGAAGCGTTACATAGTTTATATTTCTTTCCGCACTCAGTTCTAATTGCATTCAAATGCGCTCGATTGACTGCTCACTGTCATAAATTATTTAGTTTCATGCGCATAAGTTAGAAAACAGTTGCCATAGCTCCATATATATGTCTATACTGTATAAAGGGTTTTTCAGTATGTTATTATATCCGAACTTTGATAGCTTATTGATCTGCCGTTTCGGATGCCAGCGCAGTCATTAATCGATGTTTGTGCTTGGTTATACTAGTCACAATTTTTTATTAACGTTCGCTGATTGCACTCTGGAGCAGTGGATTCAACTATTGGCGAAAAATCATCTTCAGTGAAGAAGCATATTTTTGGTTGAACAGTTTCGTGAACATGGAAAGTTTCACTTTCAAGAATCTCCATTGCATCTGGTGAAACTTACTATTTGGTGTGAATTTTGGTCAGGCGGCAGATGTATGGAAAATAGTTTCATCTTTCGAAACGAGAATGGCCAAAAGGAGACTTTCAATGGCGAACCGGGCCATAACTGAATTTTTTGTCGACTCTATGGGATCACATGTAACTGAACGACATGTAATTTCAAGAAATCGTGTCACACATGGACATTACATTGGTGTTGTTACAAGAAAAGCTTCCGGAACGCGTTATTTTCAGAAGAGAAATATTACACCTTTTTCTCTGGGATTACGATAAGTTTCTCATTTATTTCAACAAACAACAATTGACTATCTGAAGAATACCATCATTGAAACCATTGCATAGTGGACGAAAAGGCAAATCTGGCACGGAGTAATTTAAATTTTAAATTTTGGAAATGAGCCGATATTCTTTATTAAATCGATAGCAAAAAAAAAAATGTGTTTGTGAATTGTACTTTTTATCGCTTGTGGTAAATCGTCGTTGAAGTAAGTCTTTTAGATAGTGTGTAATTTCTTGCAATCTCCGATATTTCATGGAGTAAAAGGTATGTGCGTTCGGGCTAGTTGGCAGTATTTAAAAGCGAAATAAGGAATGGTTAGAGAGCAACTTTGTTTTGCCTGATCCAATACTTAAAACAACTTCGGGACGTCCACTAAAGTCTTTTGCAGATTGTAAGGCAGATAGTCAAATTAGAAAAGTAAGTGCTAAGTGCTTGATGGGATCCCGTTGATAGAGTTGATGTTGTCCTTGTTGGTGTTAGCCTTTGTCACAATGGGAAATAAAGCGCTTCTCAACCGGATTCCTTGATTGATTTACAACAAGAAGTAACAACAAAATGCATAAAGCTATGGAGACTTCTTTTCCTTCCCAGTTAACTGGCGTAGATGTTAACCTCATACGGACAATGGCATGTGGTTATGCATTGAACTCAGAAGCTTTTCACATATATTCATGGTAAACGGCTGAAATTTTTGTTAACACCTATCCATGGCTTTGTATGCCGCCTCCATCCATCTGTTCACAAAATTTTGATACATGGTGCTAACGTGATCGAAAACATGTCGCTACCAATTGAAATGATGTCAAAGGAGGCGCGTGCAAAAGATGTTAGCAAAGTTCGGGAGCAGCACACATGGAGAAATTCACGGTTAAATACAAAGCAGGTCTTCTGCTCAACCATTTAATAGTTTCATCAGACCCACCAATTTCGTCGAAGTCCAAAAGAACTTCAAAATTCGTTTTGGATGTTGACGTGAAGCAACTGTTTTCACTTCAGAATGATCTGCCTAGAAATCCTATTTCTGAAAGCTCCGATTCAGAGTAAGTTTTTTTTTTTTTAAATTTATTATTAAATCCATGCCAGATAGGCCATTTCTTTCACTGTGCATTGATGAGAACCAGCTCAACTTGTGCAACAGGGTAATACAAAATTGAAACTCTCAAATCTAGTACTGTAAACGACACTGCAAAGGCCATTTCAATCATATAATTTTTAAAATTGTATAGAATGTAGTTTAATCCACGAAATAAAGGTTTCCTTCATATCTTACAGAAAACTTTTTTATTCAATTTTAAAGTTTAATGGAAAACCCTTTACAATACTATTAAATTTGTTAGCAACTCATATGCACATGCATTATTTAATAACAATAATTTAGTTTGATAGTTAGCTACAAAAAAAAAAAAAAAATAAATAAAAGTATCTTGAACTTGTACGTGAAAAACAAATTTAAATTTTAAATTGCTGCATGAACACGCAAACATTTTTATTGAAATTAGTGCAATTTCATAAAAGTGATTTGAAAATTGAGCTTTGTTAACGAGTTGATGTGAATTGATCATTCAATAGTAAAAATAAAATTTCCTTTATTCAAATTATATATACTACATCTGTATATCTGTATCTATAAGATACAATTGAAACTATTGCGGTTATTTATATTGAATTATTTTAGAAATGCATTTAAATGGATTTCATATATAAAATATATCTACAAATAGCACGATTTTTAATTATGAAGTGGAAATATTTTATTTTTAAATGAATATTGAAATTTTCTTTGTTGAAACAGTACAATATATAAATACCATATTTCAATTGAATTCAATTGAAATTTCTATTGAATCATTTTTGAAATACAGTGCAATTTAGTTAATAAAATAATGTAGTATGGAATTTTTATTTGTTAGATTATTTAAAACAGCGATTTTAAATTATTAGCAAACAACATGCCATATAAAATAATTGGCGTAATTAAAGCATTATAAAGTTTAACTGGGTTTTAAACGATATAGGTGTATATATATATACTGTAAATACTTGATTTATAGAACAAATAAATTGATAAAGATTAGACATGCATAAAATAAATATATCTAGAAGATATATATTACTGGTGGATCCATATGGTTTTTCTCTTATAACGTCGCGAGGCACCACCTATTTTCCCACTCGTACTTATTTTTCCCCAGTATACTTTAATCTCATCCATTTTCGTCAAATAGTTCAACCCGAGAACCCACCTGCTAAATTTGCTGGCAAAGCTGCAGTGAAATTGCAGATTCCCATCTGCTAGAAATTGATCACCAAGTTTATAACTGTCTAACACAAAATTAATGATGCAGATTGCTCAAAAATTGAATTTTGATTTAAAAACTACGAGCGCAATGTCTTATATTTCAAATGGAATTTCCAGCCTACCACCGTAGCGATGATCTCCGCTTGGAAAACTCTTTCAGTATTGAGAAGATGAAAGGATTTCCTTATGCTGGTATTATCGGAGAAAGCACTTATATTATTGGGCACAGTTGGCGAACACAACAAAGTTTACTTACTGTGGTTGCCAGGACACAAAAATATAATAGGAAATGAGCTAGGCGATAGGCTTGCCAAGAAAGAAGCGGCAACGCCAATGGTCGGACTGGAGCCTTTTTGTGGCACTGGAAGACATACTATACTGGAACTAATCCACAATGAAACAAATAGAGCAAAGAAGCAGCACTGGGCCAAGAGCAAAGAACTAAGGCAAGTTAAAATATTTCTAGGGAGTTTCGAGCCGCGCAGAGCGAAAGCAATGCTTCAACTAGTTAGAAACCAGCTGAGGAAACACCTGTGTGTGATGGGTGTATCTAATTCCCCAGAATGCAGATTTTGTGATCATAAAGAAGAGACTGCTCTTCATATAGTTGCAGAATGTGAAGCAAAAGTCAGAAGTAGACTTCGAATATTGGGCAGTTATTTTGTCGCTGAAGTATAACTTAAGAAGTTAGATCCTAGAACAATACTTAGGTTTATTCAACAAGTTGGACTAGAGCTCTCTTTAGGTCGCGGTTTTAATGTACTAATAATAATAATAATTATCGAAGAAAACACCCATTTTTCTACGTTAAGGTGCTCTTTCCAGTCAGTTATTGATGGCAACAGAGCTTTTGCAGCACAAATTTTTACGCGGCGCATGTCAATACGAAGAACTGAAATTGGATCGTGTTATTCCCATGATTTACCATTTCAGAAGCTATGTACCAAGCTATGTAAGCTACAATTTATGGAATATTATATGAAAACAATTTGACTTTATTACAACTGCTTCATATACATATACAAATGGGCGTGTCCCGCCCACTTTTTGAGGTAGTCCCATACAAATCCACAGCTCACTTTTATGCATTTGTATAAAAAACGTCAATATCGATTTGAAATTCGATATGGTGGCATCTTATCGCTGAAACGATCGCTTCAGACACATCTACTAATGGGCGTGTACCACCCACTTTTTATGTTTTACAATACGATTTAAAATTTATTGTGAATGGTATTAGAGCTTCGGTTCAACCGAACTTAACTTTTTTTCTTGTTGGGGTTTTTTTTTTTTTTTGCTACAAAAGTGGCACTTTTTTAAAACTGAGATATTAGTAAAGAAGATCATGTTGAATGTTTGGAAAAATATTATCCAAACGAAAAATATATTGTGATGTGTTTTGTTGATTTGGAAGACATCCCTTATATAATACCACTCTTAGTTTTAACTACTATCTTCATTCTTCCTTTTATATTTGATGCTATTATAACTGGATCAACAGTCGAAGACAAACTTTTGTAGAACAACTCTAAAACATCTATATAATTTTAGTATATATATAGATAGCTCTTTTGATTCACACGAAAATGTATCAGTTAATGAACGATTTGCGGAATCAAAATTACAAATGTTTATAAAAGAAATGTATGTAAAATTGAAAATGTACAAATAGTGTCCCCTGCTAATATAAAACATTCCAAATCTAATGTATTATATGTACTTATATATAATTCTGACAGCACATAGTAACATAATTACCAATGACCTCTAGCAAAAAATTAGGTTATCTCTAATAGAAATAAATATTTCGCAAAGTTACAATTATGTTTAATAGAAGTACTGCGCGGACTAAGAGAGATATGATAAATATTTGCCAAAAAATGAAAATTCCAATATTTATACAGATATTATGAATGAGAATGCATGATAAAATACACATGACTTACCATTCGTCCGTCCATGATATCAAAAAAATAAGCGTGGTTGGTGGTAGTAATTTATTCGTTATGATAATTGTATGGAAAATAACCAGAAGATTTCGCAAGACTTCACAAAATAAATTAAATTATAATAGAGTGCAGAAATTCGACTAAATATTTAGCTGACAAAGTGCTTTGTTTGCTAAAAATTGTTGAAATACATTACGAATTACTCGTACAAGGAAATACTTGTAGATACATTATACGATAACAAGACAAAGTTTGATCGATTTCGGTGTTGTTACAAATAGTAAGGGTTTTTGTATTGTATTTCATGACAAAGCGGTGCCAACTTGTGCAAGATGAAAGGCTTATTCATAAAGAAAGATATTTTTTGATATTTTATAAAATCGAGTACTGACAAAGCACAAATCAATATGAAAGGAGGATGCATATACGAGGGTAATTTAATAAATCAGTGACTTTTTCAATTATCGAATTATGTATATTGATTTGAGGACAGTTCCTAAATTTTCGAATTACAGTCGTGTCTGGATATAGTGAACAATTATTGCAAGGCCTGTTCACAGTATTGAGGTTATCAAGGTAGTTCACTATATCAAGGTTAAAATTTTTGCTCAGAAACTCGTTTTATTTGCTCAAAATACACTTTGTGTATATAAATTCAAGAGATCATTAAAATAAGTGAGTAGAAAAACAAAAATGTATGCTTATTGAAAGAATGGGCGAATAGACAATTGCTTCCTGCGTTTACAAAGTGACTTTTCAACCGCTTTTTCCCGTAGCTGCAACAAATTTAAATGTCCAATGGTGGAACCGTTCTCTGAAGATGTCTGCAGTCAGTCTACCGAGATGTCATACGACATAAAAGAACGCGGCTTCTTTGCACGGCCAATTATTAAGGGTTTGACTTTATGCTGACCAGTTGCGTTAGTGCAGGCAAGAAAAGTTATTAAGGCCTTTTCTGCTTTTCTCTACGGAGCGTTTTTTTCAGCTTGGCTGACATAAGTTCTTTCAGGAAGCATCTTCCAGAAAAAACCTGTCTCGTCTACGTTGTAAATTTGGCCCTTGCAAAGCTTCAACTCATAAAACATATTGCTGAGTTTATGCTTAAACTGCTTGGGTATCGGATGACAGTTTTTCGCCGGACACTTTTAACAGTAGTTTATTCCCGAAATTGAGCCACTCCATATATTTTTGCCAAAGATGAAATGCTCCTTTACCATTTTTTTCAACAATTTCCAACTTTTACTTTAACGAAAGGAGTTTCCGCGAAGACACGATCCCACGATCCCACTTTCAACCACAATCGGTTTGCACTCGACAAAAAACATAACCACTAAAGTCAAGAAACAGCTGATTTTGTATTCCTTCATATTTGATTCCTTCTTGTGTTTTTTGTTGCTTTTTGCTTGAAATTGCTTTCAAAATGTTGTTCACTATTTAGAGTTTTTCGATTGTTCACTATTTAGAGTACTCCATGTAAAAATTTGGGTGTTCACTATATCGAGGTGTTCACTATATAGGGTGTTCAATATACCCAGACACGACTGTATGTTGATTTAAGGGTAGTTCTGAATCTACAACATTAAGTTTGTGTCTAACAGCCATTGAATGCAGACAGGAAAGGCAGACAGACGCGCAGAAAGCAGTTTGAATTCAAACGTAATCGTGTGATAACTTCGAAGAAGTTTCATTTCATGAAAAGACCAAACATTAGATGAAACTATGGTTTTCTTTGATTCCTGTCCGTCTGTCCACCTTTCATAATTGCGTTTAATAGATGTGAAACACATACATCATGATGCAGCTTGTTTAAAATTTCACCATAGTTTATTAAAAGATGCTAGTTCACAGGAGCCGTGTTGCATTTAAAGTTAGTACGCGGTAAATTCAAAAAGTCACTCACTTATCAAATTGCCCTCGTACTTATTTTAAAAATAAACACACACACAGCATGAATTGTCGATTAACTATCTGACTGTATCTGAGAATTGACGTATATGTAAGCACGATTCTTTCACGTTGCATATTTTTTTTTTATGCGATTACGTCTACGGTTGCTCTACAATCTGCTTGTAAACAAGCATCTTGGGCAATGTTAATACTGGTTTGAACTGGATGCACTGACACTTGGCCGATAACCTGTCTTGATAAAGAAGACACTGCTGAAACTAAAATCGAAGCCCCGGTACTTTAGAGTACTGAGAGATAACATGGAGCAATTTCAGCGAGATGCGTTCTGAGTGTGCTAAACAATGAGATTAAATTCAAGATGTCAGAATGACATAATTAAATAAAGTACATTTTAAATTTTAAATATAAATAAATTTTAAACTTAGAAACTAGTAAAAACTGGCTTTAAAAATAAACACGTAAACGTTACTACGGAAATGTGTTGATTTGTTTTGATTTTCGACATGGAAGCTCGATTTCAATTATTTCTAGGGAACGATTTTGTGATTTATTTCACAAAATAATTAAATTTAAATTGAAGTTGTGCGAATTGAAGCTTCTATTTGTGTTCCAAAAATTCAATTCAAATTCAATTTTTTTAATCTTAATCGGCCCGCTTGAGAATTTATGCAGCGTTAAGTAAAATTTCTACTAGATTATTGTCTGGAAAATATAATCGCACGACGAGAATTTTTAATCGTTTGTAAAAAGCGCGTGTACGAAATATAATTTGCACAGTTCATTGAGTTCTTAACACTTTCAGCAACAGCATGAGTCAAGTCGATGATCCATAAAAAAAAAAATATATATAACACTAAACAAAACTGAAATTAACATTCGTGTGCAACAAATAAAACATATATAAGAGGGTTGCCTTCTATATTGTGCATCTTTATTGTTTTTCAAAATGTTCTCCAATCCATTTTTCGATGCGCAATCAATTTTCGATGCGCTCCATTTGCTTTGAAATGCTTCGTTCACGAACAACTCATCTTCGATTTGGTTAGTCTTGGAACAACTGTTTTGTTTCGGGCTGAAATACATATCTCCACGATTCATCATCTGTTATGATGTCATAAACATGTTTTGAACCAGTGCAACGAAGTTTTCTTAGCAGAGATTTAACTCGCCGAATGTGCATGGATCGTCATAGAAATTTATAGTTTTATAGGAGGCTAGAAACATCTGCCAGTTTATTCAAAATTTCATAGTCGTACGTGGAGAAGAGGGATCAAGCATTGCGACAGCCGATGTGTATATTCCAACTCGCCCGCACCGGCTTCGAGCTGGTGACGTGATGGGCCAATTCTGACTGGCTTTCCAACAACTAAACCATGTTGAACTGTGTTATTATTAATAGTACAAGTTAAGGTATTTCATCCGTGCTTATAGCCGGAAAAATCAATTAATATGTCAAACGACAGTACTTAACAAATTTTTTATATTTTACTTTATGTGTTCCTTGGTTTCAGTTTATCTTAGGTTTACGCTAGACCAAACAATAGAGTCCCTGCTCGGGCGCCACTAATTTTTTAACATTTCCTAATACAATTAGATATGAGCGTTTGTGGTTTTTTTTAAATCTTATCGACAGTCAAATGTTCATCGAATATCGAATGCGTGCTGATCCCACTAATGCCCAAGGATGTCTCAATCTTATACTAAAAGTTTTGAAACCATCAAATGGAAATGTCAGCTGACATCTAAAAACACTCACGACTCATGTTTGCCTAGGCGCACAATATTCAACGCAACTCTGATTTAAATGCGTCTGATATAAAATTTAAAATGAAAAAAAAAATTGCAAAAATCTTTCCTTTTTTCGCTACGCGGTTTCTTGACCTCTATAACAAAAATTTAGCGCCAAATAAAATATTTTCATGGAACAATTTCATTGGCTCTTGACTTCCATACGTTTTTGTTTGTTTGATTTGTTTTGACTGGTAGCACGTTGAGTGGGGTAAATGTCTGCTGTAAGTCTCTCACGCATTTCATTTGATAAAACATACCGTAGATTGATTCATCGTCATCATCAAAGCCATTTTGACGCAGCGGCTCATGGCCCCAATAAATCATGCAGCGTTCAGCTGTTTGATAACAAAAATTATAATTAGCTTTTTTTTTTAAGTATGTCGTTCCGTCTGTAAATTTTACCGACGTCGCCGCATGGCGCTTATCTCACCACTCCACACTCCGACGGGGGTAGACTTTTTTCCATTTATTTTTGGCAGATTTTTGTATTTTGACCAGACTTTTTTTGTGGAATCTTATCTTTTTGCGTATTCTAAATTTTTTTTTCGTAAGGTGGGTGTTTAACAGTGCAGGGAGTGTATTTGGCGGAAACACGAGTTTAAAGTTCTTAAAGTTTTTTATGAAATTTTGTATAAAGTTAGGAACTTATTGTAAATTAATTACGTAAATTTTTACCTAATCCGCTTATTTTCGGCTGGGGATTAACCTACTAAATTATTTAAGAAATTTGTTATCGTGCCTAACAGATTAATTAGTCTAATTGTAAGTCACAGTCAAAATTAATAAAAATGGTTGCAATGTTTTCTATGGGAATTTTTTATAAATGTCTATAAAAAATGCATGTAGTGTGCTATATTCGATCGATAACCTTATTATTTTTGTTACTGAAAGTTTGACCTATAATGACTAAGCAGCTAATATTGTATATAGTCATATATTTTGTAAACCACAAAATGGAAAAAGCAAATTTAAAATTAAATTTTTTGCTGATTTGTTTTTTAAATTAAATTTTTAATCTTGACTTTATCATGTAAATGGTCGCTTCCAGATCTATTGCAATAGTCTGTCATTTCGACCACTTTTTCTTGGCCATAACTTTTGTTATAAGGCCATAGTGCACGGCATTGACGAACACAGCCCTTCCAGCGTCGTTTTGGAAAAAATAAGGCCTCCAGACCACAATGCGCACCGCACAGTGTCTTTTCCTAGGTTTGACGATTCCTTTTCATTCTCTCGATAGCATGCGACTGCCTGTTACAAGTTGATAAGAATCTGCGAGCGCAAAAGAGTTGGGATATTACGTATTTTACTTTGTATGCGCTTCGCTATTATTTTGTTGACTGTCTCTCTGTTTTTAGTTGTTGTGATTGGCACGCGGTGAAATAGCAATAACACCAAACGCAATAATATATAAAATTACGCCTAGATTTAGGAAAAAAAAACCTAAAGGGTGTGTCATCTATGTGTTGGATTATAAATTAGCAATGAGAAAAAGAAAACTGGTATTTTTTCAACGAATTTTGTTTTTTTTTTTGGTTTTTATTAATAGCCACCTCGGCTGGTTCGGCTATAGCCCAACTTGGAACAACACTTTCGAGAACGTTGGCAATGACTATCGGCTCGATTTAAGCTTGAATATTTTATTTCAAGTAGTCAATTGTTTAAGAATTGTTCGCATAAACTCTATCCTTCAATGCTTCTCAAAGAAATAAATCGAGTGCTGTTAAATCGCAGTTTCGAATGTTAAACTTTGGCCAGTTGAAACCAGATCTCATCGAGATCGATACCATCCAGTTCCTGTCACATTGACCGTAACAGTGCGGCTAGCCTAATTTTTTAAGAAAAAGGGTCCAATCATGTCTCCAAAAATGACACCACACTGTGCGTCGAACATGATGCATGGGCTTCTCTACGGCGATGTGTGAATTTTCAGTACCCAAAGGTATGCGACTTAAACGGATGGATATTCAACAAGCGCAAGGTTGAAACTAAACCACTATTAACAATTGATGGCGCTCAAGTCGACAGCGTCAGTAATAGCAAGTAGTTGAAAATAAAAAATATAGATGACCCACTCTGATTATGTTAAAATTTTGGTGCAAATTTTTACTACTAAACTATCAAGGTGGTTAAACTCTTCTGCGTAAACGTTGAATTTCATTGATTTACGACTTGCTTCCCAAGCTATCTGTGTTCCGTACAATCAAAGTAACTATAGTAGGTACATATTTCTGTACAAAATAAAAGTTTAACATCATCTTTCAACCTTAGCACTAAGTATCAACTTTTTTCTTAATGTGGTTCTTCCAACACATTTTAGCAACAAGATTCATTACAAGTTAGTTCGCCTGATTGAAATATGACATGTTCATACAACTTAATAACAAGTGCATGTGAACCGATTTATTATCGATTCAGAGTTTCGTATTTGGTACCATAATATATTGTCGTTGAGGAGTTCCAATCCGAGATAAACCAACATATAACTGTCCTTGGGAAAAACACTGCTTTCTCAGGTCAATGCCCACCAGAGAGAATGTTTGACCCTGGGACTTATTAATAGTGAGGGCAAAAGAGATATTTACGGAATACTGTGGCCTTTTAAACGGTATGGGTAAATCCGTCCCGCAACTCTATTATAAGCAGCCTTGTGCCATTACACATGTTGGGGGGGGGGGCGGGCTCAAGTTTCTTAATAGCATGATAGGAATGCCAATTTTTAATATAAGGTAGTGAGAAGGTAAGCCAGAAGGGCTCATAGAATTTTAAAAATCTTGAGGATAGTGCACTGTATCCTCAATATTACACACCGTGTCAATGGACTTATAGTGTTTGACTTGACCGGGAATTTTCTCTAAAATCAGTATATTTTTCTCATTCACTGTATCGTTTTTGGGTCACACTATTGCCTTAGAACAAAGCCAATGATAATCTCTTTCCAATAAATTTTCAATACCGGGATATATTACGTCTATCAGATGTTCTATCCTATGTATTATGTGACCTAATCTATCGTCATAGCACTCAGTACTAACCGAACCACACTCATAATTTCATCACAAGTACAAAGTAAAAATGTTTACCGCCCAACGAAGTGGACATGGGTCAGCTATTTCAGAATAGTCCGGAACAATCAAACAGTAGTTCTAATTAGAAATTTTGATGGAAATAGTTATGTAGGAAGTAGTTTTTAAGTATAAGAACGTTTTATAGAAGAACAAAAAAAAAAAATAAAACCGAAAGTAGTTCGGAAAAGAAATAAAATAAATAAAAGAACTTATTATATGAAAACTATAAAGAAAAAAAGAACTTTTTATTAAAACAATGTCGAAATCGCGTTGGCCGCGCGCGATCTTTAATCAAATTGTCTCACGTATTTGATATTTTAAATTATCTCTTACTTTCGTTCTTTCTCTTTAATCACACACACATGACCATATGAGAGAAACACGTGAACGCTATACAATCTCTTGATTTCAGCTCTACATCATGTTTTAATTATAGCCATCTCGCTCATACTAATTTCTGCCTACTTTATACGTATACTTTCTTTCTTTCTCTCTTATCACGCACACATTATCATACGAGACAAATACATGAACGCTCTACAATATGTGGCTTTCAGCTTTACATCATGTTTTAATTATCGCCATGTCATTTATGTGTAAATCGTTATATATTATAGCTTATGTTATTCACAAATAACGTGGCTTTCTATTGGTAAAAGAATTTTCAAAATCGGTTCAGTAGATCCAGAGTCTTCCCCCTACAACGCCACAAACCTACAAACTTTACCTCTTTATAATATTAGTATAGATATGCTAACACTCAAGATTACTATTGATTGTAACTTCGCATTTGACAATCTTCTTGTTTTTGCTAATCTATTTAATAAATCTATCTCTAAGTCTCATAAATAGATAACAAAAATTAAAATCAATGCGCTATCACAGTGCCTGATAATAGTGTGTATAATATTTAAAAATCTATTTCAAGATATACATATATAATTTCATTCTATATAAAAATTTCAACCTTGACACAATTAAGTAGATACTATATATGTTCTTTTTACATATTATTGTTTCTATTAACGTATCGATTTAAATTAAACAAAATAATGCAACTGCATTGTTTGATATTGTTTTTCAAGTATTTATTTTCAATTAACAAAAGGAAAGAAAACTCTTTTTTTTTTATAATAAACTTGGCACATGTTTGCCTGTTATTCAGTTTTAATTAGCGTCGTTTAACACCAAGTGACTGAATAACACGTTGTTGAATGGAAAAATAGGGCTTAAATACAAATTTACGTACACAAGTTATACAATATACGAGTATATGTAGACTGTTCTAGACATGAATAACATGTCGAATGAAGGCAAGTCTCGTGCTGAGTGTTTAAAAAGCTTAAAATAAGTAAAAACTAACGAAAAACGTTGAACAGAACATAAATTTAGAAAAAAACTAAATGCTGTGACGTCAGTCGTAGTTTTATATTTTCTATCCGAACTTTGTACATACAATTGTGTATTGTGTAATATAAAGCAACGACCGCTTATATATCGTATATCGTATAAAATGAAGAAGAAAAACATAAATCAACAGAAAGTATGTTTGAGAAACCTGATGACAAAATGTGTATGTGCTTAAGCTCAGATAACAAGAAAAAGTTTAACCAAGTTCATATTGTCCAAGTTTGTTGGCTGTTTGAAGTGATATTGATGAGAAAGACAAGAGAAAGAAGAAAAAGTAATAAGAAACCAAATCAGCTGTTTTGTCATTGGATGGAATTGGTTAGAGCTGAATAGAAAAATTCTAACCTTGAAGGATTGTATACTATATGAAAAATGGATATACATATATGCATGTCAATAAAAATACATAGCATTGTACTAAAATGCTGACGTAGAATGTACGTTTATACAATTAAATAACAATCTATTAGACTTTATGCATGTGAGATATTGTTATTGTAATTTTGAAACTTACGAGTTTGAAACACAAGTTGATTCATTTTTAATTTCGTAGCATAATCATACACAATTTTCGTAAGTTTCTCAAAACCTTTATGTTGATTTTTTTAAAGTCGTAAATTGAAAATTGCAATTATCTCTCTCGCATAAACTCGCTATATGCATATTCCACTGGAATATTCTGGAAATTGTTTTTGGAAAGTTACCCTTTTTGCTTTTAGTATTTTCTATTTTATTGAAATACCAGCGGGTACCCGGCGTACGTTGCTACGGCTAAAAAATTTATACAAATTTAATGTATGTGTATATAGAAATGTGGAGAAACCTCGCACTGCCCACTTTTCTTTATCATTTGTTGAAAAAGATATGTATGTATGCATATAATCGTCTTCTTATCGATAGTAACACATTGAACAATTTTATAACAATCGTATATTTATATTGATTAGCTCGAATAGACAAGTTGATCCAGCCATGTCTGTCTGCCTGGATGTTATTTTTCCCAGTGTTGTAAACATTTTTGAGATATCTAACTGAATTCCGGTATGAAGATGATGGCCCATACAAACTATTGTAAACTCTAAAATTTTTGTATGAAAAACTTTTTATTTTTAAAGTATCAACTTTAAATTCGATTAAGAGACATTTTATAATCAGTCACTTCACATATATATTAAGCGGAATAACCCCCATGGGATAGGCTTCATACATTTCTACCGCCCACATTTAAGACTTTTTATGTAAAAGTTTCTTTAAGTCAATATCAACTTGAAATTCGATATGGTGCCTGTTTACTGACGGATGCTTTGCATATACAACGTATTATTTTGCATACTCTGCCCACAGTTAGGGGTAGCTACCATACAAATCCATTTCCTACTTTAAAGTTAGTAACAACTATCATTAGACTTCAGTGAAATTTTGAGCAATCAGCATCATTAGGTTTGTATTTGACATGCATTAAGCGCGGACATGAAAGCAAGACAGACGTACAGAAAGCAGCTGGGTGCCGAAATCAATTTCAAACAAAATCGTATGCGAACCTCGAATGGGAATGATTAATTTCGATGAGATAAAAAAAAAAACTGATAGTGTTCAAAGGCATTCTTTAATCACAGAGTTATTATAACTTTAAGTAAGAGTTAGTTATTAAGTTACACTGATAAAAAGATTTAATTATTCTGATGTAATTTGAGTATTAAAACTATGTACAAAGTCTCTATTATTGGCGTTATTTAGGAGAATCGAAAATATACGAGAACAGGCTAAAGGAGATTTGAGGAACTTCTATGAATTGCAATTTAGTTGCAAATTTCGAGAACAATTCCGTATAAAAATGTATTTTGTATTGAAAATCTAACACATTTATATAAATGAGTATTCAAGAAGAGAAATTTATAAAAAAAAAAAATTTTTTTCATAATGTATTTCACAATAAAGTGTAATAGCTATATCATATATGTACATCTTGTTTAATATACTCAACGAAAGATGACTATATTATGGGCCTGCAATTAGTCAAATTACTTTAAGTAAAATTATCTAGAACACAGCTAAAAATAAACCTACACTTAAGCGGCAAATTATATAAAACCACTTAAAATGTACACTATCGAAGAAAAGATGTATGTATAAAAAAATAAAACTTATTACTCGCCATAAAAAGATAAGAATCTATAATTGATTATACCTCCCACTGAACTACACCACTGCAATCCACTAGCTACACCCTGCATTTAGTGCGGTCAACTAGAACTAAGAAAATGTATCTGACAAGACAAGATAACAACAAGTATTTAGAAAGTCATAAAGGCTTCAACGGCGACACTATCAAAACAACTTGCATAATGTATTTACAAGATGAGCGAGGCACGTTGCAACAAATGCAACTTGATGCCTCGTCGTGGGGGCAGCAACTCATGTTTACATAGTATAAGCTACAATTAAACCGTGCAAAAAACACAGATACGCACACAGATACAAAAAAAAACAAAAAAAAAAAAAACTATCTGAATAAGTAAACAAATAAAACGAAATGCAACAAAACGAGCTACTTGCATAAGTGACTCAGTAGTATTTTAATAAACAAACAGACGGATAGACATACTGACAAGAAAAGCAGCCAACAATGTCGTCTACAGCAACTAAGATAGATAGATATACGCGACACACATATCGATCGAAAAAAGTATCTGTGTATGAATATGTGTCTATATATTGTATCTACAAGCGCATACATAGTTATATGCGGATACTATTGCAACCGGCGTCGCAATTCTTTGAGTTTTCTATATTATTCTCAATACTTTTTTTCAACAGCTCAAGTACTAGAGTCAAATTTGCCGGCACTTAAAGCCGAGTAAACAATTAAAGCACACAGAAGGTTAAAAATTTAAATTTCTTGAACAATTTTCAGCTGGCAATTGCACAAATAATGTTTTGTCGTTTCAATTGCTTACATAAGTTATTGTAGAGGGTGTTTCTTTTCAGAAGTTCCATTTTTCGAATGGATTTCGATCGATAAACTGTCATAAATTGTTGAGATCTGGCAAAGCAGTTCCAATGTGTTATTGGAAGAACGGAACAACGGGACACTCAATAATCCTAAAAGGAGCAAGAGACCTACACGGAAGTACAGATTGTTGTATACCTAGATTCGACTTCAATAAGAATTTCGATGTTCAACTCCCCTCCCGACAAGTTTGACAGAGAGAGAAACAAGATATAGAAAATTGAATGAGGCTCTTTACAGACGGCTGGAAACTTGAAAACAGAGTCGGTGGTGAGCTATACATCATGGAAATGGGTATGAATGCCTCCTTTAGATTAGCTGATTACTGTAGCGGATGTTACAGGAGGTTACCAAGAAGGGTTAGAGAGAAACAAGTCCACCTATACTCAGACAGCCAATCAGCTCTAAAAGCGTTGTGCGTCCTGTCTAAATCGGTCAATATAACCATTACTGACTTTCGCAAGCATTTTTTTTATTAGATGGTTGAGCAGAACAGTATCCATTCCTTTGGGCGCCAGGGCACAGCAATACTGATACAGCAATAAAGATGAACTTGCAAGACTAGTTAAAACAATCCATATTCGACAGAATAAGGAATTTAGACTTATCACTAGTAGCACTTCAAGGCAGATGTGGCCTAAGTATGACCGGAAAAGAACTAAGTTTGAATAGAACAATTTATAGTAACTTTAATAGGTGTGCTAACATAACACTGTCTCGTAGGCAAGCAAGCCAGAAAAGTGGAGACCGCCTCACAAGACTTCTGTAGAAGCTGTGATAGCTGCGTGGAACCCGAACCTTCCATAACCTTCTGTCAATTTATATATTTTTTTTATTTTAATCTAAATCGAAGTTCTACACATCTAAAAAAATGCCATATACTTATGAATGTTTTTTTTATTTCTTTCGCTCAGCTGTACCAAAAATATCGTAGATACATTTTTGTTTTTTTTTTGGCAACGAAATAAAAAACAAGATTTTTACTTTCTTTAGCTATTTTTGTCGTCAATGATATTTTCTTTGAATGTTATTTAGCGCTAGAAAATATCATTTGAACATTTTCTTTTGCGTTGCTTAGCTTTAATATTGATTTATTGTACTAGTATTTAGTCGTCGTCGATGTTGCAGTTGTTTTTCTGGTTGCTACTTGGGGGTCACAAACTCTTTCTGGCACATTGACTCGATTGAATGTAATTAACAAATGTGAAATAAACAACAAACAAAACCAAAAAACCGAATGTTGAGGCGAATGAAATGCCATAGCAATGTCAGATCGACTGTGCAAGGCAATGTGATGAGTGTTGCATTTATGAGATACATTTTGGTTTTTTTTTTGTTTTTTTTTTTGCAGATACATTAGGTGAATGCATCTTGGTGTGCTTTAAAGTTAATAAACTATAAATTGGAACTAAAATTTCACACCATCAATCTTTCTGGCATACTTGATATATGTACATACATATATACATAAACTATCTTCTAATTGTCTGTTTTATAAATAAATGTCTTTAAAGTAAAATGTCCTTAAGTGCTCGCTTTTTAAATTCTTGTGATACCTTCTTCCACTTTTGCTCGTAGAACATCAAACTGAGTGTGCTTTGTACTCAATTACAGGTGTGATTATAGAAACAAGTTCAACTTAATACAACCCGTGCAATGTAAATATATATCAAATGAAACGTTTAAGAAATCAGTTAGACTCCCTATCTTATCTATACTTGCTATACTTACTTTTGATTATCTTTTCTCTATGTATTTTGACGTACTTAATTCGAAACCAGAAAAAGAATTAATCTATGACCCTCCATACTACATACATATGTACTCGTAAGTGTATTTGTGAAAGAACCCTTTTAATTCAGAATGGTACTTTTAATAGGATCAATTTAATTGTCTTCAGTTGTATTTAATTTACTGTGAATAAATGAAATGAAAACTATAATTGTCTTCATGTAATTTGTATTGCTGAATTTGAATTCGAAAGCAGTAAGACCCTCGAAAAATTCATATTTGGAGTCTATCATATATTCACTAAAATAAAATCTTTGATTGATCAAGACATTGAGCCTGAAATAATAATTGCTGAAAAAGGATCATCCCAATTAATATTTTTGTGGTATGTTCAGCCAAGATGATAGCAAATTTTAATAAAATATTAAGCTAAACCCGGAAATCTTTTAAAACATAATTTTTTTGGTAAAAGTTTGAAAAAAATTTCACTATTAACACCAAGACATGGATCATCGTAATTCTCGCGACAATATGCTGTTCGGCTCGGAATCTACGCAAAACCTACTCTGGCCAAGGTTTGTCACACCACTGCAATATGGGACAAAGTATGTATCTATGTATGTTATTTAACTTTTCATTACTTTATGCAGCAAGCAACTCCTGCCTGTCTGTTTAGTACTCTCCTTCTACGCACCAGTGAAGTCGAACTCAACACGGGCCTCACTAATTTGTGTTGCAGGATTTTCAGTCACACAATCATATAAGGGTTCCGCACCGTTTCCTTGTATGTTGACAGAGGCATCCCGACACATTCCTTACTATGAAAGATGTAGGTGTGGGCTACAATTCTGGGCCATCTTGTTAAAATATCGGCGGTATTCAGTGATGGTTTTTGATTTTATAGTGCTTGAATATCTGAGAATAGGAATACAGGACGTACAAAGCTTTATAACAAGGCATCTATCCCCATTTGTGGGGTGTATGTGCCTCCTCCGACTTCATTGTTTAGCTTCGAGCCATCTGTATATATGCTTATGGAGACGGTCACGCGGAGTTGTTGACTATGCCATCTTAATAGATTTTAATGCAATTTTTGTCAAAAACCAATTTTATTATTAGTGTTTGTCAACGAGTTGCTTATAGCGGAAAGAAAGGCGATTTTCTTCCCAACTAGATCTAGTGAAGAAAGAAGTAGAATTGTGTTTAGTGCTAACATGTGGTACGTAACTCTTCACTGACGCATCATTCCGTACTTTTTTTGAGCTTGTTTATTCAGTTTTTGATTGTGAGCTTGTCTAGAGCTGGCCAGCATTCTAGAATGCCATGCATAAGTATGGGTCTTACTAAAGTGGTATACGTACAACAGAGAATATCCTATAGAGAGAACACCCATTTCCTGCCTATGAATTTTTTACATGCGAAAATTACAATAGTGTATTTCCTGTTTTTCTGCAAAATTTATGTGGAACGTTTCCTTTTCGTTCCACATAAATTTTTTATCAAGAACGTATACATATATAAATCGTACAACCTCCATTTTAATTTTGGGGGTACATATCAGATTCGGTATCTTGTTATCTCTTGTGAAGTACACATGCTCTGTTGTATTTGGGTTCACTCTCAAACCACAGGAGCATGCCAGCCACAGAGTTATTTGAGTGCTGTCATCATTTGATCGCAGAGAGTTTGCGGAAAAATGCCGCTCATTGTTATAGCAACATAGTTTGCTTGCGCAAAAAACTTGATAGCCCTTCTTCTCCATGCGTATTAGCATCTTGTTGATAACCAGGATCCATAAAAGTGGGGGGACACCCCCTTGAAAGACGCCTTAACTGACGTATATGTGCATAGAATAACCTCCTACTTCAGCATTCACCACTTTGGATTTAAGCTATTGGCTAATGATGTCTACTAAGTAGCCATCCACACCCAGATCCGTCAACACAGCTATTATTGCAGCTGTTTTGATGTTATTGAAAGTTAAAGAGAGTGTTCGTCTTATAATGCCATAAGCGTATATCAGTTATTGTATAAAAATCCGACAATTTTGTTTACTAAGCTGTGTAGGCCAGTCTCAGTCGCTGCTGACGTCCTCTTTTGGCTGTTACAAATTTTGTGTGAAAATTTATAAACTCTTCATACTGTTTGAAAAACCTATGAAATGCAAGAACATTATGATTGGGTTTACTGAGTTACGAAATATAGAAGCCCACATTGAAAAATATGACTTAAATTAGATCGATTTTAGTATAAACAAAGAGAACAATTCGAGGAAGAAACTTACAACAATATTTTTAAAGGCGCCCAAATAAATTTCCGTTAATTAAATAAATCTTGTGTGTTATATTTAGCATTTTTTAATTGTATACATTCCCAGCTTTATGACATTCTGCATCCAACCATTCAATTACATATATCAACAGCATGTTGCAATCAAAATTAATTATAAATATTTATCTCGCATCCAATGATTTAATGCACAAATGAAATAATGAATTTCATTGTATCCAAATGAACAGCAGACCAGTGTAAATGTTATAAACTATATAAAAACACATTTCAAAATTACATACATATCTATATATGCATGTATATATGTACATACGTGTATACATTTATATATGTATGTGTATATATGTATGCATTTCACTCTCAAATGCAATTTGAAAATTTTTTTTTTCTTCTCTCTCTACACTGTAGCTAAAAATAGACTACATAAAAAAAAAACAACAACAACAACAATTAAATTAAACGAGAAAACTGCGCTTTGGCATTCATTCATTCATGAACAACAAAAATAAAAAATGTAAGACCAACGTCAACCCATAAATTGAACAGTGGGTCAAATTCTTTAATAGTATAGTTTAAAATAGCTAATATCTAATAATTTAGTTGAGTTATTCTATAGCCGATCTATTGTACGAGGGGTACTATTTATATTTCGAGAATAGCGAATAATAACAAACATTTTTAAATGAAAATGGCTTTATTGTTTTTCAAAATATTCTCCTTGATGATCAATACACTTTTGCATTCGTTCAAACCATTTGTCATAGCAGTTTTTCCATTCCTCTTAAGACACCTCCAAAACATGGTTTTAGAACGCTTCAACTGCTTCTTCGGCGCTCGTAAATCGTTAGCCACACACAGTTTACCTTTGATACTCGGGAACAAGAAGAAGTCATTGGTTGCCAAATCAGGACTGTACGGAGGATGAGTCATTAATTCGATGTTTTGACTGCTCAAAAATGCATTTGTTTGACGAGATGTCTAAGAGCTCGCATTGTCATGATGGAGAAGACGAATCGTCTTTGGCGGTTGGTTTTACGAATTTCTCCGAAGACTTCCGGCAAACAAATGGTCGTGTACCACTTAAAATTGACCTCCTACGTTGCTCAAGCTGAACAGTGGCCACATGACCCATTCGGCCGAAGAAACGGGCGATCATTTGCTTCGCTGTGCTTCTTCCACGAACAACTTTTGTTGGATTTGGCTCGTCTTGGAATACTCACACGGTCGATTACTGTTTTGTTTCCGGCTCATACGCATATATCCATGATTCGTAACCTGTCACGATTTTATACACGTCTTTTGAAGCATCACGGTCGAACTTTTTAATCATTTCCTTACACCAATCGACGCGAGCCTGTTTTTAAGCGATTGATAAATTATGGGCTATCCAACGAGATCAAATTTTTTTACAGCTAAGTGTTCATACAAAATCGTATGTATTGAAGTGGTACTAATGTGCAAGGATGCCTCTATCTCAGTCACATGACGATCTTTGACGATATTTTTGGGCACAACAACCGATTTTGGATGACCTTCACGGAATTCGTTGGCGACCGAACTACGAACACGATTGAATTCACTATACCAGCGATATGCTGTGGTTTTTGATGGTGTTCTATCGCCATACAAAGAACTGAGTTCATTGAAACACATTCTTATTGAGATAATCCACGTCGAAAGTTGAGAAAAATAATCCAACGAAAACCTTCTCTTGAAATTTCCATTTTTTTGGCCAAATTGCTTTTCTTAACTCACTGTCAACAAAACAAATAGCAAAAACTGCGGTCTTTAAAATTAGCCCTCTTACAACTACAATACATTTATACATTCTCACTTTGTGACACAACACAGTTGATATAAGCAAATACTAAAAACTAATCGCACTATTACTATACTATAACGAATTTTTATTGCTGCACACTCGTTTCCTTTCTCTTTTCATCAAGCCACGAACTAATCTAACAACGGCATATGATAAAGCGCTCTTTTTTTAAAAATATGCAGTACACTGAATACAGACAAAAAGATTCACACGGGTCATGTAATTGTTTTGTTTTTGGAGGTTATGTTGTTGTCAAAGTAATCCCTAAATAAGTCAATGGATGCTCTAGAAGTATGACATGCGGTCCTGTTAAAACCAAACACCTTCCAGATCATGTTCACGTACTTTTGGAATCAAAAAATCTTTTAACATGTCTCTATATCGGGCACCATTGACGGTGACTTTTGTATTTACAACGTTTTTGAAGACATATGGCCGGATGATGCTACCAGCTCATAAACCAATTTGCAATTAAAACTGTGAAAATCTGCAACTACTAATTTTAAGTTGTAGCACATTTATGTGCGATTATTAACAATGTAATACCACTGTCCAAACTATATGAAATGAGAGATTGTTGTTATTGTTGTTGTTTCTGGAACGCCGCAATTTTTTGCAATCAAAGTTTTTTAAATGCGAGAACTCGCTTGTTGGCTGATTTGTTGGGGACCTGGACCGTACCGACTCACGCCTGCCGCCTCCTTTGCACAACTTTTCTCTCAGCGATTTTGGCTACTCTGCCTTGGCTGCTGGTTTAGTGCGACGCATTTAAATTTAAACAAATTATTTTACTTTTCATTTTTTTTGTTGCTTTTTATATTTTGACTTGTTTGTTTTCTTGTTTTGTTCTTGTGCAGTTGCTTTGTTTGTTTTCTTTTCATTGTTTTGACACAGTATTGACAAAAAAAAGGAACTAAATAAAAAAAAAGGAACCAAATAAAAAACAAGAAAAAACGTCAACTTCGGTTGAACCGAAGCTCTAATACCATTCGCACGAACTTTTAAATAGTATTGTAAAACATAAAAGTGGTGGTTTACATAGGGGGGGGACCCCAAAAAGTGGGCTGTACACGCTCACTAGTAGATGTGCATGAAGCGATGTAGTAGATGTATAAGATGCCGCCATATCGAATTTCAAGTTGATATTGACGTTTTCCATACAAATCCATAAAAGGGAGCTGTGGTTTTATATGGGACTACCTCAAAAAGTTGGCGGGGCACGCCCATTTGTATATGTATATGATGTGGGTCCACTAAAATCCACCAAATAAAATTTCAAGCTAATATTGATTTAAATAAAAAAAAATTTTCATAAAAAACACAAAATTGTATGGTTGGTTTGTATGGGAGCTACCCCAAAAAGTGGGCGAGCCACGCCCATTAGTCTATGTGTGTTAAGCGGCTGTCTATAAAAAGGCACCGCATTGCATTTCAACCTAATATTGAGTTTAATAAAGAAGTTTTTCTTACAAAAACACAAAAGTGGCCAGTATGTTTATATGGGGGCTATCCCAAAAAGTGGTTGGACCACGCCTTTTAGTCTATGTATGTTAAGCGGCTAACCATAAAAAGGCACCAGATTGCGTTTCAACCTAATATTAAGTTTAATAAAGAAGTTTTCATACAAAAAGTAAAAAAAGGGCAGTAGATTTGTGTGGTGGCTATACCAAACAGTGGGCGGTAAAAAAGTTTTTCATACAAAAATTCAAAGTGGGCGGTGGGTTTGTATGGGTGCTACCCCAAAAAGTGGACGTGGTGGCTCCATCTAGATACTCTGCAAAAACTGCAATAAAGAGAAGTGTATGTGCAAAATTTCAACTGGATAGCATAAAAATTGGTCCCCAAAAAATGCGCAACAACATACCGACAGACGAACATTGTTAGATCGACTCGTCACGTCGAGCTGATCAAGAATATATATACTTTCTACGATGCCTCCGTTAATGCGTTACAAACTTTCAGACAAACTGATAATACCATTTCACACTCTGTGTGAATGGTATAAAAAAATAAATATGATAGGACCGAAAATTTTAGGTAATCTATAAATTTTTGAAAAATCAAACATCCTTAAATAGAGTATAATTTAGTAGTAAGATTGTGGAAAAAACTACCCATAGGAACTACCAATCAACATGGATGTTACGAACATTCTCCATAAAATCTTTTGGGTTTACTCAGACAAAGCCTCGTCCACTAGTTTAAGTGGGCTTGATATACATATGTAATAAAACCATTTAATATAAAAGTTTTTATTTTTGTATAAACCTCAAGATGTGAGGAGGATTAATATGAAAGCAACTTCGCTTTGTGAACTTGGAACTTCATATTTAAATGACTGGGTCTATTTCCCATAAGAAACATACATATTCAGGGTTTTTCCTGTTGAAAACGTCAAAAAGAGCGGTGGTAATTGCGAATACTCATTACGTCTTTTGAAATCGAATACTGAGTATTTACTCTCATCAGAAAATACATAGTATCTCAAGCTTTGGTGCATATTTTTGTATGAAGGAATAAAAGCTTATGTGGACAAATAAAGTACAAGGAGTAGTTATTATACACATAAAAACACTTGAGAATGAAAACAACAGAGGCTCTTGGATCAACATTATTTGTTGTCAAACTTCATCAAATTCTTCAATCTGTAATGTGGGTCTTTCTGCTTTAATAGCAAAATACCTTGAGTTTTTGTGTCAGAAATTTTTATCCTGTGAACATGTTTATCGACAATTCATGGAAAATATTTGTGCTTTGTTGCTTTTTCGTTCAATTTACATAATCCTCAAAGAATTCCAAACATATGCTTTTATTCATGTCTATTTAACCACCTCTTGTATCTCTCCCACCTCTCCCATCGCTTGTATCTCTTTTTTGCTTGTCTACACTCATATGCCAGTTTTCATGATTGTGTGATGTGTATGCATCTCAGTGTTTACAATTGTCCGAACTGTAATACCGATGTGATTTTGAAATGATTTCATACCATTTTGAAAATATTGTTTTTGTTTCGCCAAATATACTGAGTGAAAATAAAATTTTCTAAATCAGCTTTGGTTTTACTTAATTTTTCTCTACATTTTTAGCTATTTTTTATGGAATGGCAACCAGCAAGCCAGTTATTCAAGGACTTCATTTTGTTTTTCTGTATAATTTTTATTTTTTAAGAATTCCATTTCTAGCTTAGGATTTGACTTTTCAGTACCTCTTCTTAATGTATGTATGTAACAACTCTAATACTTTGATTTTATGGCAGGGGTGGCAACCTGAAAGCACATCATCTACTTAATCAGCTTACACTAGTTTAAACTAAAATATAATTGGTTTCATAAGTGCTTTGGGTCGTAGTTTCCCAAAATTGCACATTTTTTACAACTTTTATCAGTTATTAGCTCATATATCCATACATTTTTAGCAGTTTTTAATAAATTGTATAAATAAACATTTTTGAGTATATTTCGAAAACAGTTCTTAAGGAATAAAAATTTACTAATAATAACTGACATTTTTACAATGCGTGATAATAAGACCAACAGTTTTCGAGATAACATATTTTAAATATAAAAAAGGGACTGAAAATGGTACAGGGCGAAATTAATTTTTTTAGTTTTAAACCTTTTATTTCAAAAAATAAGGGAGATCGTCAAGTATTCTACCTATTTTTCGTCTTATTTTGACGCTTTCTATAAAGAAAAATTAAGAAATAAATAAAAAAAATTTGTGAACTAAGGGAGATATCGACAAATTTTATCTTTGAAATTTGATATCTCGAAAACTAAGCGAGTTAGCTAAAAATGTTATTCGTATTTTTCGTCTTATATTGACGAGTTCTATAAGAATCCGTCGTCAGACAGTTGGGCCCCGGAAATCCCCATAATCACACTTCCCTTGATTGTTTGGAGACAGTATTCTGGAAGTTTATTATTATAAGGTATACACGATATATGTATCTTATTGAAATTTAAAAGTAGAGTATTCAAATTTAAGTGTAACTAAAGTTAAAAAATCTCTTCTTCATATTATGGATGAGAAGAAGTATTAGAGTTTTATTTCATAACTGATAGAATATATAAAAAAAAAATAAAGAGTTGATCTCTTTGCTCTCCGCAGCTGTTTACTGTCCAAGTTTTTAGTACTAAATAAAATACTCTTTTTTTTTGTCTTTTTGCTGCATAAAAAATGTTCGCATTATTTATTTTTACCATTTCTGTGTCGTTTATCTTGAAAAAAAAAAGAAAAAAAAATTCTGTTTTTGCGCTGCTGATGCTTTTTTGTGTTTTATTTTGGTATTTCAATTCTCATTTTTTATGTTTCTTTTTTTTAACAATTTTGCTCGGAATATTTTTAGCAAAAAACCACGTGAAGCATGCGTGTTAGTTTAGATCGGTTTTTTATACAATATGGCACTAAAGTAATATAGAATGGTGAAATATGTCTTAGCCGGCTGCAGTTCTATTAAAATTTGGCAAATTAAAGGCATCTAAAGGGTAATTCAATAGGGTCATACTCGTAATAATTTACTATTTCAATAGTATGGCATCCTTAAGTATTATTCAGGATCTGTCAACGTAAACTTGTCAGTAAGGATCTTATCACTCACCATTTTTATCATGTTGTAGTTCATGAATGAGTAACGTTTGAAAATTTTTTAAATATACTATCAAAATTCTGTCGCAACTTTAAGAGCGCTTACTCCAATGTTTGCACGTAATAACCGTCATACCAGACATAATATATAATGTATGAATTCGTGTCAACACATTTACTATTGTATGTTCCTGTGCCAGTGACACAACACAACGGTCGAAGTCGCGAAAATATCGCATTCTTAACTGATTCAGTTCAATGTGCTGTCGATTCTTGGCCTACACCCTTACAAGAACAAATTAACTCAAGAACTGAAGTGTTTTGATTCAATTTGGCTCTCCAAAAGTTTGAACAAAGTTCTGAATTTCATCGAAAAATCATTCAAGTGAAGGCCAGAAGCTAGATCATTTGGATGGAATTCTTTCTTCTGCAACAGTTTCCCACAGCAGTATTTCAAATATCCACACTGGCTTCAGGATTGCTTTGTAGAGCCTTATTTTGTTTTCTAAACTGAGCTTAGAACGGGGACCAAGTAACCAGAACGTGCGCTGTGTTTTAATGTTAAGTTGTTTTCTTTTTGCTTTTATATGATTTTTCCAAGTCAGTCTTTTGTCTAATGTCACGCCTAGATATTTTATTGAGTCGCACAAAGGTATCAATATACTACTAAATTTGATTCGAGGACTAGAACTTCGTCTGAGTGTAAATAGTATGTGTGCTGACTTTTCTGCATTTACTGCTATATTCCATTTTTTCATCCATGTTTCTATATGATGCAGTTGAAGTTTTAAGAGAAAAATTTATCTATTAAAGAGGAAGTTCGGTAACCGTGTAATCTCGAAAAAGGGTCCGGCCGAATGTCCACCTCGCTCATGCGATTTAACTTAGTTAGTTTTCTTTCTATGGGGTTACGTGAAGTCATTGGCTTATGCGAACAAAACAGAAACTTCGGACGACTTTGTAGACAATATTGTGCGATCCATTGCCGAGATACGGCACCCATTGCTTAAAAAAGTGACCGAAATCATTATTTAAGCACTAATGACACATACAATTATCTTTCTTTTAAAGCCATTTTTTTCATTTTGAAATTATGTAATCACAGTATTTTGATTCAATTCAAAGTTCTACACCTCTTACAACAAAAAAAAAAAAAAAAGGTTTTCACAAAACATTTATATGCTTATTGAAAAACCCTTTATTTTTTGTATACATGTATATGTAGTAAGTACAAAGTCCAATTGGATTTATGCATTTCTTTGCTTATCGATCGCCAATAAGAGGCTGTGGCCAAATAGTACAAAAACAACTACAACAACAACAAAATAGAGAATAACTGCTGCCAAAAAGCAGTTTCAACCGGTTTTCTAGTTGGTTAGCATAGAAAAAAAAATGAGCGAGAGAAAGCAAGGAGCCTAAAAATACTGATTGGCAATTTGTTTCATTAAGATTTAATTAATAAAATAGCAAATGCAATCATTTTACTCACCCGCCAGCGACAAGATGTATGATTGTATCGCGATTCTGCGACATAATCACAAAAAGGCTGTGTTGTGTTTATTTCAAATTACAGCCGGCAAGCAACTCAATTTAATTAGTTTTTTTTTTATGGTTGCTTTTTGACTCGGTTTCTTCTCTTTAACTAATTCTTTTGATTGCTATCACTGCGTATGCATGTGTGTGTGTGTGTTGATAAGCAATATAAGAAAAAATTCGAATAAGTGAGAAAACTAAGCAAAAGAAACAGTTACACTTCGCGCTCTTTATCACACTCCCTCATAAAAAAAAAAAAAATTTAGCAGTCTGCGACGTCGGCAGCACAGTCAACCGCACAACTCGGATTTCTGCTCTTTCTTTTAAACTATTTTTTTTATGCTTCTTCTTCTCGCTGCTGCTTCTTCCAGTTTAATTTTAATGAAAAACAAGAACCAAAAAAAAAAACAAATCACTGCACTTGAGAAATTAAATTTAATTGTGCTTATTTTGCGCCTTAATTAAACTTCGCAGTTATTTTAAACTCTTTTTTTGTTTTTTTTTTTTGTAATGCAGCGCGATTCTTTTGCTGCGCGCGCTTTTAAATTTATTATGCAATTTTTTTGTAGCTTATTTTGGTCACGTTTTTTTATATGGTTTTTTTTCCAACAATTTAAGTTTAATTTATAACACTTTTTTTTTGACGTATAATTTGTTTTTTTTTTGCGGCAATTTTAATTGTGGACTTTTATTTTTTGTTCACACTACTTCGCACCAGCAAATAAGCGCTTGTCTCTTGTCCGCTATCTTTCCTTTGAGTTCCGCACTTGAAAAACGTTCGTTGTCGACTGATTCAATTCAACCGTTTGGATTTGTTTTGTTTGTTTTGTTCACTTCTTTCTTTCAGTTTGTATAT
Source organism: Leucophenga montana (assembly GCA_035044765.1). Taxonomy (NCBI): domain Eukaryota; kingdom Metazoa; phylum Arthropoda; class Insecta; order Diptera; family Drosophilidae; genus Leucophenga; species Leucophenga montana. The sequence continues at coordinate 568,176 of JAWNNQ010000178.1, forward strand.
TGCTATTTCGCACGCACAAATGCAAAATGGTTGTAGCTTATGACATATAGCGTATGTTGTGTGCAAGCGAGATAGAGACTGTCGGTAGATTTTAAACGGTTACAGGTCTGTACAGTTGCGCTTTGTGTGCGAGCGAGCATGCACTACTTACTGTTAGCAATTCGTGTTGGTTAGAGATGTGCTATGTTCTTCACGTGACACGCTAAACGGCGGCTGTGCAGAAACCATTTGTAGAATCACTAACCATATAACCATATACATTCTCTACTTAGTGGTAGAATGCATAAGTGTAAGCTAAATGTTCGTACACGCTTGATCTAAAAATAACCGAACTTTTTAGTTATCAAATAAAAACAAGCCTGGTATTATGTTTCAAAGCTAATATTTTTTTCAAAATACAATTCATTTAACTCAATACAACTTTTGGAACGCTCAACCAATTTATCCATAGACTTTTTAAACTCGCTTTTTGGCATGTTTCTTAGCACTGCTTGTATGGCTGAAATGCCATCGTAAAAAGCTGCTTTCATTGCAGTTTTAATTCTTGGGAAGAGAAAATAAGCGCACGGTAATAAATAAGTGTAAATATAAATTCATATTTTTTAAATTTACTGCCAAACAACCGTTCAAGTCACATTTATAATCGGTACCTGTTGCGGAATTCCACATATTTTTGTTTAGATTCTATTATATTTATTTGTTTTTCTGTTTGACAGATCCCACCCTTACTCCTCCCTTCTCTTTATCTTTCAAATATACATACTTACGAAGTTTATCTAATTGAGAGAGTGGAGATATTCGGCAATAACGTTATTCGTTCTTGGTATGTGGAGTTCCGTACATAGGCGGCAGCGCACGAAACGTTATCCGAATTGACTTCAGTTTGCTTTGTTTTCATATTTTACACGTCCTAATTGATGCTTTGGGGTTGGTATTGCATTTTTGTCATTTTACCATATGTGTACAAGCTCAAGACTTCTTATAGGAATACAAATTGAGGAAACAGAGAAGAGTAAAAGCTTAACAGTGGCAGCAACGATTGAAGTAAAACTTCTTAATTAAACTTAAAATAAGGAGGTGGTGGTGTCGTGGGACATCCGCATGAAACGAAGTTCCTTTCGGCATATATAACAATATGTATTAAGTAGCAGCAATGAAATAAATTAACAACGTTTCAGAGTAATTAAATAAATAAATGAAAAAAAAAAACATAAATGAAGGAATATTACCATTCCATTACCATTGTAATTAATTTTTTTTATTTTTTTTTTTTTTAATAAAAGTTATGCAAATAAACATTTTACGCCAATCAGCCCCTTTCTCATTCCCATCCTGGTCCCTTCCTCCTTCCTATCCTGCTCCTGTTCCCTTCCCTATATCACCTTATACCTCTGCCTCTTCTTCCCATTCCGCCCGTGCCCTATTGAGTAGGGTTCAATGTAGTTAATAGTTGAAGATAAGTATAAAGAGTTAGGAAAATAAACATTTATCAATCAGTCCCTGCTCACCTTCTCCCCCAATTGACCAACAAACGTCCCCCAAACCGTCCTTCTAAATGTTCCTTCGAACGTCCCAACCATCACCCCAAAATGTCCCCCAACAACCATAAATGCCCCTCAACCATCCCTTTAAATGGCCCCCTAAACGACCACGCCATCCAACCCCCAAATGTCCCAAACCATCCCCCTAACCGTCATAATAAACGCCCATCCAAACATCCCCCACTTTTTTTTTAGTATACAGCTTTAAAATTCTTAGTTTTGCCTTAATACGCGCGAGCTACTAATGCATGGTCATGCTATAGATGATATAAGAACGCATGACCAATTCTTTATTTGATTTATGAACACATTACCAATTTTTATTTCATTTACGAACGCATGACCAATTCTTTATTTCCGTCCGAAAACGTTACTTCCGTTAGACAAAGATCTGAGTTACTCATCATATCGAGCCTAAATAAGTTTAGACAAGTGACTGCTGTGAGTTTGGCGAATGATAAAATCAAAATAGATAAATACTTATTGGTTTCAATTAACCGCGTATTCTCCATACAAAATTTAAATAAAATGGATTATAAAAATATTAAGTATTGCACAAAAACCAAGACAATAAAACGAAACTAAATATAAAAACTAAAATTAAAATTTTTTTACTTATTGTCTTACTTTATAATTTTTATCTGTAGTTTGTCAGGGCGTTCCTATCTGAGTCTTAAAGTGAAACGAACGCTAAAGATAATGTGCCCCATTCCAAAAACTTGTATTTCTCGTAATCGTTCGATAGAACAAAGCAGCAATTTGAGAGTAGCGTTGGAAAACTTTGCCTCAAAAATTTAAATTTAATACATAACCTAACAGCAATATCTTATATTAATACTTAACACACTCACCTTCATACCTTCAAATGTACTCTTCATCTGAAGTGTGAATAACAGAGTAGAAATATAAAATTAGAAGTATAGCCTTCTCTCGAAGTATGAAGATAAAAATCTATAAGACACTGATAATCCCGGTCCTGTTGTGTGGCGGAGAACAACGGATACATCGTCCCTAGAAGTGTTCGAGCCTTCGTAAGATTTTTGGTTCACTTAGAGAGTTAGCGTCGAGTTTAGGATCTGTATGAACCACGAGTTGTATTGATGTATTGTATTGTATTGTATTGATTTGTTTGTGAAGCACTTGTCCATTGATTTTCATACAAAAATTCAAAAGTTGGTGATTGGTTTGTATAGTGGCTACTCTAAAAATGAGCGTGGCTTACCAATATTGATATTCTATTTTACTGCAATGGAAATAAGTAACGCTTAACAGCTGAATATTTTAAACATTTTTCCCAAAAAATTGCACATATCAGGAGAATCTAAAAATCCAAGTTTACAGACAGACGGGCGGACAAACAGACGGACATGGCCAGATCGACTCAGCTTTCCATGCTGATCAAGAATATATTCACTTTATTTCTTTAGGTCTGCCATATCTCTTCTGTCTGTTACATACATTTGCACCAGGGTATAAAACCGGAACCTGAACCGTTAACCGAAATTAACCGTTTCAAATTGAGAACCAAAAATGAAACCAGAATAGATATTTTAATTCTTTTTTAAACCAGAACTTTTCACCGAAATAAAATAAAATACAGTACCGGAACCAAAACATTTGTACCGGTGAAGTTTCAGCTTTTACTTTTTTACTAAGATAAATATTTATTTATGCATAATGTTGAAAGAAAAACAAAAAACAGCTACGCAAGTAAGATTAGATCATTTGAGCATTTCCGGTGTCAAGTTTACTATGATTCCGCTTAGGAATATGCTCAGCATAGAAACATAGAAAGTGTGCGTACCCGCGCAATTTCAGTTCGATTTCTTAAAAACTGATTGACTAGTTTTATGTCGCACAGACAGAGGGACATGGTTAGTTCGATTCGTCTCATACCCAGGAGTCACATCAACATCTCCTTAACGGCACTGTAAGGCCCTCCTGCCGGTTCTGTGGAAACGACCAATCGGTAATCCACCTGGTGGACTCCTGCCGACAACAAGAGAGCATTAGGGTAACCATTTTTGGGTCCCAAACTCTTTACACTTGTTAAACTATTATTAGGCCATTAGTAAACCCTTAGTCTTCAGGGCAGGGTGTAAAAAAAAAAGAAAAAATGAATCCTTTCCTTAGTGTTAGCCCTATTTACAAATATAATATCCTTTGACACTCCAGCAATAAATGTAACTTTAACGATAGCTCATATGTTAAATTCCATTGTGCCGTTTAGGCTACCGAGCCTGTCAAAGAATATACAGACGTACTTTTTTATTGATTTGCATTGGAGCTTTCTATCAAGCGTCCCCCGATGGTCTCTTCTATTTTTGTTGCAGTCGTACTTTTTGTTGTTTAATAATTTTGTTTTAATTGATTTATTATCACAAATTCAATACATTAGTGACCGATAACTTCTAGAATTTCAATTAAGCAAACAGATGACCAAGCCAATGACCAGTGTAATCGGATGAACCGAACTGTAATCGAAGGCGGATGACCAGCAGATGACGCATGTATAACCTAAGTAGGTAAACTCAATACGGTTGTATTCGAAAGTTTTCTCATTTTTAGTTATACATTCAATTTAAGCATTTAGATTCTTCTTCTAGCGAATCATATAGCGTTCTAAGGTATTCCTTTTATCGCTAGAATCGAATAACATTATTGTAGTATAAAGAAAGTGTGCGGAATCATTGCTTCCGCAACAGAACATGGGCTATTTACAAAGATATTGGGAATTGAGGCGGGAACAGGGTATTTTAGCTAGCCAACTGATTCGTATATATACTAGTGCCAACTATTGTTGATTACAGCGAGTACTCCAAAAACCAATTGGAACACCTATATCCCACATTATCCTTCGCAGTATTGACCAAGTGGTATACCTTCACTACAATTCTTTGGTACTAATACAATACTTCAGGAAACCGTCATCAGTTTCTGGAATATCTTCTTTTTGGTGCCATTTTCTGAAGAGGATTAGCTTAAAATGGCATAAAAAACAAGCGGAGAAACTTGGATATAGTCTCAATCATTGAGCTCCCGTAACATAAGAAGTATTCCTTAACAAAATCTTGGGTATTGAACTAACTTAAGAACTTGTAAGGCAAGGCTACATGAAACCGCAATGTATTGTTAAAACAGTTGTGTTTTGATCTCATTTTCTAGAGAGTATTGGATATAAAAAACCCAAGAAAATAATAGAAAGAAACATTTCATTTTCCACTTCAGTGAAAGAAACCAAATGCTTGCAGAGAAGCATTACCAACGAAGCATTGAATTCAAAACAAATAGCTTTATTAAATATGAAGTACTCGCCTGTGAATACTACGTGTATGATACAATGTATCAGTTGAGCGAAAGTCAACTGCTTCTGATTCAATCACGGCGACTGAAAAATCACTGATATCAGTTGCCACTAGAACTGGAAAATTATCGATAGTCGCACTATCGATAGTTTTCTTAACGATAGTAGAAACTATCGTCACTGTCGACATTACTATCGTTTTACTAAAAAAAAGGCTGCTGTATTGGATTGCTTTGTACGTTGGGTGTTGGTCACTCCGAGAGTACAGAAAGCAGTTAATCTGCTATATTTTGTGACGAGTGGTCAGTATCTTCTAGTAGTTTGTGATAAAATGATATGTTACAGTCAAGTAATAATCATTTGATCGTGATATCCATCCATCGCCATCCATTTGTGCAGTACTGCACTCATGATTTTCAGTAGCACATTCTTTAAAGCCAGTCTTATGGGAAGAGTATACTGAGTGTCTAAAAAGTGCATGAAATCCCGGAAGCCTTTGTCTTCAACGATTCGAAGTGGTTAGCATTTTCGATAGTATCGTTAGTGAAAAAAAACTTTCGATACTATCGATAGTACTATCGATAATTTTCCTGCTCTAGTTGCCACTCGTTATTGTAATTCACGGTGTATCAGTAAAACAGGGTATCCGTTGCGTTGCGTTCACGACATTCTTATGACGGCTCGGCAGATATTCTCCGTGATGGCGCCCATTTCGTGACGGATATTTCCTTTTAATTGTGCCAGGGAATTTGGTTTGTTGCCGTAAACTTAAGATTTGACATAACCCCACAGAAAAAAGTTCATAGGGGTTAAATCGGGACTTCATGGAGGCCAATTTATGTCATCTCTCCTGGAGATCAATTTGCGGGTAAAAATTTCATGAACTCGTGGTAGAGACCTGTTGGACGTGTGTCAAGTTGCTAAAAATGCGGAACAATGATGATCTATGCAGGTTTAAAGCAACAGCACGCTTCCGAATCGAAAGGTCCGGGTTGTCACGACTGAGTAACACTGTCTACGTTTTCGAACGTTCTCGAAGACCTTGGACGCCCGGATTTTGATTTTTCCAGCATTGAACCGGTCTCTTCAAACTTCTCGACCCATTTTCCAATTAGTTGAGGGCTTGGCGCACTGTTAATTAATCTATTTTTCTTTCATCAGGAGTAGAGTCAATTGACACTGAACGAAACATGAACTTTTTCCTTTGAGTACAGAAATTTGAGTATTTTTTTTTTTAAATATGACTTTCATGAGTTCTACGCAGAGCTCGCAAAATATGTTCAATCAAATTTTTCTATGCTGTCTGCTTATCGACAGAATAAAATGAAGCAGACTCGCTCACTCTCTCAACAGAATACTTCTTTTTGATTCTTTCATGTTTTCTGTTTCATGCTTCTCGATGTGCGATACCCACGAAGTCCCAAAGTAGTAAATTTTCAGGCCTGTGCAAATGTGTTAAATTTTCCCATGCTCAAATATTTGTGAACGCATGACAGGGTGGTCCGACGGTTTGCACATTTAATTTAACTAAAAAATTTTAGCCATTGTGAACATATTTGCTCGAACAGCTGATTCAGTTTTCGGCGCTTGTAAAAGGAAGCACTTCAATTCACATTTTTAATTAAAATTAAAGTCAGCAATGGAAACTACTAATAAGTTTGTGCCAATCGACTCGCAACCACTGACGACAGTCGGACAGTCGGAGACCCCACAAAAAGCGCATACAAATCCGGCCGAAGGTCAAGACGGAGTGGAGTCCCAGTCACATTGAGCTGCTTATAAAAGCCGTGGAAGAGTGCCCCAGTTTGTGGGACAAAAATTGCGCGGAATACAAACTTCCAAAGATGTCGGCTTGGGAAGAAATTGAACAGTGCCTTCCCAATTATGGAGAAGCAGAATGCCGGGCAAAATGGAATAATCTCCGCGTTACTTTTAATGCTAACTTGGCAAAATATTGCAGCAGGAAGTCTGGTCAAGGCACAGATGAGAACTTGCCTATAACTTGGAGGTATCAAGACACTTCAAGGCACTGTTGTTTTTGGAGTCCGGAATGCGGCATGCGAAACAGATAGTGAAGACATCGGAAGTTATCTCCTGTGGCCAGAAAACGAAGCGTAAACATAAGCCTATCCGCTGCCGAAATTCTTGCGCGTTTAGTGAGTTGATGTTTTCATTCGAAGCTTGCAAAGCCAGTCCACATTTAGCCAAGAATTCGTAGCATAAGCGCCAAAATTAAGAAGTATGCTAAACTCATTTTAATACACATTGAAACTACAATTTCTGCATTTAGGTTTTAAATATTTCTTTATTTTAAATTTTCGAGAAATAATAAACATATTTAGTATGTATAACAAAAAAAGTGTTCCAACTTGTGTTTGGAAATTATACTTACTAATTGTTATACTAAATATTTAAGGAAAATATATATATAGTATATCTATTACTATATCATATAATGAACAGAAATCGAGTTTAAATTAATTCAAAAAAACAATTACTGAGTTACCAAAGTACCATCTAAAAAAAAACATAGGTACATACTTAATTTCATTTTCGTTTCTTAGGTATGTACTACCTATAGGTATGTAGATTTCTTTGTTCGTATAAGATTCAACGGGTAATTTCGATCGTCATATCGTATTATTCTGTGTAATGGGTATTATGCACCTTTGAATATCTAATAATATTTAGTTTTATTCATATTCATAAAGTGCAACATGGAATTTTGAGTTGAGTGCGAGTTTTTAATGTTTATCTTTTATCATCATCATTTTTTATCGTACAGTTTTTTTTGTTTTTTGTTTTTAGTAGATTATAACGGGAGATATTCTGGTGTTTTTGTTGGTGTAATATCTTGACATTTTTTAGGGTATATTTTTGTTTTTAAATTTAAATATGCTTTTTATTGTTCTTAAAATAGCTATTTGATTGTTTCTTTTTATCTTTTAAATGTTTGTTTGTTTTTTTTTTCAAATGTTTTTGTTTTTTAAATATTTTTATAAGTTGTTAAAACGTCTATTTTCGGTTTTTCGTATTTTATTTTATGATTTTGTGATTTAATTATTTTATTTTTAAACTTGTATTATTTTGTATGCCAATTTTGCATCTTTGGGGGAGGGGGGGGGGGGTAGAACTTCGAGTGCGTTCACTTAGTCTATTTTAAAAGTTTTGCATGGTGTTTTTTTTTTTTTTTGTTATATTTTATTTAATTTGTGAGAAATTTGTAAAATGCGTTTTAAAAAGGATGCAGTCATCTTCAGTTGTATTCCATTTAATTCAAACAAATTTAGAAAAAAAAAAAAATTGAAAACAATTGTAATAAAAATAATTTTTTAGCTAAATTTTTTGTGTAGTCGTGATAGTCCAATCATTATAAGCAACATTAGATGCAAACCCAGTTAAAATTTGTAAAAACTTTTGTTGATCAAATATAGTTATAGAGGAAGTATAACATGTTAAAAATTCAATAAAATCTGTCAGGGAGAGGGATGGTATAGCCTGCTACCAACATTTCAACACGGTTACATTGAAAAATGCATAATCCCGCTTATATCTCGTTAACTATACATATCTACAAATACCGGCGTCATGTCAGTTGTTGGAAAGCTAAGTGTCATTTCCGCAGCAATTTGCTGCATAGAATCCGAATCCGGTGTCAGAATTTATTTATTTATTTAAGATTTTGCAACTACATATATATAAAAGAGTCGCTTAATAAGTTAAATATAAAAATGTAACTAAACTAACTTAAAGCTTTACCCAAACTCAACAATACTAGTCTTACTATCAGCGAATATGCAAAATTTCTGAGATTGATCCTGGACAAAAAGCTCAATTGGAACAAAAACATGGGTGACAAGGATATTTACAATACTATACCCGCTGTGCATTTCTATCAGAAAATCAACCATCTTCAAATCTACTATTCCAGTAACTTTTTTCTTAAGCACTACAGCGTGTGCTACGGGAAGCCTAGGAAATTGGTTTCCATTGTAAAGAAGGACGAATTTGAAGCTATTTGAAAAGCTATCGATGTTAGAAGGTTTTTTTTATCAAAGTTCAAAACTTACTTATCGAATTAAGTAAATTCTAGAAGCTAAGAATGCATAGTTTCGTGTTTTCCTATGCCTAACATCAGAATTTATGCATTAAAACAGAATACCAGAAAAAAATTGGTTATCTGTATAGTCGGTTTACGGACAATAATTTTACGTGATAACGTCTATTATGAATTGAATTGAATTATTAGCACTGAATTATCATTATTTTGTATAATACAAAGAATGAGTTAATTGAAAATTACAATTTTTTCGATAAATTCACATTTATTTGCACTCGTTAATTCAAGTATAGTGAGCTTGCTTTGCACGTTTGAGAAGTGCAGTTTGAGAAGTATACTGAGCTCGCTTTACACGTTTGAGAAGTGCAGTTTGAGAAGTATAGTGCGCTCGTTTTGCACGTTTGAAAAGTGGAATTTGAGAAGTATAGTAAGCTTGCTTTGCACATTTGAGAAGTTCAGTTTGAGAAGCATAGTGAGATTGCTTTGCACATTTGAGAAGTGCAGTTTGAGAAGTATAGTGAGCTTGCTTTGCACGTTTGAGAAGTGCAGTTTGAGAAGTATAGTGAGCTCGCTTTGCACGTTTGAGAAGTGCAGTTTGAGAAGCATAGTGAGATTGCTTTGCACATTTGAGAAGTGCAGTTTGAGAAGTATAGTGAGCTTGCTTTGCACGTTTGAGAAGTGCAGTTTGAGAAGTATAGTGAGCTCGCTTTGCATGCTTAGGCCGATCGCGCCTCTCTATCGCTTGTTCGTGAGAAATGAGTCATGCTTTTTCGTACGTGCAGCCGGCGTTCATCAATTTATAAGACTTTATTACGTCAAAAAAAAAGTTTCTTTTCGACCTGTGTAATCTATTTGTAAACACTTTTACACAATAAAGCCTCAATTTTCGACGAAATATTTCAAACCCACAATAGTACCTATTTCAAAGCGATTTTCTCGGAAATGGTACCAAATACAAAAAAAATTTTACATAATTTTTTTTTTTAGTAAATTTCTCAACCTTTTATTTTGTGAAGACACAATTTTAATATTGTCAACAGTTAACGAGATATCAGCGAAATTATACATATTTCCATAAAAGCATGATAAAAAAAGGACGAAAGCTTCTTGACTGCTTTCTTGACTCCTGCCTCCTCTAACAAGTTTTTTACAATTTTGCCTATAATGAGTAGACATGGATTGAAATTTTTTAAAAAGAAAATTTTCAAATGCATACATACTACACTGAAAAAAAAAATACACTTTGCCAAACAATTACAATTCCATGTAACTCAACTTGCCACCATTTTGTTTTTGTTTTTGTTTTAGTTTTAGCACTTTTGATTGTTCGTTGCACTTCTGTCTCATGCTTTTTTCCATTTAAGCACTTCCGTTTCCGTTTTGCACCATAATCCGCATCCGGTTTGCTATAACTGTACTTTTTCATTGCGAAATGATTTAAAATCAAATCAAAAAACCTGAAACTTTTCAACAAAACTATTTTCAATATGACTTAATTCTATGTTTTTGTTTTTGGTTTTTTGGTTTTTGGTTTTTCTAATTTTTTTTGGCTTTAGATTCCCTAAATTTTATTAATTAAAATATTCATCATTGTATTTATTTTTGTTTGTATATCCTTTTTATGCTAATTGTTTTTTAAAACATCTTTTTTTTTAAATAAGTTTTTTTTTTATAGTATTTTGTGTGTGTTTTAAGCTAAGTACATACAATAAAACATTTCTTTTACGCGTTTCGAAGCTTAAGTCTTAAGTTTATTTAATTCGCTTTTATTTTTCTATGTAATTTAAATAATTTTTATTTTTGTATTCTCATTTATTTACTTTGTTTGTTTTTGACTTTTTTTCTTGGTATTATTTCAGTTTGAAAACTACTATTCTGGAAACACTTAGTAGCATTTGTCTAATTTTTGTTCTAAAAAATATCATAAGGATGGAGATGTGACTTGTTTTTAGAGTCGTCGTCAGCAGTGCGCAATGCATTTCATATACTTTTTGTTGTTGTTGTAGATTTTCTATTTTTTTTAAAATAGATTTTACTTAGCAGTCTAGAAAAATTGAATTTCAAAACGAATTATGCCCTATTTGGTTTCTTGTTTTATTTAAATTTAATATACTTATCATTTTGTTGTTGTTGTTTTTGGTAAATAATTTTGTAAATAGAGTTTCTCTTTAGTAAATATAGAAATTATTGTTTTAGAAGAAAGCTTTGTGTAAGTATCGCATGACTTCGAACAAAGTATTGCGCTGGGCGTGGCATATAAGTAGGTGTGTTTTGGTTTCGAAAAGTAATTTGAAAATTAATTTGAATAATATTGTGAGGCGAAGAATGGTTGATTCTTTGTTTATATACTTTTTTTTTTTTAGATAAATGAGATGCATTGATTCGCTGAGTTAAACAGTGCAAATGAGCTGATGATCACATTAAAATTTGTACTTAAAAAACTTCTCCACTGAATGAACATGCGCACCATTCTCGTTGTGGAGATCGTAGCGTGGCGGCAGTAATACCATTCATAAGGCTTGCTGCTAAAGTTGTAATTCCTTCCAGTTTAGTCGGCATCATGCTTTAAAACAGTGAAAATCATGTTTTTAACATCGAAGCTTACTTTTCGAACGTATGTTCTGTGATCTTAACCCAGCGCGTCTTCAGAAATCACTTCAATGTAGGTCCATTGAGCACTGTGCTGGACCGGAAATCAATTGTTACATGGGTTACTACGTACAGACAGACAAACCGCGAGTGTGACAAGACGAAGAACTGAACTCACTCGGCCCATCAGATAACCTGAGTACATGGAGGCAGTGATAGCTTCAATCTTGCGATCTCCGCGGCGATCTGCGCGTAAACATGCGTCTGCCCTTGGACTCTCCGACCGTTCAGTGAGTTGAGTTCTTCACGAAGTACTTTATTACCATTCATACAACTTCCTACCTCCACTTACTAACATATTATTTTCGATATAACTCATTATTTCCGCATTAGAACTGTTTTCATTTGTACTGCACATTAAGTATCAATGGGGAAAGCATTACACCCATGTCGAGCAAAAGACTTTCTGGCAGTACACTACCGTCTCATACCAACCAAGTGCACTATTCTTGTAATGAATTTATTCAATCTGACCTCAATTATGTTAATGACATTAAGGCGGGAAGAACCTTTAAGTTCAATTCTATTTTTCTCGTATACATACTTCACGTCCCAACGCTCAACGAAAGTAAGACGTTTGAAAGCAACAACACATCGCCAAAGCCATTTCAGCCAATTGTCTCTCAATCCTCAATCGGAAATCCTCTCCGATTTCTGAATGTATATGTGAGCAGTGGAGACATAACTCCCACTCTATAGACACGGCTGCCAAGGAGGTTGTTGAATACACCAGACCTTTAACGAACTCTTGGTATGTCGAGGAGTATCGCTAAGGTAGTACAGAGGGAGAAAAATAGCAAGAAAGCCTTGAGCTTGAGGATGTTGAGCTGTTATGTGATCGAAAATTTTATCAAAAGGCCAAATGAAGGTTTTAAGTTCGGAGTTTCTTTCTGCAATGACGAAAATGGTTACAGATTCGTAGCAATCACTGAGACTATGCAAAAGTAACTTCTCTAACCTAATTGGAGGCTATGAAGGAAACAATTCCGCCGAAAGAGAAGTATTTCTAAAACCACTAAATGATAATGGATTCTTGTAGAACCACTGGACTAAAACGAGGTCAACTCAGTAATTAAATGCTGAAGAATAACAAAGCCGCGGACTCCAGCTCTCAGCAGAGTTTTTATGAAGTGTCGAAGAGTGTAAGGCGTATGCATCCACTATTATGCAATGAACGCTTTCGACACGTCAGTTCTTCTACGCCCTAAGTGAACTTGGTATCCCAGCAAAGATTGTTCGTCATTGCATGATGATACTATCAAAAATACAAAGCGTCGTCAATTTAGAACCAAAGCTTTCCGAGCCCTTTGATAGCAAAAAAGTTTCAGACAGGGTGATGCTTTATTGTGCGACTCTATGGAGTCTCCTAATGGACGCCGATGTCCGTTTGTAGAATGGTCCACGGTTCTCGGAAATTGAAAGACAGCAATGCCTCAAGGGCCTATCGCTGTACGAGGATAAGATGAAGTAGACCAGAGGATGGAGAATTTCAACTTCAATGTTATATTTGTCGCTCTGGGAACAGAGATAAATAACAACAACAAAGTCAGCCTGGATATTAGACGAAGAATCACACTTTCTGACCGCTGCTGCTACTTTGGGTCGGCAAGCAAATTAAAAGTAGAGTCCTCTCTCGAAGTACGAAGAAAAAATCTATAAAAAGCTGGAGCAGAAGCATGGACCCTGACAATATTGGATACAGCGTCTTTTGGTGTATTTGAGAGAAAGATTATAATTTCATATTTAATAATAAATCACCACAAACAGCTGATATTTAGAAAAAGCCAACGTCATTTTGCCACTCACGTTTTACTCATAACAAATATTTGACAGTGGAAATGTAGAGAATGTTAAACGAAATGGAAAGGTCCTATAAATAAGTAAGTAAGTATAACAGAACACTATGAGTTGAATCTATTAAATGGATTTTTGGAATTTACCACTAACTGATTTATTTCTGTAGAAACTCTAAATACTTAGAATAACTTAAATCTGTCTGAACCATTGCTGGATGGAATACAATTATGTTTCTGAGTAAACACGTTGGTGACTTAATGATAGGTTATAATGATCTCTTAGACGTTGACTTGTATGGTTCTATAAGTTGTTTAAGAAATACAGAAACAAATTTTCGTTTATTAAGTTTCAAATTACCTTTCAAACACAAACACACACAATGCTCCCAATGCACGCCTAGCTAAAATGCTGCAATTATTGACATCTTTTCCACTTAAATTTACATAAGCTACATAATTCTCAACACCAAAATGCTCAAGCTACCATATACATATACATATATATATATTAATTTCATTTATCGCCGTTCATATACTATATACTATATAATCGTATAATTTTATATAGCTATGCCGTTAGCCAACACCGATTTTAAAATTAAGGTAATCGTTTTTGTTCAGGAGTATTTAATTTTTTATAAGCCTAAATGCTTCGTGCTTTGCTAAAAATCTTAAGTTCAATAACTTGCTGGTTCCCAATACCACAACATCAAGATTGGATCCGTTCATTTTCGATCATACTTACATAACATACACATACGTTTCTCAAACTTCATACCAGTGCGCTACGTTGAGTTTATCACATGCTTTGCCTTCAACTATTTTAACAAACCGTTTCATTTTTGTTTTTAACTTACATCCAACATCCAACATCCAACACTTTATAGCTTATCCAGCGTTGGCTCCGTGGGACTAATCGGTGACATTTCTACGCTATCCAGCAATGGTGTCTTCTCCTCACTGCAACTACTACCGGGTGCATCATCCATATCCATGACAAAGATGCGCGATAATTCAGCACCACTTAGTGTACGATGTGAGGCTGTTTCATCGCCGGAACTATTGTCATCATGTGTCACAGCAGCAGCAGCACCAGCAGCAGCATCAGCAGCAGCAGCAGCATTAGAAGCAGTAGCACTCGATGTGGAGTTATTCGAGGACGACGATGTAGACGACGAGGATGAGGATGTTGAATTGTTGCTGCTGCTGTGATCGATCTGATCCAGCGATTTGGATGCATTACGATATCTTGATGTATTGGTATTATTGGCAGTTTTCGAAGTTTTCGAAGTCGAAGCAGTGTTTTGCATGAAGTTGTGCACGGAGGGAGTATTGGTTAAATTCGTTTGGCAGCTTAGTGTGGCCAAAGAGGTGGTCTTGATATTGGTCGTCTTCAGTTGATTGATGGAACAGCTGCTCCAGCTGTGCTTCTGTGCGCCATTATGTTTGGCATGTGCACGCTGTTGTTGTTGTTGTTGTTGTTGTTGTTGTTGCTGCGATTGATGTGTACGCGATGTGTGCTTATATTGTTGATAGTTATAAGCGTTTGCTGACGATGTGCATGCATTATTGTCATCATTATTGAAGCTAATTTCATCATCCTCGGATTCTACACCACCAATGCTATGCTGATTATTTATGGCAGTCTGTTTGAGTTTAACCAAACTAACCAAATGTCGTTCCGAATACGATTTACGTGCATCCATAACACGTAAATAATCATTGGATTCACCAAGATCTTCGCTCTTGGAGCTACAATAGCGGCGTCCATTACTGCCAGCAGCGCTAACACAAAAACTGGTGGTCACATGTAAAGTGGAACCTAATAACTGCTGTGAACCGCACATCTCATGTACCGAACCACCACGATTTAAACTCTGACGACTATGACTGCGACTGGCGGCATGCGAAGAGCAGCTGTCATAGTGATTGTCACGCAATGATGCGGGCGACAGACGTGCTGTATGATTGGGTGAAGTTTCCAGCAGTGAATCATTCGATTTGGCTATACGATTCTTGCGATAGAATTTACTATCGCGCCACATAGTTTGTCGCCCGGAAGCCGAACCAGTGGATTGACGCTGCAATTCTATGCTAGTCGTTGAAACACTGACAGGTGTGGAGCAGGCAGGCTGTTGTACGGGTGAGCGATCCTCCATGGCGCTGCCCATGCATTGTGTTGAGGAGGTTTTGCTAATGCGAAATGAGGCATGTGTAAGCTTCTTATATTTCTCGCTTTGCATATTTACACGATTATCGGAGCTAGTACGATCCACTATGGGTAGAAAAGCATTATCAATGCGTCGTTCTTCTTCGAGGGAACGAAATGCCAGACGATTTACATGCTTGAGATGCTTGTCGGCAGTACGTTTATTGGGTGACATATCCTCAAAGGAGCTGACACGATATTTCTGTGAGAATACTTCAATTGTGCCGGAACGTTTTGAAGGTGAGGTGGTATAAATGGAATTTTGATCATTTACAAGTATTTTGGGTGGATCAAATTGTTGCTGTTGTTGTTGTTGTTGTTGTTGTTGCTGTTGTTGTGCATGTTGTGTCTGTGTTTGTATTTGCATATTACTAGTTATCGATGCCAATGAAGAATTACTTGAATTTGTGGTAGCAGTAACAAGTATTTTTGGTGATAGCGAAACCGGAAATTGTTGTGGTCGTACATTACCCGTTGAACCCGAAGATGTTGAACCGCCTGAGCATGAACCACCGGATAAAGCATCATCAATATTTAGAAAATTACTTGGTGAACTTTCGCGACACGGTGAGGATATGGCCGAATCCTGTGAAACCATATTACGTGGTATGGTTGCCAGCTCCAAACAGGTTTCATTACCTGCTGTTGTTGTAGCTATAATAACATCCTCAACACCTTCATCAATGGGTGAGGAAATCGATTGAAAACTACTTAAACGAAATGATGAAGAACCAATTGAAAGATCATTATCCGTAAGCGAACCAAAAGCTGAATCCTGTGAAGGATTACTGCGTCCGTATTTTAAGCATTTCAGTGAATATTCAAGACGACGACTTTTGGAGTTTTTGTAGTTGCACATGTCTGCAGTGAGTTGATGATTAAAGGACGCCGCTGCTGAAGAGGCATGTAAACTGTTTGTGTTGTTGTTATTCGAGCTGCTACTAGCAGTGGAGGTAGTTGTTGCGGCATGCGTTGTCACTGCAGCTGTATGTGTTGCATTTGATGCATTTGCAATGCCACTTGAACCACTTGCCTCATCAGTTTCTTGCTGACCTGTCAGCGTCAAATCTGCTGCACTTAGTGCTATAACGTCATCATAGCTGCCACAAATCGTTGCAGCGGCAGCAGCAGCACTTGTGCTACTTCCTGCTGCATCATGTTGCTGTGGCTGCTGCTGCTGCTGCTGCTGTTGCTGTTGCTGTTGCTGTTGATTTTCTTGAGTGCCATTGTCATCCGAATGCATTGCATAGTCACAATAGTGTATAGGTGATTCCATTGTCGGTTCGTAGTGTTGTTTGTGCTGCGTACGTAACAAAAAGGATGCAGCCGCTGCCGCCGCAGCAGCATTGGCAGCGCTACTCGTTGTCGCCGCCTGCTGCGGTTGCCAGTGCTGATAATAGCGTTGCATGGCCACCGCTGCTGACTGCTGTCGTTGATGATAATTACCACCACCACCACCACCACCACCAGGGCAACCGACGACTATTTCATCGAGTAGACCTTCTTCCGAATCACTTGATATGTCAAATGAATCCATTGTGCGACTGATGCTACATATTGTACATATATACATACAGATGGAACATACAAAAAAGAGAAGATTTTAGACAATTAATACAAGTGCTGCTTTTAGTTTTAGTAGTTTTAGTTCAGTTTTATGCTGCATCGCTGACAGCTCTAAGCGTGATGTCTACAATAGCAATAGTTCCATATACTTTTTTTGTTTTTGAACTTTTGTACTACAAGCTTTACGTCTTCATTGTTATTTTTAAGTATTATTTGTTTAGTGTGAATGTGTAAGGCTTGATTTTCAATATTGCTTCGGGTCAAATGCTTTGTTTGATGTTCACCATTGTGTCGGGTGTCTTTTGTATGTATAAAGCGTCAATAGTTTTCTGTTAAGCTTTTATTTTTATTGAATTTTTTTGCAAATGTGCATAAAACGAATTGTATTTGTATTGTATATACATACTATATAAAAAGTGAGGTTATGTCTATGTTTTAATGATTTATTGATATAATTCTCATATGCCGTGCTGATACGTTTAATGTTAAGTAGGTGCTTGCAACATTTTATTTAAAATATTATACAGAAACCATGGTTGCCGATTGATGACCACCGATGACCAACGAAATCATATTTGTTCTACGATATTGTGGGCGTGATAAAAATGGCATCCAAAAGATTTTCTAAACTTTGTATCAGGAAAAAATAAAAATCCAATTTTGGAGGCTCTGTCTTTTGCAGACTTCGAGAGCTCATTACAAATGATGGACGGATAGTGAGATGGATGGACTCTTAATGCTGATCAAGCATATATGTATATATTTTATACTTTATGAGGGCTGCCACGCCTTCTACTGTATGCTATATACATTTGCACAAACATAAAGAACTCCAAATTAGAATTGCTTTGCTTTTTGTCATGAAAGATTATACTAATGCATACTTCTTCATATTTTGGATTGTTAACTTCTTATTAAAGTTAGCAGACCAAATGGTTTGTCTTTAATTTAAACTCGAGCAAATAGTGTTTAATTAAATACACACTGCATGTTCATTCAAAATGTCATTTCTGGCTGAAAAGTCAATTGTCCACGTAATGTTTTAACTCCAAATACCACAATACAAATTTTTAGTGTGAATTTCTTAATAGCTAATTACAGAAACACTAAGAATGTGTCCTAATGTGACAAGTGTCAATGAAAAATTGCGTTCATGTTAAGAGAAGCAGCTGAAAGTAGTTGAAAATGTTGCATATTGACGTGGTTAACAACTGTCTGGTGTGTTAACTTTTTCTAAAGTTAGCGGATCAAGCGATTTCTGTTATTTAACTTCATTGACATTTAATTTTTTCAAAATGAGTAACGAGTTAAATTCTATTCAGGTGCTGGAATTAATTTTAAAGGCATTTTTTTCGATTTTTGAGCGTATACAATGTATATTAAGCAAAGTTTTGTCCATCGTTAGCCACAACATTTTCCCATCTTTTTTGGCAGAATATGGATTCCGCGTCGGAAGAACGGCTCGTCTTTTGAAGCAATTCACGAGTCGACCCATTTTTTGGTATTCTCGTAAGAAGAAAAGCGCTGCTCAGCCAGGGCGTGTGTCAGCGATCTGAACAAGTGGTAGTCAAACGGGGTTATGTCTGGGCTATAAGGCGGGGGGGGGGGTGTGTGGTTGTAGCTCAACCCAATTCAACGCCTCCAACGTTTCCTTGACGGGTCTTGCAATATGTGGCCGAGCGTTGTCATGTTGCAAAACCACCTTGTCGTGTCTTTTGGTATATTCCGGCCGTTTTTGCTTCAACGCTCGGCTCAATTGCATCAATTGTTGTTGGTAACGTTCACCAGTAATGGTTTGGTTAGGTTGCAGCAGCTCATAGTACACAACACCCTTCTGATCCTACCAAATACAGAGCATGTGCTTGGCACCATGAATATTCGGCTTGGCCGTCGATGTTGATGCATGGCCGGGTGTTCCCCATGATTTATTTCGCTTTGGGTTGTCGTAATGGATCCACTTTTCATTGCCAGTAACATTACGATGCAAAAAACTCTTCCGATTATGGCGTTGAAGCAGCTGTTCGCAAGTGAAAAATCTCCTTTCGACATCTTTTGGCTTCAATTCGTACGTTCGTGCTTTTGAATCATTCCCATGGCTTTGAGGCATTTGCCAACTGTTGACAAGTCAACTTCCAATGATTCTGACAATTCTTGAAGTGTTTGACACGGATCTTCGTCGAGTAATGCTTCCAATTCTTCATCTTCAAACTTTTTGGACTGGTCCGGACATTCTTCGTACGCCGCATCAAAATGACCACTTTTAAACCGAGGAAACCAGTACTCACAAATTGAAATCGATGGAACATAGTCCCCTTAAGCCTCACAAAGCGTACGTTGGGCTACAGCTGCTTTTCACTTCAAATGAAAGCTCAAAAGCGAACCTTCCCGCAAATTGCGTTTTGTTGGAACAAAAGACACAGACCAAAAAAATATGTTGTTTACACTTCAGTGGAATGACACATACTGAAAATTGAAGCTTATGAAGTAGGCTTTCACATGAATATAGTCACAGGTTTATGCGATGCGATTAAGTGCTAGTTTAAAATTAATTCCAACACCCATTTATGTGGCAAGAACTTAATTCGAGGAATGTGGTCCTTTGCAGAACTCCACATTAATGGCTAAAATTATTGATTACCATTCATTTGGGTATTGTCAAACGAAAAAGTATCTCAAAAAAGTATGTTAGGACACATATCCCCTGGATAGCTTCTGCACAGCGTCTGTTTCGGCGAACTTAGTTCTACATGGTTTATCTGTAGTGCGTTCTCTTAAAACACCATACGTACAACAAGACATATAAGCAATATTTCAATGTACTGCAAAACAAAACAATTGTTCTACTCTAAATAGAAAAGTTATAGTTTATTTATTTATATCTTTAGTCACTTAAAACTAACAAATCTAACATGCTAATTATTTTCCAACATGCATATGCAACAAGCGCAATAAAATAAAATTTATGAGGATTTAGAAAACAACTGCATAACAAATTAATAAACATTATTCCAGCCGCGAATGCAAAAACCTAAACGCAACAAATTAGATTTACATGCAAAATAAATGAATGCGCAAACAGGGCAAAAAACAAAAAACAACAACAAAAAAAGACAATATAGTACAATATAAATATTTTATGCATGCTGGTAAATCTTTTATACAAAATGAGAAAAAAAGTGGGAACGAGTTAAAAACGCACAAATTGTCATTCTACAAATGAATAAATTAAATCAGAAGTAAAAATTAAATACGTTGGCAACGAAGCTTAAATACACTGCACACACAGAAACTTTCAGTCTCAAGTTTGTCTAATGAAATTGATAGGAGAAGAACACTCTTTTGGAATCATTTATGGCACTTAGTACTTTGACGACCATTGGAAAAGACCAATTTTCACCTTCTATTTTCCTCAACAAGATGGAAATGAATGTGGCTTGCAGAAACTACGTAATTGTCAAAGACAGATTCATTCTTTTGTGTACTAGTAGATCAACCCAAAGTCGAAAACACTTAACTATTTTTCTTCACCTTCTTCTTGCTATTTTGTAGGTGGATGGAGCTACAGGTTCAAAGTTTCTTGTAGAAGATGCGGGAGACCTTCCTCGTTCTAACACAAAACAAGAGGAGTGCACTTCTACCACTATACTGGTCGCGTAACCACCCAATCTTACTAGGTCTCAATGGTTGTCAACGGTTGTAAGTCAACGTAATAAAAGTGTTCGCGTACTGCCAACTTGTGAAAATAGATCCATTCGATTTACGAGTTTTTACACAAATTTTTCAAATTATTTTTATTTGGCAACGTTTACTTTAGTAACTTGGGGTTAATAATTGTATTGAAAAATCTATTCAAATCGATTGTACGAATACGAATTTCAGAAGTGGCATTTTTTGTTCTCGTCAGATTATAATTTTTGAAAAATTTAATTGATTTGATTAATCTACTATGAATAACACTATGCAACAGGAATTTTGTGCACAAGATAAGACTTTGTTCTGCAGAGTCATATTTTTGCATAATTTTGTCCAACTTTTTCGGAGTTAGTCTTCATTACGTCTATCCGATTTTGTAAATTAAAATACCAAATGAAAGATTATTAAATTATCTAGAAAGTTTGTTCTAAAACTTGAACAATCGGCTCGGTAGTACGGTACGGAGCATTTGGAAGAAACTTGGCTAAAAATTAATATATTTGTAGTCAAAATTTAAATAGAAAATTCATTAAATGGAAGAGAAAAAAGGGAAATGTGTAACGAATTTGAGTAGATTACGCATTGAAAAGGATCTACTACAAAGAAAACAAGCTGCTTTTGAAGTATTTGCATGGAAAGATAACGAAGTTATGGGCAATTGAGCGAAAGTATTAAAATTCGACTTTGTAGCAGTTTTTGTGTGCTTTTTTCCATTTTATTTCGGTTAATTCAATTTTAGTTCGTCTGAAGTTGATAAGCTCCGGATTGCTAGCGACTGGCGCCGGCGTCCACTAAACTACCGAATGGTGCGCTTGCCTATGTGCGTCCTAGACAGTTATATAGTAAGAATTTCTCTTGACGATTTCATGAATTTTCGATTTAAGTTTTGACAAAAAAATGTAACTTTTCGCCAAATATCTACGTAACTACCGAACCGTTTGAACAAGTTCTTGAACAAAATATGTGTACAATTCAATTATCTTTGATTTGGTGTATTACTTAACTAAAACGGTTTGTTCTAAAACGAGTTATGTTGAAATATAGACGACAAGCTCGAAAAAAATGTCACAAAATGCATATCTTTAAATTCTATGCATAGTAAAAGTTTTTATTGCAATGTTCGTATTCAGCATATCAAATTCGTTTGGAAGAAACATTGGCATTTCAAACACAGTTATATTTAGTTTTTATTTTGTTGCTTAGTGTAAACTACAATAATAGTTTCAATTATACAACCAACACTAATACTTTGAAGTACTTATTGTATTTATATAAATTTAGCTTCAAGATGAGATTATAAACATATTTACTAGCAAGTTAAGACTACTAGTATTTTAACTCACAGCTGTACAGACAGACGGACAGTTAAGTTTCTATACATTTGTGCGTACTACAAAACAAACTGCCCAACAAACCTTCTAAAAAAATATATGTATGTGTGTAGTGCATAAAAGTTAGTAGCGCAATTTTGTGGTGCATAATGCGTAAAACTAAATTAACTGCAGACAACATAAATGTTTATGAAAATACAATGCCATAATTTAAATTTTTTTGGCTTTTGTTTTCTGAAAAATTGAGCCAATATTTCGTTTGGAATTGTTTGCGTTTTGTGTGTGTGTGTGTTTTTTGGCTGTGTTAAAAAATTGCAGTTTACAAATCTTCTTTTTATGCCGTGGTTTTGTGGTGTAACACAAAAAAAAAACAAAAAAAAAAAATATTGTCACTTACCACACATAAAATATTTTTGAATAAATTTTTTCATTTTTCATTTTTCATTTTTTTTTTTGTCAACACGTACAATAATATCTTCTTCTTCTTCTTTTTTTTTGTATCTTGTTTATCCAGTTGGTGTAATTTTTATTTCAGTATAAAAAAACAAACGATTTACAATGTGAGTTTTGAGTTATTTAAATAATTTTTTTGTTTTATTAATTTAAATTTTTGTTTGTTTTTAATTTACAAATTTTCGGTTTTAATTGAGTTGTAAGTAAATTTGTGATTTCAACTTAATTTATTTTATTTTTTTGTTTTAGTTTGTTTATTAAACAAATGTTGCTCATTGCTAGTTGTTGAGTTGAGTTGAGTTGAGTTGAGGTTGGTTAGTACATACGAAAGACTTCATAGGGCGCAGGTAGAACACTGATTTTTTTTTTCGTTTTTTTTTTTTTTGTTTTTTTTTGGGATTTATGTAAAGTAAATAAAAAAATAGAAACAATTACATAAAAAAATGTAAATAAATAAATAAGTAGTATACAAAAAAGTAGTTATTATTCAAAAATGTTTGTTTTGTTTTCTTTTTTTCAGTGTATTTGTTCAAGTGTTAGGTATGGGCTGGCGGACAGGTATTCAATATTTATATAAATCGTATCTATATTTTTAAATCTTTAAGCTATTTGACAAAAAATTATAATAATACACAAAATTAATGAACATTTATTATTTGAAAACGAAAAAAGTTAATTATTTAAATGCATGCGCTTAATTCAATTATTATTTTCATTATTATTATTATTGGAATATAAGTAGAAACATTTAAATTTTTACAATACATACACATATTA
Source organism: Leucophenga montana (assembly GCA_035044765.1). Lineage (NCBI taxonomy): Eukaryota > Metazoa > Arthropoda > Insecta > Diptera > Drosophilidae > Leucophenga > Leucophenga montana. The sequence goes on from JAWNNQ010000178.1 coordinate 591,555, forward strand.
ATATATATATTTTAATTTATATATATATATACATATATAGTTATGTATATGCTTAATAATAACAATAAATTTATGCACAATTTAAATGTCTAAAAGAGATTTTTCATTTTGTGACTGTATATATTGTCTATGAAAATATGTATTTTAAATTAATAACAACTTAATTCTTGTACGAGTTATGTAACACCATAACTTACAACGCATTGTAATTAACACAGATCACACACACACACACACACACACACACACACACACACACACACACACACACACACACACACACACACACACACACACACACACACACACACACACACACACACACACACACACACACACACACACACACACACACACACACACACACACACACACACACACACACACACACACACACACACACACACACACACACACACACACACACACACACACACACACACACACACACACACACACACACACACACACACACACACATGTCCCAAGCAAGTTCGAAGACTTCTAAGTGGCGTAACCAAGTCAATTATGCTGTACGGTGCACATATCTGGGCTAATTGTGGAGTTACCGCACGGGCCTAGAATCAACATATCGATTGGGCTCTATCAGAGTATGCAGTACATTCCGCATAGTGTCCGAGGACGCTGCTCTGGTAGTAGCAGGCATGATCCCGATCGATATTTTAGCTATCGAAGCTAAAGCTATCTATGAGAAAAGGCAGCAGATGGGCCTAGAAGCAGAGCAGAGAAGCCAGAGTATACCGTATGCAGTCTAAGTTGCAGAGCACAGCCATGTGGCAAACACGTTGGGACAACACAGAGAAGGACATACCGATGAACATACCGTCTCATACGCAATCTAAATGTGTGGCTTGGTAGAACACACGGAGATGAAAATATCTAACTGACACAGCTACTAACTGGACATGGTTGCTTCAGAAAGTACCTGTATCGGTTTAAGCATGAGGACTCTCCCCTATGCACATTTTGCGTAGACGACCAACAGGAAGATGCAGAACATATCCTGCTCAAATGTGGCAGATTTGACCATGATCGACAGGTTCTGGCGGATGCCCTTGGCGCGCTTCCTATCGTAGAAAATCTTGTGGTACAGATGATGTTAGAAAATATCCACAAGTGGTCTGCGGTGTGCACCTTTGCAGCATCAGCGATGATATCTCTTCGCACCCTTGAAAGATATCGAAGGATGCATAGAGTCGGCTAATAGCCGGCACCATCTCTAAGACGCAATGCCTAACGCGGCGGTACCGTGCCGTAGAGTACATGGTGTAAACACCCTAGTTTAAGTAAACTTTATTGCATTATAGTAATTCTTATTTTTGTATTTTATAAATTTTATAACATAAATTTAAAAAAACTCTAAAATGCAATAAAGAATGAATTAAAAAAAAAAACACACACACATACACAGATGCCACAATTTATGAACTTAATGTAGAAACGTAAAGTAGACATACACACGCCATTTTCTTGTCTCAAACAGCGCAAGTGCTTAGTATAAATTATGTAGCATACTTATCGGCTTGTTCATGTAATTATACTACCCTACACTAGCACAAAATTTGTGCTACCTTTCAATTTTGTTATGAAATTTGTAAGTTAAAAAGAACAATAAAGATTTGGTTTATAGTTGCTTGTACAGCCAGGTAGAAGATCTTCACCTCCAAAATTCAAAATATCTGTCTGTCGGATGGACTGGATTTTGCATTGGAATATTTTACTTGCTTAGAGGAACTTCTAATTTTCCCTTGTCTTGAGGATTTTAGCTCTTGGATATGAACGGCAGTGTGCAATTAGAGGCGCCGTAGTTAATATTCCAATTTCTATTGTTGAGTTAGTTACTAGCCATTCTCCGTAGCTCCCGAACATCATATTGAATACGAAGAGAATTATATGACAGAAACCATCCGTCCAAAGCAAAAAATCTTGAAGTACTTAGTGTCGTCCAAATTATATGAAGCATAGAATTCAAATTTCCAATGATTTCATTAGGTAACGAAGCCGAAGTACATTTTATTGCAGATCAGGCAGATGACCACTTAGTTAGATAACTGAGAAATAGCGAAAATTTAGTTGAAGATGTAGAAATGGAAGAAGCTGATAGATATGATGCAGAACTAAATGGCCAAGCCATTAATGAACTTAATCCTGGGGTGTCATGTAACTCTGTTAGGTAAACGAACTCATCGAAAATCACCGAATAGAACGATTAGTTCTGGCCGCTGGACAAGGTAGACGTCCCGCAGACATTACAGCGGAGGAAGACACAGACGAGCTTTCCTTTCCAACAATTTATTGCGGGAAAAAGAGAGCAAGTCAACAGACATTCTACAGCGAAATTGCTTGGTCCGAAATTAGATAATATGATCGTAGGTGCGCTAGAGTACATAAAGTACTTTGGATGTACAATTTCCATTTGTCTTAGGAAAATGTCAGCGTTTAACTCCGTTACCGTCGCTAATGAATTAGATGAAAATTTCGTTAGTAACCTAGTGCGGCATGACGACGGATATTATATTCTTAAAGGCCTAAGATTTTTTCAGCACATTGGGAGGCTAACAAAAAAAAAAAAATGGTTTTAGCTATGATTCGTCAATGCGGTCTTCCGACCTTTTTCATTACTCTGTCCGCTGCAGAAACAAAATGGTCCGAATTTTTAGGAATCTTATCTAAACTTCTAGACAATAGGGATATATCTGACGAAGAAGCGACCAATCTTCAAACCAGTGAAATAGCACGTCTGATAATAACCGATTCAGTTACATGTGCTAGGTATTTTGACCATCTCCGTCAACTTCTTAAACTTTTTACAACTCATATTTTTGCTGAACATAACCTTGCAGACTTTTATTGGAGAATAGTTTCAGAATAGAGGATCTTCACACTGTCACGGCATGTACTGGCCAAATATTGCGCCCAAATTTGAGAGCAACGCTTGAGTTGAATATGTTCAACCTAATGTTGAGTATGTAGATAGGTTCATTACAACAGACGGTGACAATATAGAAGTAGCAGATGTAATAGATTATCAGCGGCATAAACATACTCGCTCTTGCAAAAGAGAGTTGCGCGGTCAAGATATATGTCGTTTTAAGATGCCATACCCACCCATGGCACAAACTGAAGTTCTTTTTTCCCTTGATGATGATACTGTAGACGTAGACGTCACTCATTGGTCACAATACAGAAAAATTAAAGAGGTCTTAGAACTTTCAAATCTTTCCTTTGATGAAGTAAATAATCTTAATGTCTTCGAAAACTACTTAGCACATGAAGACATATCAGCGAATTATGATTACTATAAGCTTGCTCTACGATCAAGTTCAAGTTCTTCACAGAAAATTTTCTGACAGAATGCTTAACGCATATAATTCAGATATTCTTCGTCTACATAAAGTTAACATAGACATTCAGTGTTATTGGTTTGGTTTATACAATACCATAGAGTCTAGCTGGTACTATCGGTCTGATTACGTGTTATATGCTAATTGGAAGCACTTATCGGTTCTAATAGGAAGCATTAAAATCGAAACAGTGATGAGAAAAGAGAAAGCATTGTCAGAAATTTTGCTTGTATTTTAAATGTAGTATATATATTTTCCTCTTACCAAACAATCGGAGTTGACACATAATTCGACAGGCGTTTTTTTGTGCCTTATTTTTGATTTCCTCGTTTCTGCATTGTCTCACAGAATTCGCGACTATTTCGTTATACGAATAAACAATTCATATTATTAACAATTTAGCCTAACATTCTATGAACATCCCTCCCCCCTGTCTGTTGTTCGATATGACGATGCAGTAACATTCGATTTATAAGAACTTTCTTGTTATGGTTTTTCAATTGGTTTTTTCAGCCAGCTTTCATCTTTCTGCCCATAAAATAGGTTATCACAGATACAACACCAGTTTGAGCATCGATCCCAAAAGTACTTACTTATTGCTGACCAGTATCGATACGCATTGTGTAAATACTTGTAACGGCGCATCCCTAGGTAGAAGTAATAGTAGCGTCAGTGAATGGTGTGAGCAGTAGAAAAGTAAATCTATATATCGGATACTACTCTACCTTAGCGACAACCTCGACTTTAACATAGAACTCAGCGCAAGGGAAAAATGAAGAAACATAAATCTCAGCTATAAAATTGTATTAAATCGGGGACAATAAACTGGTGCATAGAAGGCTCCTTAACGGATGAACTTCGGCATCGCTCACAACAACTTCAGATTTCGCGAAGCATCACGCAGCAAATTTTGACGAATGAGCGTACAAAAGTAAGCATAATATAGACCAGTACAAAATTAAGCGATTTCTTTCTTTGGTTTTTTGTGAAATCTCAGGTGTATGTGAATAAATTAGAAACAATTCCTGAGCTAAACGCCGCATCATCGGTGAGATAGGGCCACATCTTTGTTAAAATATCATTGAAATTTTCATGAAACGGGCAATGGTCTATGTTCAAAGTTGCGGGGGTCATTTTCCGTATATTTTATTCCATACTTAATCGGAACATGTCTACTATACAATGCATTAAAAGTATCACCACTCGCTCAAATATATATTTTTAAATTAAAACGTGCATTCTTATTGGGACATTCTATACAAACATATGTATTTACGCATTTTTTAATTTCTTAACTTAGGGAAAAGTAAAGACGAAAATCTATGATTTGTGTAATTTGTTAGATTTCCTTTTGCTCTAACTTATTAAGGAGTCGTGAGTACACTTAAAATATTTCTCAAATTTATAATGTTCAATCTTATTGTAGCTCAATAGTAAAAAATTACTAAATGCTGCATCATGTAGGGTATCAAACAATTTACCACACTCAACATACATTACTTCATACTTATATTTTATAGCATACTTACAGGCGCTAATGCGCACAATTGCTTCCGTAGTTGTGTGTGCGTGCACCTGTGTGTGTCCGTCTGTAAATATGTGTGTGTGTGTGTGTGTGTGTGTGTGTGTGTGTGTGTGTGTGTGTGTATGTGTTATAACATTACTTTTCGTGTCGCTTTATTAAACTAACAGTAAAGTATGTTTTAACGTAAAATTAACTGAAAAAAGGGACCGTCAAACATATTAGAGCGAGAGAGAGAGAGAGAGAGAGAGAGGGTGTATGTTTCACATCAAGGCGACAGCACACGCCGAATAAGAAATTATCATGAAATCATGACGCCATACAATAAACTAAGTTTACCCATTTATATGAGATGGTGTGTGTGTGTGTGTATGTGTGTTTGTGTCTATGACTATGTGTATTTAAAGTGTTTAGTTATATTTAGTTAGTTTTACGCCTTGTGTTAGGTTATGACAAGGCAAAAAAAAAAAAAAAAAAAAAAAGGAAAAACTTACCCGGAGCGACGGTCACGGGGCGTTGATGGCGGCGTACACGGCGAACTGGCCTCGCTGAATGAGTTGCCCAGCGATGCGCATTGACGTTTCTTAACCGCATGTAATAAATTCAATGTAGATATGCTGAGGCTTGGCTTGATTGTCTGCAGCAGAGAGAGTGTAAGAGCAGAAGTTAACAGATTGTATGAATTTGAGAAATATGGTAATTTTCGTAGATTACACTATGCAACACCTTTTATTTCTTATAGACTTTAAATTGCTGTACACGAAAATCGCTATAAAATTTTTGGAGATATGAATTTTTGTAATTGTTTTTTCCGATTTTTTCGATACTGGTTTTACATATTTTAACATATCCCGTTTGAGGGTTAACCGATTTAGTTTTGTGAAATACCAAGTCAAAGATAATTAAATATTCCATACATTTTATTCAAGAACTTGGTCAATCGGCTGGGTAGCTACGGAGCAATATGAAGAAATATGGTGAAAAGCTTTTTTTTTTGTTCTGTCAAAATTTAAATCGATAATTCGTTAAATCATCGAGAAAAATATCGAAAATGATAATAAATGCTTAGTTTATCATAAAGTTGAACGTTTTACGAAGAAAACAAGCTATTATTAAAGGAAATTCATGGAAAGCTAACGAAGTTATGGGCAATGGAGCAAAGTTATGTACATGTTTTTTTTTATATGTATTTCTATTTTTTATGTATTTTTTCATTTTATTCCACTTAATTACGTTTAATTCATATGTAATTAATTTTTTCAAGAATTTTGATAAGGTATGACATTCGAGTTTATAAAATATAATAATCGCTTATTTTTTCTCCTTCAAATTGAAGGTTTGATTGTCTTCTGAGAAACCAAATACAATCATTCATCATACTGTCCCTCCAGAAGCACAGCTGCATGAACTTTATTTGTTGGTGAAAACATACACCGTGTTAATTTCTGAGGTCGCCAAGGATCGAAGTGTAAAAATCCGAGTGGAAATGCAAGAAGTGCATCTTCAAAGACTTGTTTGCCAAGAATGACAAATGTGTGTGTGTGTGTGTATGTGTGCATGCCGCATTAGAAAAGATACTAAAATGAAATTTATTTTGAGTATTGCAAACCAAGTTTTGCACAATTCTTGAGCAAATCACGAATAATTTCTTTGTATTCCGGGTTCCAATTGTTCCTTCCTTTCTGAAGAAACTGAAACGAATTCCAGGCTGCACTCTCGTCGCGTACAAATAATATCTCGAATTGTTAACCACGGATTCATATTCTGAGTTTTAGACTGACCCTTTTCTCTTTCAAGATGGTCAATACTAGAAAATAGTATAAAGAAGAATTTTGGTACTTTCACTGAATTGTTCATAACTGCGTTATCTTTCCATGGATTTCATTCAACAGCAGCTTGTTTTCTTTGAAAACGGCTCGTTTTTTTTAAATTTACCGATTTTTTTATGTTGATTCAATGAATGTTCGATATTAATTTTGACGGAGAAAGTCTGACTTTCTTGTTATATTGCTCCGTAACTACCGAGCCGATTTAACAAGTTCTTGAACAACATTTGTGTGTAATTTGATTATGTTTGATTTGGTATTTTACTTAACTAAAACGGTTAAACGTAAAACGAGTTATATTAATATATATCAGACTAGCTGCGAAAAAAAAAAAATAATAAAAATTTACTTACACTAAAGCATGGTCCTCGCAACTCTCGCAAATCAATGCTACGAAATAGATCGCAAAGAACTAAGTCCTCAACGGAGGGGCACACACCGCTTGGCGGTTCAAATATTAGGCCAAGAATTTCTAAAATCTGCAAAAAGAAGTTAAGTTAAGTTAAGTTAAGTTAAATATGTACGCTTTAAAAATTGAAACGGCATTCATTAAATCAAGACACACACACACACCTGACCCACTTGTGGATAGTGCTCCATTTCCATTTCAAGCACTCGCATGGACGGTTTCGGTGTGGACATCTCTTGACCTGTGCACATTTCATAGAGCAGATGACCGAAGCATATTATATCGACATTTTCAATATCGGTCGCTGAACGCGACCACATTACAGCATTAATACGTGAACTCAACCCGAGGAGACCATTTTCGAGGCCAGAGAGCCTATTTGGTAAAGAAACGAAGAATATGTATGGTGGAAATTGCATAATTAAAATTGTTTCCGCTGTTTTTTTTTTCTTCCTTTTTTTGTTCCATTGTATTCCGTACTCTATATACTATACTACACTACTCTACTCGTCCGTGGTAGTTGTTGGTCTCTGTTAATAATGTATGACATACGCTATTCGCTTTTGTATTGATGGCCAACACGTGCTCTGACAGTATAAACATATGTCGTCTCGTCCTTTTAGCTGTACCGAGTCCTTCGTGTTGTTGTTGTCATTGTCGCTCAATTGTGCGCAGTTTGTTTTATGTGTAAGCCTTAAAATTGATATATCCTGCGTGTATGGTGATGGTATGATGTGTTTGGTGTATGTTCCCTTTTATCTTTGATATGCTAATAAGTTGCGTGGGTTGGTTGGTCTTCCGCTCATGTTTGTTTTTAAAACAAGCGGTTTTATGTTATTGCTTTCACTGCAAAAGTTTGCGCCTTTTTATCTGTTCATTAAAACGTAAAATGTCGCATAGTATGTATGTAGTTGAAGGTACTCCAAGGTATGGGAAGCAGTAGCTTCGGCTATTGTAGGCTTAATTCATTTTCAAGTTTGATGTACGTATACAAGGACACTGTTTTATATTATGTATTTTTATATCGTAGTAAGTATATACACAATATATAAGTTCATTTAACGGACCGAGTAAAGTGTAAGTAGGAAGTTAAACGTGACGTTGTTTCTCAATTTCAATTAAATTTGTTGTGTCTTGTGTAAAGGTCATTCAACTGTTGTATATTATGGTTCAACATTATATAAGCTTTGTTAATATGAAAAGCTGTCGTAAATTATGTTGTAACTACTTTGGTATCATATTAATTCATTTGCTTATTAAAAAGTCAAGGTCTTGTTGTGATAATATTTCTTTTTTCTTTTTGATATTTTTATTGAAACATTGACCTTTGGTAAAAAAGGAAACCAAAAAATGTGGTAAGGTCTCTTAACCGAACAATCTCCGCCAACTATGCTTGAGTACATTTCTCTCCATTCTCCCCTTCTTTCCAAAAATAGATTTTGATGGTTTGGGCTCTAGAATGTATGAATGTCGCAGTTGTAAATGTTTGTACAGACAAATGTATACAGAGACATAGATAGAGAATATTTTTTTTACGCCATGGAGCCAAACATAAAATGAGAAAGAAACGGAAGAGATAAATAGTGTTGAGCAGTAAATTAATCGAATGACTGCTCTGTTCGTTGTACTTATTTACATTGTCTTTTAATTTGGTTTGGTCGATTGGTCGTAACGAACTAAATCATCACAACTTAGAACTTTGAGAAATTATGAAAACGAATCAGATTCTCTATAAGGGTTGGCTGAAAATGAATCGATCATAGTGCCATCTTTTGAAATACATAGTATCCAATCGGAAATATTTCAAATGTCGCATAGTATGTATGTCGATATGTATCCTTCCGATAGTTTCGACATTCCGTTTACTCCTTTCTTGCAATTTTCATTTTTGGGAAGAGAAAATAATAGCACGGTGATAGACCAGGCGAACACGGAGAGTGGTCGATGAGACAAATCTGTTTTTTCTCATCAAAAATTCATTAACTTTTTTGGTCTTGTAAGGTGGTGCATTATCATGCAATAAGAACATCTGCTTTCCTTTATAATATTCGGGCTTATAACACATAGTACTCTCGACCACAAACGATGTAAAAGTTGTAAATAATATTCTCCATTGATAGCTTGACCTTCTGGAACATATTCCTTATGAACAATACCCTTGGAGTCATAGCAAGTTATCAACATTGTCTTGATTCTTTACTTCTAAAATCGCAAATTTTTAGGTTTTGGATGGTCTTTTGATCTTCTTTTCCATTCTTCGAATCAAAAAAATCTGGATCGTGTTCAGCTGCTGAAATGATGTCTTTGCAATGCTCTATACGAGCGATTTTTGTATCATCATTTAACTAATGTGGAACAAAACGTGCACACACCTTTCTTTTACCCAAATCTTCAGTTAATATTTTGAAGATTGTACAGTAAGTTGAATTTAATTCTTCTGCCAGCATTCGCACAGTGAAATTTGCATCGATGGCGATTATTTCACTTACTTTTTCCACTAACTCAGCACGATTAGATGCTTCGGGTCGTCCAGGTCTTGAATTATCATTTACACGAAAGTGTTTAAATCGTATAATCCAGGTCTAAACTTGAGTACTGCTCATACAATCATCTTCATAATCATTTTAAAACAAAATTTAATATTGTTCCACTATGTTTTTACGACATAACCACAAAAACTGCTGAACTTAGCTGCTTTCGAAAGAAGAAAAATGCACATTTCAAACACTGTCAACATTTAATAGATGGCGTTACGTGTTCTTTGATTTAAATTAAAAGTTCGGTTATTTTTAGATCCCCTTGTAGATCTAGAACAGATTTGGTTTCAACTCTACATAACAAACGCTACAAATGATAGATGGCCAAGGAATTTCATTATTGTTATTATCTCCAAAAAGTGGTTATTACGTCTTTGTTATTAAGTTTTTAAAAAGTTTTTCCTACTAAATTGCAAACGATTGACAGTTTAATTAGCCACCAGTATAATTTTTTTACATATGAGAACCGAAATTGCGGTCAATTAGTTTCTTCGAAAGAATTAACCTATGTATGTATATTTCCGAAGACATTTCAATTTACCAATTCAAATACGCCACTTTAAAATTTGTAGCTTCAATAAGCTTTTACCATTAAAATGTTTCATAAATTTTAATGATGCCCTCACTGCCATGGAAGCATTTTAGCATTTAAGTTTATAGAGCGCGTGGTGCACTAAATAATTATTGCCTCAGCAATTTCAAGCACCATGTGCTACAAAGTAAAAAAAAAAAAAAAAAAATGGAAAAAAAAGAAAAAAAAGAGGTCACATTGCAGGCAATTAAGTTTGCCGCTAAATGTGTGCACGACCGAGCGTTTAGGTGTGTTCTGCCTAAGCCGATGCCTAGGCCTTTTGTATTGTAGTGTGCACGCGAGTGCATGCGTAGCTGTGTGTGTGTGTGTGTGTACAAGGGCGTAAGGTGTGCATTTTCACACATGCATATACTCGTACCTAGGTGCTAAAATAAATGCATAAAGGCGGTACGGTAAAAATATATACATATATAGCGGTATATAGGAAAAAATTGGATCGACACAAAAATGAAACCGAAATTAAGCACGGAAAATGTTCTCAGGTTTTGTTGTGATTTCACATTTGCGTGTATTGCAGAAATGGTTTTGCATTTTATTAAATTTAGTAGGAAATTTAGTAGTTTTTTTTTTTATAATTTATGGAAGCTAAATGAATTTAATGCATGCGAAAAATGTGCCGCTTTGTAGTCTCGAAGCTGAAATTATGCGGACCCATATGATTCAATTTAACTCTACTAAACTTCACAGAGTGCAACTGCAGTATATGGATAATGCTGTGATGCTCAGATCAGGTAATGAAATCTTAAGTCCATGCGGAAACTTTCCAATATAATAGCTATTTCCAAACCTGGCAAACTACCAGATTCACCTGAGAGCTACTGCCATGTCAGCTTGTTATGCTGCTTTTTTTCGAAAATATTTGAAAAAATTTTGAAGGCGAGACTTGGAACTCATTCAATTGTACTGTTCTTATCTTTTCCGATGATACCGCGCTTTACTGTACTAGTATAAATTACATAGCTATACACAACACCCTCCAGTGCTCATTGTAATACTTAAATGGGACCACCTTTTATAATCAATATGAATCTAGCAAGAGTTGATGAGTGGCAAATCACATGATCCACTCTCTCCCAACAGTATCCCAACAGTTTTTATTCCTTTGAATTTTCTATAGTTCTAGTTAGAAGCGATATCAAATAGTAGTGTCTGGGTTTCTGTCCCATCAACACATGACGAACACAAAACCGATTATACGGGGGAATTACAAAATTCCGCTTAGCATCTGATATTTCATTTTTGTTTTAAAAACTCTAAAAATGGTAGAAGCTTCTTATGACATTTAATTTAAGTAATTTGTTTACTTCAGGAAGATCGATGGGGTTGGAGACGATAAAACATAATATTACTGATATAAGAAGTTCGTAAGAAATGTCACCAATAATGCAGCAAGAAATTCGTTAGATAATTCCTTACGGTTTTCATCCTCAACTCCAGCTAAACTCAAAAAAATTGAGATTTGATACAAGCCAGTTGGTTTCAGAGGAGAGAGCTAGCATGTTTATATAATAACTCAGTCGACCATGAACAGTGAGCTAGCCCATGAGCAGCCTCAAATTTGAACTCCTGAGATGTCCGTTGGTTTTAGGGTATGTGAGACGAGCTAGTCGTTCAGCTAGCCCTAGTTCAGTAGTACTATATTCAGCGCTGAGTAGCAGAATTTTTGAAGAAAATTGTTATTAAGTATTTGGACATAGCAAAGATTCTGGACCAACTAAGGTCGTTACCGATCCAATCCCGGATCAAGAATTTCATTTACTTCGTTACGCTTGAGACCAGGAACCCAACAGATAGTGCAACCGATTGAAAGTTGTTGGATAGTTTCGTTGCATCATAGAACCAGCTTTGAGAAAAATACCAAGAAGAAAGGATAATAATTTGAGTCCTTTTGGACTCTTATCGGCGTGCGCATATCTCACTGGCGAGGACCTCAGATTAAAATGCCGTTTGCAAGGGACCCATGACTATAGAGATCCTGCACCAGTGCTCGTTTACTTACTTCAGTTTTAAGTTTTTAAACTTGTGAAGGGATGTATATATGAACATTATTTTCGCTGTTGTTATTTAAAAAAATAATTCAATAAGGCTGACATCACCGCAATACAGGAAATGCGATGGATAGGACAGGGCATCTATTATAGATGACATGCGAAAAAGCACGAATTTGAATGCGGTTTCGTTGCTAGTAGGAAACTAGAGGTCTTGTCACCAGTTTCAAAGAAGAATGAGAAGAAGGATGAGAAGATATAGGTGAGCAGTGGAGACATATCTCCCACTCCATGGACACGGCTGCCAAGGAGTTCATTGGATACATCAGACCTGTGACGAACGATTGGTATGACGTGGAGTGTCGCCAAGCTACTGCAGAGAAAGACGCCGCTTACAAACGAACTCTGCAGTCGGCAGCAACGCGAGCTGTTAGAGAGCGAAATCGTGAGAAACTGCTTTTCAGACGCAAAAAAATAAGGAACAAGAAAGGCGTGAGCTTTAGGATGTTGAGGTGTTATGTCAAAGAAATGAATCTTGAAAGTTTTATCAAAAGGTCAAGCATCTGACCGAAGGTTTCAAGCCCGGAGTTTTTTTCTGCAAGGACAATAATGGAAGTCTGGTTACAGATGCACAGATGGAATCACTGGGACTGTGGAGAAGTCACTTCTCTAATCTACTTGGGGGCGATGTAGAGAACCACCAATTGATGATGGCTCTCTTGTAGAGCCACCGGATTATAACGAGATCGACTCAGTAAATAAAAAGCTGAATAATAACAAATCGGCCGGTTCCGATGAGTTGCCAACAGAGTTATTCAAGACCGGTGGCGAAGAGTAGGTAAGGCGTATGCACCAACTCTTATGCAAAATATGGTCCGATGAATGCATGCCCTACGATTGGAATCTCCGTGTTCTTTGTCCTATCTTCAAGAAAGGAATAAGTAAGTTCGGGGAATAAATCTCCTTTCAATACGATACAAAATTGTGACCCGCGTACTGTCCAGGATCAGTGTGGCTTCAGAGCAAAGAGGTCGAGCAGAGACCAAATTTTAATTTTACGTCAAATCCTGGAAAAGACCCATGAATGCAATAAAGACACGCACCACCTATTTGTCGGTAATAAGGCCGCTTTCGACACGTCGATAAGAACGAAGTCCTTCAACGCCCTACCTGAACTTGGTATCCCAGCAAAGATCGTTCGTCTTTGCATGATGATGCTATCACACCCAAAGCGTCGTCAGAGTAGAAAAGAACCTCTCCGACCCTTTGACACCAAGAGAGGTTTCAGGCATCCTACGCCAATGCCCATACGTAGAACGATCGGGCATGATCTTCCATAAGGAAGTGATGCTACTCGCATATGCTGATGATATAGACATCGTAGGCACTAACGAACGGCGAGTAAGCAGGGCGTTCTCGGAGATTGAGAAACAGTCACGTCTCATGGGCCTAGCGGGCAAGACGAAGTAGTTGGTGTCCACTCGCAGACCATCAGCGGTCTTGGACGGTATGTGAGTATGGAGAATTTCAACTTCCATGTTGTTGAAAACTTTGTCTATGTGGGAACACAAATTACCAGCGACAACAACATTAGCCGAGAGATCAGACGATGAATCACGCTTGCTAATCGTTGCTACTTTGCTAAATTAGAAGTAGAGCCCTCTCTCGAACTACGAAGATAAAAATCTATAAGACACTGACAATCCCGGTCCTGTTGTATGGCGTAGAAGCATGGATACTGACATAAAAGGGTATAGCGTCTTTAGGAGTGTTCGAGAGAAAGATTCTTCATAGGATTTTTGGTCCCCTTAGAGTTGGCGTCGAGTGTAGGACCCGTGTGAACCACGAGCTGTATGTGCTGTATGATGAGGTTGACATAGTCCAGCGCATTAAATTCCAGCGGCAGCACTGAGCTGATGAGCTGAACCCCGAAGCTCCAGCGCTAAATATTTACGACTGAAATCTGAACTTGATTGGTGGACGGCGTCAGAGAGGATGTCCGAGCTTAAGATAGCAAGAACAGGTCTATGATGACTTGAAGAAGCTCCGGATTGCCAGCGACTGGCGCCGGCGCGCACTAAACTACACCGAATGGTGCGCTTTCCTACGTGCGGCATTGACAGATAGACGGTTGTAGAGCCATCTAAGTAAGTATGTAAGTAATACAATGATTGCTTTAAATCAAACATGTTCGATGCAACAAAATAAATACAAACTGTTTTTTTTTTATGGGATTGCATGTATTCAAATTGTGTTGCAAATGTTCAAAGTATGAAGAAACATTCATCGATGTCGAGTTTGAAGTCTCCAGCTCTTCTAGTTCCTGAGATCTGTTGTCTCAGCTAAATCGATTCAGTTTAAGATGAAGACCAAGATTATTTATACTTTATAGTCTCTACAACTCCTCCTACTAGCTGTTACATACATTTGCACATACTTATTATACACTTGTCCCTTTGGGTATAGGGTATAAAAATGAAATAAAGAAATTGAAAAAAAGTAACTTTTATTTAAACAATTTTTGCCAACTTTTCAATATGTAAAATAGATTTAGCTAGAAAAAATGCAAATTTCTATAGACAAAACCACTTAATAGTGATTTTATTTGAAAATTGTGCTAATTTTTTTCAATATTTTTGTAACACCAACAGCAAAAATGCAAAAAATATCTACAATGGCATTTATTTTTGGTGTCCACAATAACCTTCGATCTATTTCGAAGCAATTTGCCATATAGAAACTCCAAATGACCTTGTTTGTGTTGCAAATGTTCAACAGAGTGTCTATGGTCGACTGTCGTCGGTCGTTTTTCGTTCGTCGTCGTCATTCAGTCGAATTTACCAAATTAATTTACGCTTTACGCTTAAAAGCATTTACTCACCGAGCAGCGCCATTTTGCAAAATCACATTACCGCTGTGCAAATGACCGTGAAGCGGAAAACCGCGCTCCTTTAGAAAGAGCAACGCCTCCAATATTTGACGGCCCAAACGTTGCACTTGACTGACAGGCAGTCCATTCGGTTTGCGTGTGTATTTGCGTGCCCAGGGCTCATTCCACTGTGCCTGAAAGTAAATTTTGAAGCATAGAAATTTAAAGCGTTATTTTTTTATTTTCAAAAAGTACTATAATTTACCTTATAGATTAAATCCTTAAGGCTGCCGCGTGAATTGAACGGCGTCACTAGACATGCATATTTATTCGAATTTGAATTGAGAAAGCCCAAATCGAGCACAGGATAAATATATGGATGATGCAGTGAACCAAGCAGTTCCATTAATATCTCTCTGGGATCTTCATTGGGCGCCAGATCTTCGAACGCGACACAATCGGGCGGTAGCGGTAGCAGCGTCAGCAAGCGATCAGTGCGTACCTATTAGGTTGGGAATTAGGTGTGTGCATAAAATGTTTTAATTATTAGCGTTGTATCTTATTACCGATGCATCTGTAACCAGAAACCAATTTTTCCCATGCCGCGAACCAATCTCATCCAAATGTGCTATGACCTCATAACGCCCATCCGAGGTTTGTATCCATTCCTGTACCGCATTGAGTGCACGCTCACGTTGCGCACGCTCTCGAGGACTACGCTCCACAATGCCATTGCCGCTATCTAGCGCTGAGTATTGATATTTGATGTTGGGTCTGTAAGAATGTTTTTTAGAAATACTTTATTAATATTTTTTAACAAACTTTTAAAATATATTGTGTAGCATACAAGAGGAGTTAAGTATTTTAGTTAGTTTAAAGAAAAGTAAAAACAATTATATTGTAGTAAATACAGCTCTAGAGTATCTACATAATTTCTGAGTCTACCTATACACCGAAATAAACGGAACAAATTGTTATGCGCTTTTCAATTTGATATTTGATATGAATATCCATATTTTTTCATATCCTTTAAGTACTAAAAAATATCAATAAGATTTAAAAACATATCAAAAGCGAAAATGAATATGGATATTTCGCAAAATAATATGACAAAATATCAATATGAACTGATGATTACATCATTAGCCCCGAGCCGATTTTTCAAATTTAACCAACACAAGTAGAAATAGAGAATATTCTGTATCCAGTTGACTAAAAGTATGCAAACTATATTGCAGGCAAACGTTTTTCCTAAACGATCCAGATTTTCTTGATTCGATCATCTGGTGAGGAAACATGCTGTTTTAAATATGATCCTGAAACTAAGCGATCGACAATCTGCAGTATGGAAAAGACGATCAAAAGACCATACAAAACCAAAAAGTTTGCGTTTTCAGAAGTCAAGAATCAAGACAATGTTGATAACTTGCTATGAATCCAAGGGTATGGTTCATAAGGAATATGTTCCAAAAGGTCAAGCTAGCAATGGAGAATATTATTTACATCGTTTGTGGTTGAGAGTACTATGTGTTATAAACCCGAATATTATAAAGGAAAGCAGATGTTCTTATTGCATGATAATGCACGATCTTACAAGACCAAAAAAGTTAATGAATTTTTAATGAGAAAAAACAGATTTGTCTCGTCGACCACTCTCCGTGTTCGCCTGGTCTATCACCGAGCGATTATTTTCTCTTCCCAAAAATGAAAACTGCAATGAAAAGAGATTTTTACGAAGTCATTTCAGCCATACAAGCAGTCGTGACACAGGTGCTAAAGAACATCCCAAAAAGCAAGTTTAAAAAGTCTAAATTGGTTGAGCATTCCAAACGTTGTATTGAGTTAAATGTATCGTATTTTGAATAAATATTAGCTTAGAAACATAATACCATGCTTGTTTTATTTGATAACTAAAAAGTTCGGTTATTATTAGATCACACTGTGTACTTTTGACACATTTTTCAATATTTCCAAATAATCTCGGTCTTTCTATATTAATAATTTCTTCTATTCATTGAACTAAAACTTAAAATTGAATGCGAATTATTAGCAAAGCAGAAGAGTTAAAATTTATTTGCCTGAGTCTAAGTCTGAGTCTGATGTTCGCTCGCTTGCGACTTTTGTTCAACTGGGTAGTGCGAAAGAGGCAGATTGTGACATAACTTGCCAACAAGACCGAAGTGACATTTATTAAATGATATAATAAATTAAGTATTAAGCAGGCTTCGCTTTGAATTTAGAGTAAGTTATAATTCGCTGGAAGTTTATGCAGTTACAAAGTTAAGTCTTGCTCAATCGGCATATACCTGAAAATGCTTTCGCCTCAAGATACTTAAAACTTTCTTCTGTCAATGAGTTTTTTAGCAATTAGAGTATAGTATATCCTTTTCTGTCACACTCTGTTACAATATTTTTGTAATAAATAAGCTTATGTTATAAAAAAAAAACATCTAATTAAGTTATCAAAATAAAAATCGGACACAGAAATTTCTTTCATCTCAAGATTTCCAAAATTCATTCATTACGTTTTCTTTTACGAATAAAATTTGGAGATTTTGAGGCAAACGAGACTTCTGTGTCAGCGCTGAATGATATTTAATCATATCAGATTGAGTTTGGAAAAGATTAAATTGATATTTATATAAAATTTGATATTTATGTCATGTATTTTTAAGCAGCCGTGTGAAGTTGGCAATCCGAAGTGTGAAATTTTAATTTCTTTGAAGTTCACGTTTGTCCAAAGCTAAACTTCGTTTGTCCACCCACCATAAATTATGTAATAAAATAGAAAATTAGTGTTGAAAACTAAATTATTTTTTGTTTAGCCAGCAGCCCGAAGTATGAAATCTCTTTTTCAATGCAGTTCGTTTTGCCAAAGGTTATTTAGGTTTGTCTAAGTTTAAACTTCGTTTGCCCACCCACCAAAAATTAATACAAGCGAAAATTAGTTTCATAAAATGAATCAATTTTTTTGTTAAGTCAGCACACGGAAGGGATAAATGTTTAAATTTTTGTAAATGCAGTTCTTTTGGCCAAAGTTAGTTCAGGTTTGTCCAAGATTGAACTTCGTTTGCCCAACTACCAAAAAGGAATAAAGTAGAAAATTAGGTTTGAAAAATGAATTATTTTTGTGTGAAGTGTGAAATTTTAGTGTGAAATCATCGTTAGTCCAGGTTTGTCCAATGTGAAACTTCGTTTGCCCGGAATGGCAACTACACAAGGCACTTTTAATATTAAAAATATCATTTAGAACATATATTGGTATGACATATCTTTGGGTTGGTTTTCTTTTGTAAGAATGTGGATTTGATGACTTTTTTTTGTCGGTGTAATTTAATTTATACAAAAGTACTTTACTAAATGTCCTTTTACGCTCAATTTACAAAGTCTTCTTATGTACTGTTTATATACATCTTTTTTATGTCACTTTGCCCCTATTTCACCTAGTTCAATTCACTTTTCTTTCGCTCTACTCAGTCATGACACTGGCTAAGTATCTTTTGCAAAATGTTACAAAAGATCTCAACCCTTGAGCTGGCTGGCTGGCTGGCAACAAAAGCCAAGCGTGTCGGCTGCCTGATGACACGATTTTCATTCCCCTACAATTTCAGTGTTTTACATCTATGTAATTGAGTTGTTCTACTCTGTCTCAGAACGCAACACTTTCTTATTTTCTATTCATTCATTCTAAGTGAGTATATGGCTTTTACCTAGGACCAAGTTGAATGCATTCGACAGCTGTAGTACTTTTGAGATTTGCATAAGTGCCTTGGCTTTTTAATTATTATTTCGATTGTTCTCTTGTTAAATTTATTTTATTTTTGTTGCTGTTGTTGTTAAGTGTGTTAAGTGGGTTTTCAGTTTAAATGTATTAGAAAAATGTTAAACGAATTTTGACATAAAGAATTGCTTAATTTAATGGAACAAATTGCAATTTATAAATTTTTAGTTTTATTTGAGACACCTTGCTTCAGCTAGGAAATGAGAAATTAAGTATTTACTCCTTAATGTTGAAAGGCTTTAAATTAGAACTATATTCTGGATTACGTATTTCTCGATGAAATGTGCGATTTATTAACTGTATTATATCATATTTATTTTTATCACCACAAACAACTGATATTTAAATAAAGCGAGCGTCATTTTGCCACTCACATGTTAACGACAACGAACATTTGTCAGTGGAGAAAGGAAAGGTTGAGAAAGTGAATGCTGAGAATGTTGTGCCCAACGGAAAGCCCCAATAAGAAATACTTGTTCTAGAAATTTTCTAAAAATGATCAGATTTGGAGGAAATGGTGAAAAATAAGACCAGTATTTCCTTGGCTTCTGTGACCAAATGGCTTAATATTTTCTTATATCGTTCTATATATCGTTGAATATCTCGACAGACACCATACGGTTCTTCCCCAATGTGGCTAAATTGGATAAAAAAAAATTGATTGCTATTCCCTCAGAACGTTAGAAAATTTAAGAATACTGCGCAGTTTGAGAAATATCTCATATGTGTTCCAAAGGAGACAAAACATTCGGTATAATGAGTTAGCTGAGGAGCCAGCAAAGTCTGTTTATAATTAAACTCTCTCACTCACATGGAAACAACGAAGAACTGCAAGCTAGCTATTGGAGATATTTCCTATATGAACTAAACTGTAGGTGAAACCTAAAAAACTAATGTAATATCTAACATTAGAAGAACAAAGCATTATAAAGTACTGACAAGAAGTGAGTACGCCGTAGTAAAGCATGAACTGGTGATACACCGCTTAATCAGTTGACATATGTAGCGCCCCGGAGTTCTCCACAATGACTTCTGTAGAAACTATCAGACATTTTTTGTGCGATTCTCCTGCAGAGAGTCTTTTAGAAGCTTGGTCTCAGGTGAGTATAGCCGAAGTAGTTAACTTAAAGATATAGGCGCTATTCAGATTCATCGACTATACCAATTGACTAAATTAGAAGAAGGGAACAGTTCCATAAGGTTTCACGATGCATCTCTATGGGTCTATGTGCTTGCTAAGTGCTATTTGAGAAGCTAGCACAATGCGATTATTTTGCTTGTTAAAGACAATATGTCTGAAAAATATTTCTGATTAGCATAGAAAGTCAAATAGAGACAGGCATGTACGTGCATCCCATCTGACCGCGTGTTTGAAAAACCTATACTACAATGGTTAAAAGAGCTGGAGCCACCTAATTTGTGACTTAGATTCTTCTATTCACACTTCAGATATAACGGCTTTTTTCCATAACTTGCAAATTGTCACAGAGATAGAGAGAGAGAGAGAGAGAGAGAGAGAGAGAGAGAGAGAGAGAGAGAGAGAGAGAGAAGCAGCACAAAGATAATGTGTAAAAATACCGCCATTTTAGCATTGTGCTTTCGAGTTACGAGCAATTGCAAAGATAGTGTCCTATTCAAGAGGCGAGAAGTGTACGGCGAATTTATTTTTTCTTCTTAAAAAGGGAGGCGGGACAGATGTTTTCACCGCCAATTTTTCCAAAATGAACATATAGCTAGAAACCTTCTTTGTGTCAATATGACAAATTTCCCTCTCATATCCTTTCTCTCCTTACCATCGATCATGCTTCGCACTAAGATAATAACTGCTGCTCCCTGCGCGTCTTCTCTTATTTTCTTTGCAACTCACTGTCTACGAATATGTAATGGAAGTTTGTTGCTTTGTCTGGTGTGCACTCTATTTCCCTTCTTCTCTTCACCAACGATTAGCAAGAGCTAATCTCACGATTTAAAAAGGTTTTTCACAATTTTTTTTATATTTTAAAGAGAGTTAAATGACAAAAACTATTTGTTTTAGGTCAACGGGTTTTTAAATCCGTCTATAAATCCTCCAAAACAGTTGATATTTGAGAATTTTAATCTATCTTTGTGAGCTAAATAAAAATTGCGCAAAACTAATAAAAACTTTTCAAATAATAACCAAATTTGAAGCGCAAATGAACCACAAATGCGCAGCGAGACACAGATACAAGATATAAATGCAAACATACACACACACACACAGACATAGACACATAAATAGATGGTAAAACAAATATTCACATATAAAATTTGTTTATTTATATAGCAACAGTGAGAAAGTATGTGAGACACATAGAGCAATAGACAGAGATAGAGAAGAAAGAAATATTGCGAAATTTTTGCGGAAATGTTGCACTCGGCCAATGGCGAAAAACAAAACTACGGAACAACAACAGATAGACAGACCGACCGACCAACTGACGAACTAGTAGGTCACTGGTAGTGACACACTACACATACATAGTTGTAAGTAGGTCCGCTTTAAATCGCCTGACAGCCTCACTGCACAATGGCGCAGCGGAAACGGAAGCAGACGACTTTTGGAATATTTTACAACATAAACAAAAAAAAAAAAAAAAAAAAACAAATAAAAAGGAATAAAATAGAAGAACAACTAAATAAGTAACAAATAAACAAAATCCTTTTTTTTTTTTTTTTTTGGAAATGTTTCAAAAGTGCAACATTTTATTTTGGTTTGGTACATAAAACTAGTTTGGATCTTGGAAAAATAGCTTGAAAAATATTTTTGAAAATAAGAAAAATAGACGAAGAAAAGTTAAAAAAATGGTAAATATCATAAAAAAGTAGATAAGAAAACAAGTCCATATATCATTGAAAAGTTTTTCATATAAGAAAATAAAGTAAGAAAGTTATTGACACAAACGCTGCAAAAAGTTGCTATAGGTTTTTTTTTTGTTTTTATTTTTTTGTTTGTTTTTTTAGTGAACTATGTCTAAAAAGTGACTAGATGTGAAACTATGTGGTTACTAGCAGATTTTTGTTTTTAAGTTAGACCACAGAAACTATAAAACTGCATGACGCCTAGTCGAAAAGTTATGCTGAAGAGTTAGACAGCAAAGAAGTAAGTAGTGTGCGAGAGAAAGAGTTAAAAGAAGTGGATGATCCAGAAATATTGTGGTGTATATATTAGGTAAATAGACCAGCATGAAGTTTACACTTCTTTGAGACGAGCTAACTTTTGACAATAAATAAAAATAAACTCAAAATAATTTGGAAAACATCAAATTGTATTTTCTATAAACTCTTGCATTTTGCAGATCTGGAAATGTTCTTCATGATGCAGAATGTAGAGTTTCGTCTTGAGAACTCCAAACTTAATAAACAAAATTTAATTTTATAAATGAAGTTTGGAGATTTTGAGATGAAAATGTTTTCTGTGAAACCACTGATTATAATACTCAGCTGAGATAGTACTGAATTTCAAACAAAACTTCCGAAAATGAACAGTTTTTCAGTTTGTCATTTCCTTATTACTTATTAAAGAGTGAAGCTCTTTAAACCATTATATAGGGTGTCTCAATCGGATATATTGAGGTAATATGTTTATTATATTGTAAAATAGACATGTTCGGTCTATAAAACATCCTGGAAATTGCCACACGCAACTTTGAACATAAGCCCTTGCTCTATTCAATGAGATCACAACACCCCAAAGAAAGAAATCACACGGCCTTAAATCGCACGATTTTGGTGGCAAGTTGGCATCGCAATTTCGAGAGATGATACGGTCTGAAGATCATTGAACCAGTAAATCGATTGTTTCATGCTGAAGCCACATGTCGTCCATATCCATACCATCCAGTTGAGGCCACAATAACTCCTTTATCATGTTCTTCTAACGAATGCCATTCACAGTCACTGCATTTTCGGCCTCATTTTCAAACAAGTAAGGCCCAAACACGCAGCCTGAGCAAAATCCGAACAAGATATTTCCTCATTGTGGGTGCATTTGCTTCTTCTGGATCGCGTGCGGATACTCTGAGTCCCAAATTCGACAACTTGATGATTCCATACAGATGAAAATGCGCTAAATTGGTGAAGATGATTTGTTTTGCTAAAATTTCCCCATTTTCGTAATAGGTTTTTACAATGATACCACGTTGCTAAATTTTGTAGCGCTCCGTTTCGAATAATCAAAACAATCATAGATGTCAGCTGTCAAGTTTCAGAGTTGTCACTTGCATAAAAATATGGCGTTAAATTTGAATCATGCACTATTGTTGGGACACCCTGTATATGCATGCTCACCAGTAAATTATTAACTCCAATTAAATTTGACTTATATCGCCTCAAAGAATCACAGCGAATACTAACAAGAGATAGATAATGTAGTTGTAGAGGGACTATCAAGTAAGTAAACAAACGTTAGTGTTGCAAAACCAAACGCACAAAACTACTACAAAATTCATTGTACTTTTATTACTAATTGAAATAGAAATAATATTCTTACACAGCGAATTATTCAACGAATTATCCGTAGGCAAACTTCGTACCCATTATCTATAGGTATGAAACTGTTCTCCTGTGTTCGAGTTTCTATTTTATTGCGTCTGGCAGAACACTTTTACTATAGAGAAATGAAAGTCCTATTTAGTTTTAAGTATGCCAAGATATTAACGGTCAATTACTGGAGTATTTGCTTCTTCGCCAAACATACCGACCGCCATGTCAAACAGATTGGATTCAGGAAGAGCGAGCCTTGGTGACCTCACTTAATAACAAGAGTACCATTAAAGTCATCCACAATGAAATTGTAGACACTGCCATCCATAACTGACAAAACCTTTTTTTATTGAGTGCTTGGATGTGAAGCTTCCAAAGAACTCTAGAACACCACCCGCTCATAATACTACAGGTATTTGTACAGCAACACACATCAAGTGTCAATTAGCTAATTCTGTCGAGCTGCCCTTCACCATGTTGTGTTGTGAACTAGGTCGAATGAATCTACCATCTTTCTTGACATAGACCTTACCTGTTTATTATTAATTTCAAGTTTCATTGTTTCGCTTTCGAATTATTGAAGAACCAAAACGTCTTCGAAAACATTTTCGAAAATTCCTGTGAAGTTCATTATTAGTCCCTGCTAACTGAGAGTCTGTTTTTAGCAAACTTTTTCATAATTTTTGTTTGTTCATTTGATTATTCAATTTCAGCAAATTTTACACCAGCCAGTTTAAAAAACTTGAAGTCATGTTAACATTTTCAATAAATCAGTCTAAATTAGTACTGAAGGTGTTAAAGACACATTCGATTTACGGGTATATTAACCACTTGAGTATGCGACTTAATACTTGACTTTTTATGTAGTCCTCGTATTTAATAAAGTAAGTATGCATGGAGCGAACGATGTTAATAAGAGACAGAGGGCGATGGAGGAGGTCCGCAACACAGCAACCAAAAGATCTTTGGTACATCCTGGTCGAAAACCTTTGCAGATATAGCGAAGCATCAAAACAAATTCCGGGTGATGGGAATAACGTGTCGGAGCGAATCCCACAACATCAATGGAGATGGTTGAAGATGGGTTTAGAGAACGATTGAAGTACTGCGTGAAAATATGGGCACGGCACTCGTCTGTTCAGTGGCAGGTTGTAAAAAACCAGGACGCATATAAAAAATAGATTTTAAAGAAGTTCAATCATGTTCATTACAGATAGTTCATTTTGGGCCTTGCTCGTGATTATGTAAGCTCACAGTCATGACTTGATCACGAGCATGTGAGCGCACAGTGAGCTGCTCATGAGATGCACAAGAGAAGCTCAAGATCGCTATGAATCATTGTGATTGCGACAATGCCAGACTCTCTCATTATATTTTATATTATTTTAACGTAATCCTGCTCAGAAAATGGCATTAAGTCATTCTGGATATCATAGAAAATTGAGGTGGAAGATGGTATTTCATTGATGTTATTTTCTAGACAGAATTGACCTCAATAGACCCAAGACAATATCAGAAAAAACCGCATTTTAATTGTCTATGCTCGTGAAAGAAGAGTTGAGATGAAGACTGTCCAACGTAACACAATGATTGTATTCCAAGCAGATAATTCAATATTTTTTATCATAACCCTGTATTTATTGAACCATTAGTATAGTAAGTGGAACAAAACTAATCCAGCCCAAATTGCACAGAAATCAATACAATATGAAGTACTCACACTTTGCTGTGAGCTTGAACTGCTCATAAGGAGCTTATAGTGCACACTCAGAGTGAGCTGTCTATGACCTGTTCGTTTTATGAGCAATTCAATTCTACGCAATACTGAGATGAGATTAAAAATCAATTATAAACTTCTGATACGAGTATATACATATTAATACGCAAACACACTAATTTTGATGTACCAATATCTCCGCCTATATATTAAGAGGATAAAAGGTATATCATTGGAATGTTATTGTTGTATAGACTTGCCAGATAAAATTACACAAACGTAATAACTGTTTTTCCTATATAAAACGTTTATACGAATTAAAGAAGAAGTAGCATAAACGGCAATACCGAACTGTGTGTGTGTGATGTGAGTTGACTGTGCTTTATTTATATTCTTTTCTGTGTGATTTATTTACTTTATTTTAACAAAGAGTTCAAATTGCTTTTTATATGGGTCGATATTTGGCGCGCATTTCATACGTATGTTTATGCCTGGAATGATCTGCAAAGTTTCATAACGTTGCTTGATAACAAAATGCTAAATTCGGTTGGCGTAAATGTTCTAATTTCCACCAATGAAAGATACTAGTACATAAAAGTAAATCGACAACAACAAAAATCGATCTATTGTAAACGACATTGTTTCTATTTCATTGAACACGACTGTAGTAACCAGATATGTTTTGATTTCTATGCTGACCACTTACATATGTGTGTTAGTATTTAAAGTAGTATTCAGCTTCTGTCTGTCTTGAAATGAGTTGAACAAACACATGTAAATTGTACCCTCCTCCGATCCCTCTCAAGCACAGGAATATGCAAATTTGCCAATGCTTTGAAATTCATCAGCAGTTTACTACGAAATAAAATTGTAGATACGTGCATAAATTTAATGCAGCGCTGGTCAACTGTTTAATCCTTCAACGCTATTGCAGCTACCTCTCTTGTTCCTCTCATTTCTTTTCGCTTATTCTTTCTTTATCCTTACAGTGCTTACTAGTGCATATGTATGGCTGCCTTGCTTGTTTAGCTTGGGGTGATTTTACTGCATCTTGAAGTCCTTTTGCCGTTGTTGTATCTTGTAGCTACAGTGTTTGTAGTATATGCTGTATGCTTTGTGTGTGTGTGTGTGTGTGTGTGCGTGTGTATTGCAAAATGTGTTCTTGTATACTTTATATTTTATCATGTTGTACTTAAAATTTTGCGTGCAATGCGTATAAATTTTACTTAAGCTTTGCCATTTTCTTGTTTGTATGTTCTTTGGCTTCGAGCGCATTGTAAATCTTTAAACTACAGCAAAAACTCATTTGCGGCACGGTTTTTTTTCGGTTTGTGATTTTATTTTTCAAATTTTAGCAACAATGAAATGTGACAGGCTTTTCTTTTTGTATGGTTGAAGCATAGTGAAATGCCTCGCGAGGCACCACAGAACAAAGATTGATGTACTATGTCTAATGGAGCGAGTTGCAAATTTGAAGCTTAGTATGTACTATATCTCTTTTCTATACCATAAGTTCAAAGTTGAGATAACAAAATTAGTTCAGTTTTTTTAAATGTAGGGTATTTTAACTATTGTTTCTCCAAATTTTTTATAGTAAACTTGACAAAGAGTTTTTGAAGTGATAAATTTGAATATTATTAAAAAAAGGTGTGTTGCCACGAGACATCCGAAGATAGTAAAACTATTTATGAATTTTATGCTTTTTCAATTGAATATTTTAAATTCTACATAGTTTATTTGCGAAATGTATCAAATCTCTTTACATAAATTGTCTTCCATTAAGAACTTCTGAACTTTGAAATTAGCTCGCTAACTAATTCTCGCTTTGTGCCTATATACAATACCAACAGGAACTAATCAAACAGCAATGTGCGCTGCTGCCCTCTCGCCACGCACTAGTCTAATAACGGCACATGCTGCTTCCTGCGTAACGTTTCAGCATATGCAACGCAAGGAAAGATAATTAGGCAAACGCGACTCCCATGTGTTTGCTGTTTTTGTTTGCAGCTATGTCTGATGTGCCCTATCTATTCCTTTCTCTTCATATTATCGTTTTTAAAAGCTTTTACGTATTTATGCTTTGAATTGTAAACTTTTACTTAAAACTCAATAGCACTTATAGTTCATAAATAGATTTTGGATAGTCTTTCACAAATTCATTACTGATCTGTCGTTTGATAACGGCTCTTTGATCATTCAAAGCTCTATGTTAGCTACTCAATAGAAAAACCCGAGTTTCGTGCACTGAATTTACAATTTCATTTGAAAGAGAAAACACCAAAATAAACCAAAGCCGAGTAGAATGAAGTTTATGACTACTTAAAAATGGGTGAACAAGTTTAAAGGTTATTGTATATCCACAAGTGATGAATATCGTTCGAGCTATTCAGATGGGGTGACTACTGATAAAACGATATATTGAACGAGTATAATCGCGAACCACCTCCGCTCAAGAATAAATTTCGAGAAGGTCGTCCAAAATCCGTTTCTCTGTTTCTATGACATCGTACACGTGATGAGTTATGCATACTCAGCTCGAAAGAAAACATCGCTCGACTATATGGGTGTTCCACAACGATTCAAATCCAATAAAAATTGTTTGCCGATGTGGCACTTCGAAGAAAATTGTCGCCTGTTTTCTCGAAAATCAGATAATGGCGACTGTGATTTATTAGATCAACGTAAGACGGTTAATTTTGAATGCTACACACCCAATTTTTTATAGCAATTTTGAGGAAAACTAACCACCGTAAACGGATCATTCTCCGCAACGACAATGCGTGCACTCACACATCGGTTCACACAAGATAATTTTTGAGCACTTCAAACATCGAAGTAATAGTTCATCCATCTTGCAGCCCTGAATTGGCACCTATTGACTGCTTTTTATTCCTTTTTTCTGTTCTCTTCCAACTGAAGAAAGAAATCAAAAAAAAACAAAAATAAGAAAGCATGGCTAAACGTTAAAGTGCATAGTTGGGTGTAAATAAGAAAATGTACAAATCGTATTCCCCTTTTTCATTGTGTGTATACAACCAAAACAACACATTTTCGTCTGTTGCGTATTCCTATGCTGTCGCTCACTTTGACTTTTTTTTTTGATATTTTTTTAGCAAATTGAGAGAACTGAGAGAGGGAGAGCGGTCTGGTCTTTGTGGCTATTTAGGGAAAGTATGGTAATTAAATGGTGCAGGGGCAAGAGGGGTAGGGGAATTGGATGTATGGTAAGCGATCATAGTGAAGAAGGGGTATAGGTAATAGGATAGAAGGGGACAGGAAAAAGGGGTGGTAAAGTAAGGAAGGGTAGGGCAAGGGTGCAGGAAATTGGTGCCACGTAAAGAGTGATTGCAGAAGAGTTGGAAGGGATAGGAGAAAAAGGGTAGGAAAATTGGTGATATAGTAAAGGGGCATAGGGAAGGTGGAGCAGGGGGAAGGAGTGGCAGGGCGAAAGAGAGGCAAAGAGAAGGGCAGGCAGGCAGCCGGGTACCAGCTGGTATATAGATATATATAGATATAGAGAAAATTTGTCAAAAACTTGTTAAACATCAACAAAATTAAATTCAAAGTAATTTTGTTGCGTTTAAGAATTTTTAGACAAATTTGCTCTGTTGTTAGAAATTTGTATTCGAACAACGAGCAACGACACTGAGTGCAAGTCTCATAATCTTAGCTAATTCAGCTAACAGGCACTCAACTCATTTTGTCCTTCCGCATTACCGAAGTGAATTTACTAGTTCTCGGTATTGTTAATTCGAACTGGTGAATTTACTAGCGAAACAGTGGATTTGCCTCTTGTAGAAGTGGATGAAGAGTTATTTTATTATCTTATATTAAGTAAAAAATATATTTTGCACATCATATTCAATGATTCGATTTCGCTTTCTTGCGTTGTAACATAAAACCTCAATAATTTCGTTCAATAAACTTGCAGATACTTCAATTTGCTACTGCAAAAATATTTTTATACATTAAAATTTCCATTCTATTCGAGACTAGCATACGAAACTTGTGATATAAGGTATGACTTAAATTTCACTTTAAAAACTTTTTCATTTTCAAACAATAAAGTGTATTGCAATTATTCAGCTTCAGCAGTTTCTACTGTACATGCTAAGTACTTTTTGTACAATATATAAACTTGTAGATACATATACAAACAAGCTATTGTTGTTGCTTCTTTTAAACTATATACTTGTATATTTGTTGTGCTTCTAGTGCACTGGCAGCCTTGACTTGTTTGTGTGTGTGCGTGTGTGTGCGTGTGTGCGAGTGTGTGTGTAGCTACTTGAACTTTAAGTGTTTCTTTGCGAAAAGAAATGCAAAAAAAAAAATTATTAATGCCAATTTATGCAGTGTACCTCTTCAAGAGAAAAAGTGCTAACAAAAAGTACCAAAAAAACGATATAAGCCAAGTTAAAAGTGTTGAATTTCATGTTGCGTGTACAAATGCAATAATTTTTCAACACTATTGTACATGTTCAAACATGTTTGCACAACACTTAACTCATTCGGAAAGTTGCATAAATTATGCCAGACAAGCGAGCGAATAATATGCGCTGAATTATATATTCGCAAATTCAGATTTTGTTTTATGTATCTTAACTCATGCTCAAATATGCAAGCCGCGTAATTAATACGCTACAACGTGTGGCATTTTTCAGTGCTGTATACTTCAAGCTATACAAACACATACACAGAAAGACAAAGACGTGAAAAGGTGCTCGTTAGCGGTGTTTACAAACAGGCAGATAGACGCAGATACTCGCACATACAGCATACTTGCAGATACTTTTGCCATAAACAAAGTTTTTGCAGCTTCTTCCGTTTCCGCTCGCATCTTATTGCCATATGTAATAATTTTATTTTCTCGCACATACGGCACTAATTTGAGTATTTTATAACAGCCGCAGATACACAGATACTAAAGAAAAAAAAAGGAGGCCTACATGACTGCCAAATGCATTTTTCATCTGCGAAATTCTTGCGTTGAAATCATAAAAATATTCGCTGTGGTTTGCATTTCTGGCATATATTACTTTTTTGTTTTCATATTTTTTTTATAGAGTAGCTGCACAAATTTTTGGCGCATATGCAAATATGTAGCTACATATCTTCATCATGCGAGTATCTCAACATTTGTAACTATATCTTTGTCTATTTGCGCACGTTCATGCATTAAAATTTTCCATTTTTCGAGATATAATCAAATAAAAAGAACTTTTTTCTACCTTTACAGCGCTGGTTTGCCCTACTAATGTAAAATCAGAGAGATATATGTATGTATATACGTATGTGGCATAAAGATTTTAATGCAATTTATTTGCCATCATCATCATCATCATCATCCTGCATCGTTCAGTTTTTGTACTTTGGCAGAAATTTACCTTTGGCATTTTCCGACAAGTTTCTTTTTGGCAATTACTTTAAATGGAAAATATTCAATGATCCAATTTGTTGGGGGAAACTATGAAAGTTGTTCGAAAAAGCTATTTAACTTTTATGTTCCAAGTATCTATCAGTATCCATATGTGTACTCGTGTGTTTAATTAAGTTAGAAGTTTCTCTTTTTCATATGTAATAAAATATAGATTGAGATTGATATTGCATATTTATGGCTAGATTTTTGCATTTGAGTAAGAAAACTTCACATGAACTGTTCGTATGTAGTTAAAGTTAACAAGAATTCATTTCGACAATCGAAAATTCATTTGTTTTAAAAGAAACTGACTCTTTAAGTACTGATTGCGGTAGCAGTTCCTTGAAGAAGGTAGCATAAAATGCATGCAAATTATGTATTGTGAGTAGCTCTTTAAAAAGTCATAAATAAATCAAAAAGTGTAACTGATGTCACCACAAATTCAAAGCGCTCATCAGCACTAAATGCGACTAAACACACAATTGGGATACCAATCATTATTGCTGATTCCGATTCAACAATATTCAGATTTACGTTGTCTGATTGCACTGAAATCTGCGCGTATGTATATGAGCATAAACTACATAGAAAGAGAGAGAGATATAGAGACATAGAGAGAGCGAGCTGGAAGAAGAAACATTGAAAGTGACGTTTGACGTCACCAGAGCTGATTGAACATATGTTTTGAGATTTATCAAAGTAAACCAAAGTGTGCACCAATTCAAATAGCGCAAA
This sequence comes from Leucophenga montana, assembly GCA_035044765.1. NCBI lineage: Eukaryota > Metazoa > Arthropoda > Insecta > Diptera > Drosophilidae > Leucophenga > Leucophenga montana. The sequence continues at coordinate 622,815 of JAWNNQ010000178.1, forward strand.
CAATGCAAACAAGTCAGAACGTTTATACTCATGCGATATTTCACCACACCATGGTGAAATTTTAATGCATACATAAAATTGTATATAAGATACGAGTATGTGCAGTTTCCCGAAGAGGGAAAACTAAAAGCAAGGAACACCCAGGAGGCAGAATGTACTTTCAATCTACAACGACGGAACTGACCACGCAGCTTGCATACCACCTACCCGACTGAAACAGACAGAGATCTATGTAGTCTGGTTAGTCAGGCTGCTATCAAGGCTCTGTCTTCGCACACCACAAAAAGCGAACTAGTTTAGAGCATTGAGGCAGTTGTACGCCAAGTCAATCAATACTTAGTTGCACTCATCTGCGTTCCTGGCTATTTTGCCATTCCAGGTAAAAAGATGTCGGGCGAGTGCGTCGGGACTGCATCAGCGCTGCCAGCGACTCTTGAAGTAACAGTTATTCACAGACATTTTAAAGTGATTCTCTTAGCGTTAATTAGAGCTACCAGAGAATCAGCAAGTAGACAGTGGGCAACTGCGCTGCGCTGTCATGTCTTAAAACCGCTCTGGTTTCGATGTCAACCGAAGCGGATATCTGAGCTCCTACATTTTAACAAGAATAGGAGCAGTATATTGACCGAACATCCAGCAGTGCCATGTACCATTGACCAAATGGACCAACGGATGCATGTACCCTATCTGGATGCATACGATTTTTCAGAGAAACAAGTCTGGTAAACTTGCCACTGGAGAATGTGGCATGTTTTATTGACTCTAAGTCGCACAGCACCAAACGAACTGGCAGCTCAATGGGTCGACTGGCCTCTGGATGAACTCAACCTGCATCGATCGGTCACGATTTAAAAACGGTCGTGATGATTTAAATGTTGATCCATGACATGGACGACCCGAAGCATCGTGCTGACTCAGTGGAAAAAGTATGTGAAATAATCGCTGTCGATGCAAATTTCACTGTGCGAATGCTGGCAGAAGAATTAAATTCATCTTACTGTACAATCTACAAAATATTAACTGAATATATTCGTTGATAATGTTCCACATCAGTTAATTGATGGTCAAAAATGATCGCTCGAGCATTGCAAAGACATCATTTCAACAGCTGAAAACGTTCCAGATTTTCTTGATGCGATCATAGCTGCCGATGAAACATGGTGTTTTAAATATGATCCAGAAACAAAGCGACAATCTGCAGAATGGAGGTCAAACCTAAACCAGCCGAAACTCACCTTAAAAAAAATTGCGTTTTCAGCAGTCAAGAATCAAGACAATGTTGATAAGTTTCTATGATTCCAAGAGTATTGTTCACAAGGAATTTGTACCCGAAGGTCAAACTGTCAATGGAGAATATTATTAACAAGTTTTGCATCGCTTGTGATCAAAAGTTCTATGTGTTAGGCTCGAATATTCCAAAGGAAAGCAGCTGTTTTTATTGGAAAGTGAAACAAAAAATAGTGTTGGAAAACGTTAAATAGAAAATTAAGGGTGGGTAAATCCGTATTTTTGAATTTTCGTTACACCACCTCACAAGACCAAAAAAGTAAATGAATTTTTGTTGAAAACATCGATTTGTCTCATCGACCACTCTTCGTATTCGCTTGATCTATCACCGTATGATTATTTTCTCTTCCCAAGAATGAAAACTGCAATGAGAGCAGCTTTTTACTATGGCATTTCAGCTATACAAGCAGCCGTGACACAGTGCTAAAAAACATGCCAAAAAGCGAGTTTAAAAAGTCTATGGATAAATTGGTTGAGCGTTCCAAACATTGTTAGTTGTTGAGTTAAATGGATCGTATTTTGAATAAATATTAGCTTTGAAACATAATTCTATGCTGGTTTTATTTTATAAATAAAAAAATTCCGTTATTTTTAGATCAACCGTGTAAATTCGAGTATCTATTAACTGTGAGTAATTCCAAACGCAACCATAACCAAATTGTCAAAATGAATTACACAGTTTTTTAAATGGTTTCACAAAGGTGAGTTCCCGGAAAGTAGTTCGAAAAAGTACGAGGTTTACAAGGTTTACGAGATTCCGAATTTAAAGGAGTACTGCTAACATCATTTAGGCTATGCATAGCTAGTCGATTAAAGATAAAAAATTATATGTAAACACAGCATACGGTGAACGCGCTTTCAACACAGCTTAGTACTTAAAATAATACTAACTCTCATAAGTTAGAATAGCTTGAACTATGGTTTTTTCAAATTGCTTTAGTATTCAGATAAGTTACAAAGCTAGGATGATAAATTTTACGCGTCTGATTGTCGCTTTCGTTCCAATTCCATTGTTCCATACTAATAAATACCAAACTGTTTTAGTTCGAATTTAGTTCAAATTGTAAGTGTTTCAAAACACTTAAAAGTCATTTTTTCAGAGGAAGTTTGTAAGCAAGAGGTACGTGTTGGAAACTATTTAAGTTTTTTTGTTTCATTTTCTCATCTACTAAGCTGTTAATCAACTAGCTGTGTATACTGTAGCTTATTTAATTTGATTATACAATATTATAAAACTAATAGCAATAAATTTCTTATTTCTTTTTTTTTTGCACTTAATACCAATTTATTAAAAAACACCAATAATACAATTAATGCCTGTAAATATTTGTAGATTGTGATAAAATTTGGTTTAAGGCAATTTTTAATCAATTTGCATATTTGCACATTAAATTTTAATTAAATTTCATGTCACTTGAGAACTAGTTAAACATTAAAAATCATGCAATTCAATTATTTTGGATTAATATTGATAAAACTAATTACAATCAAATAATTGACTACGTAGCAACATTGAAAGCTTTTCAAATGTAAAAATTCTTCATGCCAAGTGCAAAAAAACAAAATAATAATAATAGTAAATTAAAGCAAACAAAATGAAGTGTATAAATTACACAATTTGTATAAATTAAGCAAAAAAAAAAAGAAGAAAAAATGAAACAAATGGGAAAAAACAAGCGCGAAAAATTGCACAACAAACAAACAAACAAATTTTCCAATTTTTAAAGCCAATTTCAGTGAAAATAGAAAGCGAAGGAAAATAAATTTAAATGAAAAAAGTTTCAAGTTTTAGTTTAGTCGAATTGTAAATAAGTATTTTAATTTAAATGTTTGTTTGGTTTTTGGTTTTAGGTTTTGTAATTTGGTAACGAATTACAAAAAAAAAAAAAAGAAAGTAAGTAAATTTTTTTTTTTTTCGGTTTTTGAATAATTGAAAATAATTGAAAAATGCAACCTTGTTGTGAGTACTGAATCTATGGTATCTCTACTTCCGGAATCCGCTGGCATCGATTTGCTAAAAAATAGCCTAGCAAGATTGTCTAACCTCGCGCTAACCAATGGTGATTTCTCCGAGTGCTCGGATTGATTATCGGAGTTATCTTGTTCCGAACTGGCCGAGCGATTGCTGTAAATAGAAGTTTTGTTTGTGTATGTGTGTGTTCGTTTCGTACGTTACGAGAAATTATAATGGAAAGTGAAACAAAAAAACAGTGTTGGAAAACGTTAAATAGAAAATAAAGTGTGGGTAAATCCGTATTTTTGAATTTTCGTTATTTTGTTGGGAATAAAAGAAAAGAAAATGCAACAATATTTAGAAAGCGTTAAAATTTTCTTTTTTTGTAGAGAATTTTAATTTTTTTTTTTTTTTTTATTATTGACATCAAAACAGTGTGTTGTAAAAAACATTTTGCAGTGTTGTACATTGATTAAAACTAGCTGCACAGTTGTTTTGCAACACTGTGCTTTGCTTTTTTAGTATTCAGGTTTCTTTTTTTGATACTATTTTACTTACCTACTATATATCTGACGTCGATTTGCTGCTGTCAATGCTGATACATCAAATTCGATTGCGGAATTCGAACGTTTCAGTCCATTTTGTTTATGCATCTTCTTCATAATATTTCGCACTTTTCTGCAGCAAACGGTTGACGATGAAAATAGTTGAAAGTTTTGAGTTTTAGATAGGTTTGTTTACAGAGAGAGAGAGAGAGACAGAGAGAGAGAGAGAGAAAATGATGTAAAGTGTTGGAAAATCAATGTCAAATATTGACTATTAGCTCTACAAATTTCTAGTGTTTTCCAACACTTCTAGTCGTACAGCAGCAACCTGCTGTCTGTCTGCTGTCTCTGGCTTGGTTGTTCAACTCACTTTTCGGGCACCGGCGGACGCACAAAAGGATCATGCCCCGTTACTGCATTGGCACGATTCTCGATGCGCTGCTGTTGCGCGGCTTTGTTGAACTTAAACATGGTAAAGGACTTCTTGGCACTCGCAACCTCACAGACGCGTACAATGATCTTACGGCTGCTTTTAAACACCGTATTCAATGTCTTATAGACTAATATCGATACGGACTTAGAGGCGTGCGGATGCTGTTGATGTTGATGTTCGTGTGGATGATTTAGTGGTGATGGATTTAGTGGTGGAGGTGTTGATGTATGATGATTTGTATATGCTGCTTCACTGCTGCTGCTGTGTAATGATGTCGGCAATGATTGTTGCTGCTTCAATTTATGCAATACACCCACACCAGTGTTTGCAGCATGAGCTGTATGTGAGGATGTTGCTGTTGAACTGGAACGCTGCAATTGTTGCTCCTGTCTAATTTTCGATGATTGTGATCTTGAGATAATTTTTTGATTTTGTTGTTTGTTGTTTGACGGTAGTGTTTGCTGCTGTTGTTGTTGTTGTTGTTGTTGTTGTAGTTGTTGTTGTTGTACTGGTTGTTGCAGTTGCTGCTGACGACAGCTGATGATGAGCTCGTCCGAGCGTTGCTGCTGCTGCTGCTGCTGCAATGCTGCAGGCACTTCACTAGTAATATCCTGGCCGTTGGTAGAGTTTTGTATATAGTTTTTGTTTTTTTTTTTTTTTTTTTGGTTTTGTGTAATTTTTTGTTGTTGTTGTTTAGTTTAGAGAACAAAAGTAAAACGCAAAAAAAAAAATAAATGGAAAAAATTATTGTAGATAATTAAACTTTTAATTAAATTTTGCTTAGTTATATAAAAATATTGAACAGAAAATTGACTTTGCACTTTCTTTTTTAACTTGCAACAAAAGCATTTTGCTCAACAGCTGCGCACACATCAGCATAATAAAGTAAAAATAAATTTCTAGTGAAAAACATATTGAAAATATTTCGATTTAACCGAAACATGTATACACTGCTTCATAAATGTGTTTTCAAAGAGTAAAAGTTTGTATTGGTTGCACTTTTTATACTAAAAAGTGCTTATTCGCACTTTGGATGCAGCCACGTTAACTCATCAGCAGCCTTTTTTGCTACACTTTCTCACTTTTGTTTTAATTTACACTATATTTCAGCATGAACAACTTCTTGTGTATCATAATGTACAGCAATGAGAATTAAAAGAAAATTATTACTATCGAGTTTTGTTTTGGTTTTCTCGACTAGAGTTAGACTCGTGTAAGTATTTTGCGCTTTTGTGGGCAACTAGAAATCTATGTTGTTATTCTTTGTTTTTTCCTGTACATTGATTTCCTAAATACGAATTAATTGATCAAAATGGGGATATGTTGAAATTCGATAAAAAAATCTGAATATTGAAATACAATATCGTTTGAATTGTTTCATTGAAATTCAATAAGGACTCAGAACTTCGAAAAATTCGAATTGGTTTCAAAGTTGATTCGAAATTCAAACTCATTACATGCCTAATTTAATGGTAGTCTTATACAGGGTGCGGAAACATAATTTTCTTTTTTGAGTCGTTCAGGCTTTAGGAATCGTAGCATGGTAGGAGTAATACCAATGGACATGCGTGGTTCTAAAGTTTTATTTTCTTCCAGATCTTTCGGCATCATGCTTTGAAACAGTGAAGAGCGTGCTTTTGCCATCGAAGCCTATTTTTCGAACGTAAGTTCTATGATAGCAACCCAGCGCGTCTTCCGAAATCACTTCAATATAGACCCATTGGGCCTATGCCTTGGGCCTATGCCCGATCGGTAATCAATTTTTACATGGGTCACTACTTCAGACAAACCGCGATTGTGACAAAAGGAAGAACTGGACTCCCTTGGCCTATCACATTACCTGAGAACATTAAGGCAGTGAAAGCTTCAATTTTGCGAACCCCCCAATGTTCTGCGTCTGCCCTTGGACTCGTCGACCATTCAGTGAGGTAAACTTTTCACGAAGATTGTGCAGGAACTCTCCGAACGCAACTTCAATTCTCGGAGGAACGCATCTGAGGTGCTTTTCGAGATGACTGCAAGAGGATGCAATTGTTTTTTCAGCGATAAAGAATGGATTCGTTATTGGGAAGACACCAATCTCCAATAATTGCATGGAATGCCTTTGCGTTCACCTAAAGTCACAGTATGGTATGCAATTTGCTCAGCTAGGACTTTGATTTTTATAAGAAAATGTGGTCACAGTGACAGTGAATTCAGACCGGTATGTGAACAAGTTGAAGGAGTTTTTTTTCACAACCTGATGAATTGGAATTAGGAATCATTTGGATGGAGCAATGGCTTACACTTCAAGCGCATCGATTGCTGTTTTGAGTTAACACTTCCCGGAGCGCCTCATCTCAATAAGGAGCGATTTGGAGTAGTCAGCCTGCTCCTCCGATTAGGAATCGTACGGTTTTTTTTTGTTTGGGGTTTTCTGAAACTCAGCGTTTATGTCAACCGCTCAAGAAACCTACAAGACCTGAAGGCCAACATCCGGACAAAAATTCCCAACATACTCGCTGATTTGCTGGTACGGGAAATTATAAGCCAGAAATCGGCTTCTTCAGTGTATGGACAATGGAGTGCATCACTGAATACTGCAATACTGAAACTGCAGTGATTTGTAACGATATATTTAGATCTAATTCAGCAGAGTAAAAACCTCCGCCTAAATGTTTATTAAGTTTCGTACCAGCAGTAAAAATACAGATGCCATTTGGGGGCCCGGAGAGCCAGTGATCTAATCTTCCCTTAGTGGTAGTGGTGTATTGAAAGATTTGATTATCTGTCTGTCTATGGAGACGATGTAGTCATTTGCTGCTACCTGATATAATTTTGAAAATTGTGTAATACAAAACATTAGATATTGAACCACATAAACATAATCTGATTTATAAAATGAGTATTATTGCATTTTGAAAATAAATTGATTGCATGCAGAAAATAAGCTTCTGCTGCATAAAATCTATGGAAAAATAACGAAGTTAATAGCGATTGAGGGAATATGCTTCAATCTAAACTCATAATTTAGCTTATATCCATTGATGACTCGGACAACTATCCAGCTTACTTCTCTGCGTAGATTACATAATTCCTCTGAACGCTTTACTTGCCGGCCATATGAGCCGCGTGTTGTGGCACGAGTTACTGCGTTGCTATCGCTTCATCTACAACATTTTCGCGGATGTGTTGCTTACTCATGGACATTGGCATACCAACACAATGTTTACTAGAAAGGAACTGTGCCGTAGTGTACTGCCTTCTGAGTTCGCAAGGTAAACAGTTTCCCTCAATTTCTCTATGATCTGAAACCCTGAAGAAAGTTTTGTAAAACTATCTATATCGTTGACAGATTTTCGTCAGCTGTTTAAAATTTTTGAATTACTCAGAAATGTATCAAGTGAAGAAGATCGTATTTAGGTCTAACTCAGCAGAAATCATCCGCCGACTTGATTATTAAGTTTTGAGGCAGCAGTAAAATTATTTGTCCCATCTGGGTGCCCGGCGAGCTAGAGGTCTTAGTTTCCCTTAGAGGAAGTAATGTAAAGAAAGATTTGTTTATCTGTTCTATGGAGATGATGTAGTCATTTGCTGCAGGTTTGCTCAGTTTTGCTAAACTCTACATTTTTTAAGATAGGGCCACGGATTCAGAATCACCGTGAATTTCTCAGAATTTTTGCCATAACATTCTTTTGTATTGCTCCATATCTCATGAACAGTTGTTTACAAACTTAGAAACTTCAATCGGATACATGACACCTGTGATTAATTGACTAAAACCAGCGTTCGCAAGAACTCTGTTTTTCTCAATGTCGTTGCTCAAACAACGAGAAACCTAGCTGCGCAAAATTTGCCGAAAGTATTTTTTGCGCATGTATGCATGTGTGTTGCGGATCTTCGTCAGTAAATTGCATATGCACACAATTTAGCACCCCAGCGCTTTCTGCCTCCCTCTTCCACGCTTTGTCAGCGATGAAATACTTAAAGCAACAACAAAAACCTAACGCAACAACAACAAAAAAAACACTTAGCTCGTTTTGCTCTATTGCTGATGCTCAGTTGCTGAGAGTCGAACGAAATTATTACCACCAAGCTGTTATCGTAAGACAGCTTCGTTTGTTTCTATCATCTAGAAACATGAAACAGAAAACACAAAAGAATCAAAAATAAGTGTACTGTTCAGAGAGTGAGCGAGTCTGCTTCATTTTTTTTCTGTATTTTCGGTGAGCAGACAGCATAGACAATTTTAGTTGAGCATATTTTGCGAGCTCTTACTAAAACATGTATTTCCCAAAGCTTTAGTGACAACACTAGTATTTATTGTTTTAGTAACTTCGATCAATTCCTAATTACTTCGTTATTTTTTCATAAATTTTCTACACCTGTTGCTGGTTTGCTTTTCAACGATTATGACAGAATTCAATAAATTTTTTTTAACTCCAACGAAGATTTAGTGGTAATAGTTCAACAACATTTATACTTCTTCTTATAAACGTAAGAAGTTTATAATGCATGGTAATTGCTCTTCGGATTCTGAAATTTATTATCTTTATTTCTAACATGAAGCTGGAAGGGCAAGCATATTTTGATATCTGTCCTATAGCGTAAAATATGATAGACTTTTATAGTTTCCATACATTCAGACTTCATCGGACAGCAGTCAAGTGAACAGTTATGGATACTTCCCTTTACCCATTGGATCATTAACTCTCATATAAACTTTCTTTAAAATAATTTAATTACTCTTTGCCGCACAGTGTATGAAGGGTATAAATATAACACATATACATTATTATAATTTTTTTATTTGATAACTCAAATTTTGCTTATTTTAAAACCACAAAGCGGAACGCGTTGCAGGTGAATTTAGGCATTGGATTTGCTTTATTTTGATACTTTTGTACTATGAAGTAGTTTCAAGTGAGGACTTCAAGTGATGCTCTGGTGGTAGTGGAGGTTGTGAACTGGAGTTAGGTGAGATAGGTGTGTATTTGTGTGTGTGTGTGTGTGTGTGTGTATGTTTAGTGTGAGTACAGCCGTTACCTGCTCGCTATGCAGGGTTTTACATTTTCCTTTTAAAATGGCGGCTGGAACCCAAATTTTTAATTAGGTGTAGTTAGACACATATGTATGTGTACTTTATATGGTGATGGTTCAACTTTTCATTTGTATATCGGTGAGGATTTTCAAACGCTAATATCACAAAAGCAGTTTATAAACAAAATTTTTTTCAGAAATAATTTATAAATAAAACTAATTTTTTTGCATTGAAATAAACCAAAAAAAAAAATTCAAAGGATTCAAACAAAATTAAAAGGAAATCATGCTTTAAGTCAAAAATTTACAAATTGCAGCCAATACTAAATAATTGAAGCGTTAATTTTTGCTCGTTTTGCCAAAACTACTGAAAACTAAAATTGCTTTTTTTTAATACTTGAAAATCATTTTTCAATTTTGTTTAATTTTATTTTCAAACTTATTTATAAATAAAATAAAAGTATAATTTTTGCTTTGGTGTTTCATTTTTTGTTTTTTTATTTCAAAAACGCTTGCATTGCATTTTGTTTATTGCATTTCTTGGGGCTTTTCTTTTTGTTTTAGACACTGAAATTTACCTACCGATTTTTTAAACAATATTTGCAAGAATCCAATGCATGATACCTAAATCAGTATGATACTGAAGTAATTTAAATAGGTTTTTGTTTTATTGAAACATCCTTAATAAAAAGTTTATAAGTTCATTTGTGTTGTGTTGTGTAGAGTAGCGTTGTGTTTGTTTTTTGAAATTGTAAGTAAAATGCTGAGTGTAGTCTCAACTATGTATTTGTTTGTATAGAAATAAGTGCGCAGTGCAGTACATTTAATCTCGTTAAGTCGTCTCGTTGTCTCGTTTCAGTAAATTTGTTTAAGTTTATTCCTTAAGCAAATTAATTTCGACTCTGTTTTAAAATAAGTTCCATTCTCATTGTTAACCATTCCCCTTTCCACTGGCAAATGTTCGTTGTCTTTAACATGTGAGTGGCAAAATGCCATTCACTTTATTTAAATATCAGTTGTTTGTGGTGTTTGATAATAAATATGTTATAATATAGATAACAAATGAATTTAATTGTGAAAAAAAATTCGTAATTCGTTTGGAGCGAGTTGCAACATTCATTGAGAATGTTGAGAATGTACAGAAAACTTGAGAGACAACATTCTTTATATTCGCAATATACATCATTCGCTACAAAATTTGTTTTGAGAACCAAAAAGTTTCTAAAATTTTTGCACTTCGTTTTTGGAACTCGTCTTAATCCGAATTCTCGGGTTTGCTCTTTGTCATTCACTACCATGTTTTCTGTATGCGCAGAATAGGTGTTGATTTAGATGGCCTTATGAACTCCAGCCTGGACTTTGTTAGTTATTGTAAGTTGTTGCATTTGAATGCATTCTGAGATATGTTAAGCTTCGTAAACTATCGAAAGTTTTGTTTCATTTCAAACCACAGAGGTACATATACTGGAGAAATGTAAATAGAAATCTGAATGACGCTTTACAATGATTTTCACCAGAAATGTACATTGTGTAGTTACTTGCGGAAACCATTATTTGTACTGTACCTCAACGTCATACAAATCATACAAAGTGTAAAAAATTAGTTCGATAGAACATCATTTAGCTAAGAAGCTGTGATTTCTCTTCTCAAGTTGGTAAATAAAGTCTTACGGGCGTTCAGTACTAGGTTACAGTGTGTAAAGAATTTGTGGTGAACATTGGCTTTATTGCTAATGCATTTTGTACGATTCCGCACGAAATATTGTTGTTCTTAGCTTCATAGCCTACGAGGTACCTCAAAAGGCTAACAAAACCTAAGCGGAATGTGGTGTAGATCGAGTGAAGAAAAAGCTAAGGAATTTGTCAAACATCTGGAAACTGGCTTTACACCTTTTTGGCGGATGTAATGAAGAGAACCTAGATTTCATTTATTCTTCATATCAAAGAGATCTGCCAATTAGTCCCAACGATTTAACAGAGATTATCTACGAGATCAATCATCTTAAAACTGGAACATCTCCTGGCTGTGACAAGATCGATGCGATGTAACAAGGTCTAATAATATCCACATGCATATAACGACGATCTATAACGACATCTTGAGACTCAGCCACTTCTCTACTCAATGGAAGTGAGCTGAGATCATCATGATTGCCAAACCTGTTAAAACTGAGCACTGATTAGCTAGCTGATAATACTGTCCAAAATTTTCGAAAGATTATTTCTGAGTCGAGTACTGCCACTGCTGGTTAAAGGTCACATGATACCAGACCACCAGAACGGGTTTAGAAGCCACGGTACGGTACCCCAGAGCAATGTCATCGCGTTGTACAGCATACATACTAAATACCCAAGAAAATCGTCTGTTTTGTTCGGCTGCCTTTTTGGATGTTCGCCAAGCATTTGAGCCAGTTTGGCATACCGAACTTTTGCAATAGCTCTAATCTCTGCTCTCGGCAGTAAACTATTTGGTATTTTTACATTAGCTGCGAGAATAAGGAGCTGAAATTCCATAGGGCAGCGTATTAGGATCTGTCTTATACACGCTTTTTACTTCTGACCTGCCTTTAGTGAGGGACAATAAGCTAATGATAGGCTCGTATGCCGACGACACTGAACTTTTGGCAACGGACGGTGAACCGATTGCTGCGTTGAGATTTCTGCAGACACAGCTTCAGCTACTAGAGACTCGGTTCCTTAGATAGAATATTGAAGTCAATGCAGAAAAATGCACTCATGTAACATTTATAATGAGATACACCAGCTGTCCGCCAGTTTTTTTCAACGCCGATGCCATTCCATTGAGCACCACAGCAAATTATCTTGGCCTAAGGTAGACAGTCGGCTTACTTTTCCATACCACATAAAACTAAAAAGAAGGCAGTTGTTTCTCAAACCGTTGCATATACAATACAATAATGAAGCCAGTATGGATATATGGCACAAAGCTCTGGGATACGGCTTTCAACTTTAATGTGTATATCCTGCATTTGTTTTAGTCAAAGCTTTTGCGTAGACTCGTTGATGCACCATACTAAGTCAGAAACTCAGTTATCCATCGTGACTTACTGATTCCAACTGTCAAGGAGAAAATTGTAAGGTTCAGCAATTGTGGCACTGCACACGCCTAGAAGCTCACCACAACAAATATGCGTTGAATCTGTAAGGCAACAGACTGCATATGAGAAGACAGAAGCTCCTCCACTCACAACTCTTTGCTTCAGAAGCCTAGAGCAGTAATTTTCACTGTGATTTGAATTAGTTTATAAAAAATATATGATTCTCTTTTTATGTTTTTATAAAATTATTCATTTATTATCGACTTAGTCTCGACTTTTTGAGCTAAAGTCAACTCTAACTTGTTTATTGGTAAGGTTTGAGAGATGAGAGATGACGGATTTTATAAAAAAAATTGTAAATTTGTTTTTCTAATGCATTATTCACACTAACTTATTGAAGCATATAGGAGCTTTTAAATCAGATTTTAGTCCTTGAAAGTTGTCTACTCTTTAAAATATTTTTAAACAATTCCTGCACATACATGCAGAGTCATTTAAACCATAACAATTAAAAGAATTAATGTGCTCTGCAATTAGGTACGTTTTTTTTGTTGTTTGTTTTTATTTTGTTCTAAACATTCCCAGTAACTAAAGAACATTTTCAAACTAATTAATCCTATTATTAAAATGCTCTTTCATTTCACGGCATTCGTTTTACAGCAAAAGTTATAATTATTATTTTCTGCTTTACAATTTCAATGTTTACATCTTTTTTAGAATTAAAAATGGTAAAAAAACATCCTTTTGTTGGCGCTTTTTTACTTGTTCTGTTTTTGTGTGTAAAAAAAATATGACAGAGATAAATTGAAAACAGAAAAAAGTATCGCGTATACGCCTCCTAGACCATGAACTGCACAGAGAACGCGCTTCACGCTGAGTGTGACTTTGAGTGGTTGAATGGATGCGATGTGTGTTTTTATACGCTGTACTCGTAGGGTAAAACGATATATAAAGTTTGTGTAAATTTATGTAACAGGTTGAAGCAACTATGGCAGACCCTATAAAGTGTATATGTAGATTCTTGATCAGCATCGGAAGGCGAGTGGATATAGACATGTCCTGCTATCCATACGTTTTCCGTCCGATTGTCTGCTTGCGGGAACAGGTTTTAGAGACTATAGGAGATATTTGGACTCTCCTTTTCCATCTTCAGATTACTAGTATTAGATGAACATGTCAACCATACTTCAAACTTGGAACCATTTTTAAATTTTGTATTAAATTATGTGTTTCTTTTGTTATAAATTAACCAGAAATACCAAATTTTGTGTATCTTATGTCAAACGCAATAAAATATAATGCATATTTCCAGTTGGGACCACTTTAAGTGATAGCACCGTGCAAAGCAGACACCCATTTTTGATTCTTTGAGTCACTTAAGCAAGGTATGATCTAAACGGTATGATCTAAAAATAACCGAACTTTGGCAGTGCTAGAAAGGTAAATTTTTCTTCTTTCGAAAGTAGCTAAGCATGCTAATCATTTGACAAGCTACAAAACGACACACGTTTTAACAACAGCAGTTTTTGTAGTTAAACTCGGTAAAAAATTTGCTGAGACTTACGAATCAAAAAAGTTTATGATGATGATTTTATGAGTTCTACTCAAGTTTACTCTTGGTTTATACGATTTGAAAACCGTCGTGATGATTTAAATCATGATCCAAGACCTGGATGCGACCCGATGCAGCTAATCGTGCTAAGTTAGTGGAAAATGTAAGTGAAATAATCGCAATCGATGCAAATTTCACTGTGAGAATGCTGGCAGAAGTATAAAATTCATTTTACTGTACAATCTACAAAATATTGACTGAAGACTTAGGTAAAAGAAGGGTGTGTGTACGTTTTGTTCCACATCAGTTAAATGATGATCAAAAAATCGCACGTGTAGAGCATTGCAAAGACATCATTTTAACAGCTGAAAACGATCCAGATTTTCTTGATTCGATCATAGCTGGTGATGAAACTTGGTGTTTTAAATTTGATCCTGAAACTAAGCGACAATCTGCAGAATGGAAGTCAAAAGACGTGCCAAAACCTAAAAAATGACGTTTCAGAAGTCAAGCATCAAGACAATGTTATTAGGTTTCTATGATTCACAGGGTATTGTTCACAAGGAATTTGTTCCCGAAGGTCAAACTGTCAATGGAGAATATTATTTACAAGTTTTAAATCGTTTGAATATACCGAATATTCTAAAGGAAAGCAGCTATTGTTTTTATTGCTTGATAATGCGCCACCTCACAAGATAAAAAAATTCAATGAATTTTTGATGAAAAAACAGATTTGTCTCATTGACCAACCTTCGTATTCGTCTGATCTATCACCGTGCGTTTATATTCTCTTCCCAAAAATGAAAACTGCAATGAAAGAAGCTTTTTACGATGACATTCCAGCAATACAAGCAGCCGTGACACAGTTGCTAAAGAACATGCCAAAAAGCGGGTTTAAAAATTCTATAGATAAAATGGTTCAGCGTTCCAAACTTTGTATTGCGTTAAATGGATCGTATTTGACATAAATATTAGCTTCGGTTCTTTTAGATCCACCGTGCAGCGTATCTCGAAGTCGAGCGCACGCGGCTGCAGCGTTCTTTCTTGTTGTATTTTAAGATATTTTTGTGTAAGTTTTTGTTTTCTTTTCAGAGTGTGTAAACGAAAAAAATTGGAATAAGGTTAAACAAAGTATGTGTTCCACATTTGAAATAAGCTGGCGTCGTGGTTCTGCTGCATATTTTTCGTTAGAATTTTGCACGTGTCGAATGTGTGTTTTAAAAGTCTTTCCAGCGACTCAGTACTTATTTAAATATTTTTTTTTTTTATTTATTTCAATTTAATAGATAAATATATTCTTTAGATATGCACGGCTTAGTTGGTATTAAATATGTTTTGTTTTTGTTGTTGTTGTTGTTGTTGTTGTTGTTGCGCCTATGTTTTCCTATGCGGTTTTATCTAATCAGGCGTGGTGAGTTCTTGCTTCTTTTATTTTTCGTATCGATTTTATTTTTAAGTACAATAATGCACTAACAAGAAGCTTAACAGACTAAGTACGCGGTTGGTTTGTAGTGAGGTTGGTTTCAAGTTAGTTGAATTATTGTATTTGGACGGTCGTAGAACTTAGTGTACGTTGTACAGCAGCACCGTCGGCGCCTTGACCCACACCAAAAACTAAAAAGACGGGTCTAGCGGAAGTAAAGAGGAAAATATAACTTACATGACCAACGGAAAATCTAACCAATATTTAGGTCGTTAAAAGTTGTTCCAGCAGTTTTACAAAAACGAATATGAATTATATGACATAATCCATCAAGCCCGTTTTGGCTTTAGAGAATACCAAAGAATTTACAGACTTATAGATACATCACTATTCAGAAAACATATTCCATCTTAAAGCAGTCGAAGAGAAAGAAAATAAATAATTAAATAAATTATTGAAATTAGTAATTTTCGCAATATCAAAACTCCTCCATTGAACAACTCTCCAGAGCAAAAAAAGAGTGAAATGGTGAGACACAAGAATAGGCTTCGCCGGAGTTGAATGATCAGTCGCAACACTGTACATAACAGAAAATGCAATATAAGAAATAAAGTCATTAATGAACGCCTTCAGAATATTGACCCGCAAGCTAATAACGATTTCAGTCTCTGGAAAGCGACGAGACATATCAAAAGACAAGTAAAGAGGTATGTTCCAATTAAAGATGCCAAAAAAAACAAAGTAATTCCCTGATACAACGTTTCAGCCACTCTCACCAATACTTTGGAGAGCAACAGATTTCTTGATGTACCATACAAAAGTGAGCCTGGCTTTACAGCATGTAATACCATACACACACAGATCACAAAATCCCCTGGCTATGATGGAATAGACGGCATAATAGTTAAATCGTTACCAATGAAGTGCAGACTGTTCTGTTTCTGACAATAATTTTTAATACCAAGCTACGCATCTCTCACTACCCTTCACTATATACATAAGTGCGCTGAGTTACTGAAAACCGGAATATCTTATTCCGTCGTACCGTCCAATAAGTCGGATAGCAACATTCTTCAAAATATTTGATTGTGCTTTGATTGATAGATTGTGGTCAGTACTGGAGAGGCTCAGCATTGTTCCATATCATCGATTCGGAACAATGTCACAAGAATTCTCATAAAAATTTCAAATAATATACTGCTGTATTGGTCGATGTGAAGTAACCGTCAGTTCGACGGTTCTGGCACAATGAGCTCCTGCACTATCTAAAGAAATGGCTTTCAGCACCATTCCACATCTATTTCGCATCATATCTTAGGGAAGTGCATTCAGCATTGTCGTTAGGGATGCGGTTTCTACGATCGCTGCAATATAAGCTGGTATTTCATAGGACAGTGTATTGGGAACAGTGCTGTGTATACCATCTCCACAGCAGACATACCTATACCATCTATTCTGGTGAATGTTTAAATGAGTTGGTTTATTTGATGGATCATCTTCATTAATAGCGACAGGTCAGTATATATGACTTTTGTGAAGAGGCAAGTCAAGTGTTCGGTACAATAACCAAATAATCGCCCGGAAAAGCTAACAAACTATCTGGAATTACACTTGGATAAGGGAATAACTTGAAGTAATCATATTAGCGGAAAAATTAAGCAATGCAAATGGAATATTTTTGTACAAAAAGAGCCAGCTAAGCGTCTCCAATAAAACTATGATAGTGTCTATATGAACTTACGGTCTGCAACTATGAAACACTTCAAGCAACACAAACTTACCGCCGAAACTGGCTATGGATAATGATGTGTATTGTCATCAACTGGATGATTTGAATGCGGCTAAAACTCATCAATCGCAAAGGTTCAGCGAGACCAAACATACTACCTTTGGTGACTAGTCGGAAATGGCTCCAGCTTGAATGGGAAGCTGTGTTTCATTATCCTTAGTTACCGGAACTTGATCCATCACAAGTAACATTTGTTTAGTTCCTTGTCAAACGACTTGAATGGTAGGTTGTTCGTTGAGTTCGTTAAAAGAGCACTAAATCGTACAACTTTCAGAAAGATGGCAAAAAACCATCCATCAAAATGGCCAATATATTATTAATTGAGCTTTATTTAAGCAATTTTAAGCTTACAAAGTAGTTAGAATTGCTTAGTTCAGAAGTAAACTTTGCATTAAGGATGTCCTACGCCCTTGAAGAGCGATACTGTTATGTGAAGAGTACATATGGATTGTAAGAGCAAGCGTTTTAAAATTATAGGAATACTAGCTGCACAAGAGCTTCTAGCTATACGTTATTGTCAAATTGAATAAGATACGGTGGTGGAGATACATGAGACAGTGATAAAGACCTTGTTTGTCTCTCTCTCACATATGATTTCATACAGTTTATTTTAGTAGTGTAAAGTATCTGTCTGTGGATGTGGATAGAAAGCTGAATTCGAATGACAATACCAAATAGTGAATAAAAAAGGCCATCGGGAGAAGATGGTAATTCACCGAAGCAATTGTTTACTGCCAATATAAAGTAGTAGCTAGGTTCATTATACTCTACGTCGTATAGATAAGATATATAGATAGATATAGATCTCATATCATAAGAGAGAGAGAGAGAGAGAGAGAGAGAGAGAGAGAGAGAGAGAGAGAGAGAGAGAGCTACAATCACAGCCCCAAGGCTATGAGAAACCTCATCTTTCGGTATTCAGAGGCACCCCTACTATAAGAGTCCCTCCCACTAAATACGGATTATTATATTCCGATTCCGAAAGGTAGTTGTAGTCTTCCCGGACCCGGGGATTACAGAATCTTTCAGACTATACGTTCACTGTAGCGTTTATCAGGTAGAAGTGTTAGCAATATAGGATGCTATACACTGTCTTATGTTACACCCATAAAATCAAGAGCATATGTAGTTTTTCTCACATGGTCAAGCAGCTTTCAAAGCACGCGATTCATTCAGCAACTATACAAAAACCAATATCGGGTGTTGTAGATTACTAAATGAGATGGTCGAGCATTACGTAATTCAGTCAATTTGTGTGCAGATAAGCTGGGCAGAGTGCATATCACTGGCAACATACTTCCCAGGTAGGCCATGGTAGTGGCTATTTGTGAGTTACAGATCATATTAAGAATAGATCGTTTACCAAACAAGAGGTACCTTAAACACTTGTAAGCCCTCAGAACTCAGCTGTCCGTACTATAGCTTTAACAAAATAGCAACACTGCTACGTCAAAAGAGTATAAGATATCTCCATTTTGGTAGCAGACTTTACGTGACACTGCATCTGCATATGAAGTCACGCCACTAGGCTAGCCAACAATAGCATATGTGACGGCGAGGGTTATTTCCATGCCAGCTGTTCCAACCTAACCTAATCTAAACTATAATAATTTGTTATGTAGTTAAAAACTTTAAATAAACTACATTTACAATGAAACCAACCTCGTAACTTATACTCGTGCGCATTGTATCTACGTACTTCACTGTGTAACTATTTGTTTTCATTTGTTGTATATACTATAGATAATATAAATAACTAGCTTTGTGGCTGCCTTTTGTTGCTTTCTACAAAAATTAATAATCAATTACAAAAAGGCAAACAAATCAATATTTGTACAGTGGCTAATCCACAATGCATGTCTTAACTGGGTGTGAGAGGTATCTGTGTGAGCTATTTCATTATACGAGTAACTGCGCACATGTCAATGAATTCTTACAAGTGTCAGTGTATTCGGTCGGTCGCCCCCTGTTATATTGCGTTTACACGTCCTTCAGTACAACAAACAGATACCTTCCTACGCTGCTTCCTGTCGCGTTGCAATCGCGTTGCAATCGCGATATTCTCATTTATATTCACATTATCATGTCAATTTGTTATTGCTTGCAAATTAAATTGTCTCTAGTCAATTTGAAATGCGATTAAAATGCTAAAACGCAATGGTAAATAATGCGCTGCCAATGGTAGCCAAACCGAAAGACAGACGGACAGACGGACAGAAAGATAGATATATAGATAGATATATAGATAGACACATACTTTTAGTTAGACAGATAGCACAAACTAAGCAGACAGCGCTTGTTTCAATTAGTAGTATTAAAACATTATGAATTGAATAAGTTGATAAGATCTTTATGCTTAAGTTTATACATAATTTTTTTTTTATAAAAAAGCGCAAGTTGAGCTACTTTCAATGCGGAAGTGAGTGTTTATACATCAAAATTTGACAAAACGAACTGTCTAAATGTCATAAGATTTCTTTGGTAAAAGTTGACTCATAAATCTTTGAAACGTTCATTATTATTAAATTTAAATTAAGTTAACTTGTATGCCTAATTATACTAAAAGCCCTTTGCAAATAGTGTTGTCTGCGCTGAACATTTAAAACTAATGCAAAAGTCAGTAGTTGATCGATCGTTGGTGCTTTTTATTGTATTAATTTTGTCTCGTGAAACAGTTCATACATTATTTTTAGCATAATTTGAATTCAGTTGATTGACATTATATTTACATATGCTATGCTTTCCTATTATGAACAATACAGAGTGCGTCACATTTTTCATAGAAATATTATGATAAGGCAAATAAGCTGTTCTAAGACCTTAAATGCTGTCCAAAATTAATCTTCTTTTTTACTCATTAGAAACTTACTACTACTACTTGGCGCAGTAACGATCAAACTACACGTAACCATACACGTATTCAATACACATAAGGCACGCATCGAGTTCTGGATGTACCAACGGTACGAGGTCCAAACATCGACTTGGAACACTATCGGGTGGTAGCATGGTACATTCCGCATGTCCCAACACTCAACAAAACTAGATCAAGGAAAGTTGCAATCACAACAGAGCACCGAAATCTTTTCAGCCAGACTCTCTCAACTATTCAGGGAGTCCTCTACAGCTTCTGAAGATAAGTAAATGCAAGCAGTGCAGTATAAGAGGAGTATATCTCTTACATTGGCTACACGAGACCTGTGACGAATTCTTTGTATGACGAGAAGTATCGCCAAGCTACTGCAGAGAAAGTGACCACTTACAGCAGAACTCTGTAGTGGGGAGCAACGCGAGCTGTTAGCGGTATCGTGAGAAGCTCAGAGAGACGAAGTTCCTTTTCATACGCCATAAAAGGAACAAGAAAAGCGTGAGCTTCAGTAGGATATGTTATGTCATAGAAATGAAGTTCGAAAGATTTATCAAAAGGTGTAAGCGTCTGAGCGCAGGTATTAAGCGCGGAGTTTTCTCTGCAAGGACGGATAATGAAAGTCTGGTTACAGTTGCACAGGAATCACTGAGACTATGGAGAAGTCATTTTTCTAAACTAAATGACTAGAGAAGCATTTCTAGAAACACCAATTGATGATGGCTTTCTTGTAGAGGCACCGGATTATAACGAGAAGATCGATTTACTAATTTTAAAGCTGAAGAATCAAAACGGGGCAGGCTTTGATGTGCTGGCAGCTGTGTTTTTCAAGACCGGTGGTGAAGAATTATTAAGGTGTATGCACCAACTTCTATGCAAGATATGTTTCGATGAATGCATGCCCAACTATTTGAATCGCAAGAAAGAAGACCCCGCTGTCTGCGCGAACTACCGTGGAATAATTCTCTTCTGTAAACGGCTTGCGCCATACACGGATACACCGACAGGACAGTATCAGTGTGGCTTCTGACCATATAGGTCGAGCAGTGACCAAATTTTCATTCTGAGAGAAATTATGGAGCAGACACGTGACTTTAACAAAGACACACAACAACAATTTTTTGGTTATAAGACCACTTTCGACACGTTTATCGAATGAAGTTCTTCAAAGCTCTAACTGAACTTGGAATCGTAGCAAAGTTCGTTCGTATTTGCATGATGAATTGCTGTGTTAATTAGGGGTAAATTCCCACAAACACTATGTAACCTACTGTAATCCCCACTTGCGTTCCTTCGGACACTCGAGGATACTACAATTACATGGAAATATACCATCAAATACGGATTACTGTATACCAAACATTAACTTCGTTAAAGAGTAATACCCACAAGACTACAATGGGACTACCTTTCTCACTATAGAGAAAACGCTATTAACATCTTTACAGACGGGTCTAAGCTGGATGGTTGGGTAGGAGGAGGTGTATTTTCACCTTTAGACTGCCCTATCATTGTAGCGTTTATCAGGCGGAAATGCTAGTTATTCAGGAAGCTACGCATCTCTTAAGGTCATACTCAGATACTCAAGAACATGTGTTTATCTTCGCGGACAGTCAGGCTGCCCTGAACTCTTTCAGCTCAGATACTAAAACCACAACGGAGTCCTGAGCACTATGTTATACATTTTATCTGAGTGCCTAGTCACCAAAATATAGATGAAAATTGTCAAGCGGATAAACTAGCCACAGAGGGTACCACTGCTTATATCCCTCCAGGCAAGGCCACAGTGGGTATACCCATGGCTACATCTAAACTACATATCTCAACAAAGATGATCGGTATAGCAACCAATAGATGGGTCAACCTTGGCACGTGAAGAATCTCTAGGCCAAAATATAATCTTAAAATATCAATAGTACTACTTCAGCACAAGAGAGATAAGTTAGGTTTTATTGTGGGCCACTGTATAATTGGGAGACATGCCACAAGGCTAGGGATAAACTCCTGGCACTTTTGCAGAAGCTGTGGAAATGCCGAGGAGGAGGAGACGGCCGAGCACTTGCTATGTCACTGTCCGGCCCACAGTTGGAATAGACTGACGTTATTAGGACGTAACTTAAATGAGATTTTAGAAAAAGAGATTAAACATATCTCGACGTTCTTGATACAGACAAAGTGGTTATCAGAGTAGCTGCGGTTGAAATAGGAAATATATATGGTATCACAAGGGGCCTATGCTGGCCAAAGTGACCTAAGGGGTTTAACCATGTTGGCCATCCTAATCTAACTTAATCTTGCGTGATGATGCTATCACGCACACAAAGCGTCGTCGAAGTAGGAAAGAACCTCTCCGAATCCTTTGATACCAAGCGAGGTTTTAGGTAGGGTGATGCTTTATTGTGCGACTTATTTAATCTCTTCATGGACTGCAATCTACACCAACGCACATATGTACGAATAACAATCGGGTACGATCTTCTCTCCGAGCTCGCGTATGCGATCACACTTACTAATCTCTGCTACTGTGGGCTCAGCAAGCAAATTAGAAGTAGAGCCTTCTCTCGAAGTACGAAGATAAAAATCTATGACACTGATAATCCCGGTTCTGCTGTATGGTACAGAAGCATGGACCCTAACATGAACGCTTTTAGCTATATGATGAGGTTGACATAGACCATTGCATAAAATTTCAGCGGCAGCACTGGGCTTGTCTTCCCATCCCGAATGAATCCCGAAGCTTTAGCACTAAAGGTTTACGACGGAAATCTGAACTTGATTGATGGACTTCTTCGGAGAGGACAGCTTGTGACCACAACATAATTAACACACAAACGGAGCGAATTTAATTTATAATGGACACTGTCAATTCAAATACGAAAAAACAGTTTTTCTTCGCATCAACTTGGCTATAGAACACATGGAGTTGAACGTTCAGCTACCGTGAATAAGAGTGATCGAAAATCACGGCTTAACGAGTCACGTGTTCGGTCTTTTAATTATGTCAAAATGCGAACACATGTCACGATAAAAATCTTGTATCACTTTGTTTAGCCCATCACTGCTTTCGTTATAGTGTTGCAAAAATTGTCAATTTATAAATATTTAAGATGTGTTCTATGTTTGCGGCCTCCGACAAACAATATATTTTAAAAATTCAACAAACTCAATGTTCTCTTCTACAAACTTAATACAAATAACTGAATATGAAAACGGCGACACAATTTTTTCAAATCACAATCACTCCGTGGCTAAAAAAATCAATATTTTTGCCAACACTAGCGTTTAGCTTGCGATACAGACGATCTTGAAAATCCTAAAGAATGAAAAGCAACCAAGTAGACTCATAACAATGAGCAAATATTCGAAACGAAATAAATAAACCCAAACGTAAATAATTAAATGAAAAATGTATTTGAAGAGTTGTGAAAACTGTCTCACAATTTACATGGCTGATGCATAAACTGCTTGCGAATTATTAGTTGTATTTAAATTTTTATACCTGTCACTCATGCTGTGCCAGTTTGTCTGAAAGTTTGTAACGCACTAAAGAAGGTATTATAGATCGCATAAGGTAGGTATATATATTCTTGATCAGTTCGACGAGATGAGTCGATCTAGAAATGACTACCTTTTCATCCGTCTGTATGTTGTAGCGCATTTTTTAGTGAGCAATTTTCATACTATGCAGTTGTATATTGGCATCTAGGCATTCAAATAGAGTATCTATATTGACTCGCCACGCCCACTGTTTGTGGTAGCCCCCATACAAACTTAACTTAATTTATGAAACCTTTTTTTTATTGTAGTCAATATCAACTTAATAATTGATACGGTGGACATAAGAAATTCGATGTAGTGTTTTTTTTATTGGACGTGTGCCGCTCACTTTTAAGGTAGGCAGCCCCCCATACAAACCCACCGCTCAGTTTTGTGTTTTTGTATGAAAAATTGTTTTAACTAGGTCCATACCAGTTTGACAATCGATGTGGTGGTTTCTTATGAATGACTGCTTCACATACATATACAAATGGTTGTGTCCCGCTAACTTTTTGAGGTAGCCACATAGAAACCCATCGTACACTTTTATGCAGTTCTATTAAAAACTTCTTCAGTTAAGTCAATATCAGCGTGAAGTTCGATATGGTGGCTTCTTATGGATTGTAGCTTCACACACATATATTAATGGGCGTGTAATGCACACTTTTTGGAGTGGTCCATATACAAATCCAACAGGATTGACATAAAATTCACTAAGTTTGGCATTTGTAGCTTAATTAATAAGAAAAACAAAAACTTCTAAGTGGAGGTAGGTTTATATTGAAGCTACTGCATTTTATGAGGTTAACATATTAATTGAATACTCTTTGAAGAATTAGGAGAGTCGAATTTTCCAAATTTGAAGTCCTTATCTTTTAGAATCTCTGAGATCTGTTCATTCAAATAGACGATCGGAGGGAGAGACGGACATGATTTCCGATATATTGATCGGTGTATAAGCATCATTTGGTATTTACATGCAAAAAATCCCTAAAAGAGAATAACCTAGAGTTAAAACTTAACTGATTATTAAAAAACTGGCTCTAGTAGTGTTATCTGAAAAAAAAATCGCTCTATCTCTTATAGTCACCGAGATCTATTCGTTCCGTCTACCGGTCGAACGGACAGACGGACAGACATGTATATATCGACTCGCTTACCGATGCTGATCAGGAATATATGTGTATGTATTCTTTATAGGATCTGTGACACACATTTGTACAAACTTAACATACCCTTTTAACCTATGTGTACAGTGTATAATATTTATGCCAACAAAGTCGCTGGTATTTGCTTTAATTAAATAAATTTTTTTTGGAGCGAGAAACGAGTGCCTCTTACCAGTTAATTTTTGAAGTAAACGCAGTGTTTACTTTATCACTACTGCTTCTGATTGGCATGGTCGACCTCGATCTCATGCCAACAATTGCGCCAAATAAAAATTTATTATTTATATAAAGCCTGCAGATTAAATTACAAACTATTTACTTAAGTAATTAAAAAGGTTTTTATAAAAAAATATGCGTTAGGTTTTTAATGGATTTGCAATGCAATAATACACGGAAAAGTTGTTGGACTGGTATACGCATGGATAGAGATAATAGATATTTTATATCCTTTCCCAACTGATGTTTCTGCACGCACTGTCGGACATATTGAAGACGGTATTGACTATATGCTTATACGTAAATGTTATCAATGACTATCTTAAAAACATAAATAAAACAACGCTGTCAAGCAACAATCAGAAATTTTCGCCGCATACTGTTTTTCGTCGAGTACTCAGATAATAAAAATTTTTGATACCGAAAATACATTTTATACTCAAAAAAAAACAGGCGACAGAGCGTATGACCTTTTGCCTTTCCGTCAGAAAAAACCGAAGAAAAATCAATATTTGTGGACTTTTCACCTAATTAACATCTGATTTTATTATTTCATTTTTGGTAGTAAAAATTTACATCAATCTCAGTATTGGTCTTAAACCCAAACATCACATCACTAGAAGCTACAATATGTTCGTCTGCCCTTCCAAAGTGGTGCTGGCTGTTGTGCATGCTTCATAGTAACAGCTAATTTCGGCAGTTTCAGAGAATTTAGATTTGTCAATAATATTCAGTTTGTATTGCCTTGGGTTTTACAAAAAAAAATACCTAATTTTGTATTGTGTTGAATATGTAAAATTTTGTGTTAACTAAGCAGCATTTGCGGCCAGTTTTTGGCTTTTATTGCAATTAGGTGCCTCATGAACTAGAACCGAGGCACGGTGAAAGGCGATTTTTTACTTTTAAGCAGCTGATTGAAAGGCAACAAACAGAAAGAAAAACAGTTTCTTACATCGAATTGTGACTGAGGATGAGCAATGAATATTCTACGATAGCCCCAAGAAGAAAAATTAATACGCATTCCGATCATCCTCATCCTCAACATCAACACCGAAGCCGAATATACATGGTTCGGAGATCTGTCTTGTTGTGTAGCTAGTGGTACCAAAAGGGTGCTGTGTGCTATGAGCTGCTACAACCTGGCGATTACATTACGGGCGGTTAGTATATAGACATGACAAAGTTATTCTTCTGCATAACAACACTCGGTCTCATGTCGCAAAAATCGTAAAAAATATTTTGAAACGCTCAAGTGGAATATTTTTGCGCACCCGCCGTATTCTCGGGACAATGATCCTACGGCTTACTGATTGTTCCGACGGTTGCAGCACGATTTGGCAACTTATCGGTTCATTTCTTTCTCAGAAATCGAAAATTGGCTCCTAACTTGCATAGCCTTTTAAGACGAGATATTTTTTGAGATGGTATTCGAAAATTGTCGGAAAGGTGGGAGAAAGTAGTAACCAGCGATGGAAAATACTTTAATTGATCTCTTCATTTTTTGAGCACAAAAAATGAACCGAACCAAGTTTAAGCTGTGATCTAAAAATAACCGAACTTTTAATTTTGTATCATATAACACGTAGCGCTATCTATTAAATGTTGGCAGTGTTAGAAAAGTGCATTTTTCTTCTTTCGAAAGCAGCTAAGTACATGCTAATCGTTTGACAGGTTACAAAGTTACACAGCAGTTTTTGTAGTTAAACTCAGTAAACATTTTGCTGAGACTTGTGTATTGTTAATAAAAAGTTTATGATGAAAATTGTATGAGTGGTACTCAAGTTTACACGTGGTTTATAAGATTTGAAAACGGTCGTGATGATTTAAATCATGATCCAAGACCTGGATGCGACCCGATGCAGCTAATCGTGCTAAGTTAGTGGAAAATGTAAGTGAAATAATCGCTATCGATGCAAATTTCACTGCGAGAATGCTGGCAGAAGAATTAAACTCATCTTACTGTATAATCTACAAAATATTAACTGAAGATTTGAGTAAGAGAAAGGTTTGTGCACGTTTTGTTCCACATCAGTTAAATGATGATCAAAAAATCACTCGTGTAGAGCATTGCAAATACATAATTTCAGCAGCTGAACACGATTCAGATTTTCTTGATTCGATCATTTGGTGAGCAAACATGCTGTTTTAAATATGATCCTGAAACTAAGCGATCGACAATCTGCAGAGTGGAAAAGACGATCAAAAGTCCATCCGAAACCTAAAAATTTGCGTTTTCAGAAGTCAAGAATGAAGACAATGTTGATAACTTTCTATGATTCCAAGGGTATTGTTCATAAGTAATATGTTCCAGAAGGTCAAGCTATCAATGGAGAATATTATTTACAAGTTTTGCATCGTTTGTGGTCGATAGTTCTAAGTTTTGGTCCCGAATATTCTAAAGGAAAGCAGATGTTCTTATTGCATGATAATGCACCACCTTACAAGACCAAAAAATGAATGAATTTTTGATGAGAAAAAACAGATTTGTCTCATCGACCACTCTCCGCAATTGTCTGATCTATCATCGTCTCTTCCCAAAAATGAAAACTGCATTGAAAGGAGCTTTTTACGATGACATTCCAGCCATACAAGCAGCCGTGATACAGGTGCTAAAGAACATACCAAAAAGCTGGCTTAAAAAGTCTATGGATAAATTGGTTGAGCGTTCCAAACGTTGTATTGAGTTAAATGTATCGTATTTTGAATAAATATTAGCTTTGAAACATAATACCATGCTTGTTTTATTTGATAACTAAAAAGTTCGGTTATTTTTAGATCAAACCGTGTATATGCAAAAAAAGTTTTAAAAATGAATACCAATTAAGCACATGTTGCATATTTGAAATTATTTAAAACTAGTCAATTTTGTTTTAGATTTCAAATCGTGAAACTGTCAAAAACAGAATTTCTGTGGAATGTTTTAAAGCAATGTATCTGAATTTAAAGCTTTTAAATGTTTGTGTGTGTCTTCAATTAAATTGCAAAGCGCAGCTGTATTTTGTTGCACAATTAAAATAAATAAAAATAGAAATAAACCAATTATGTGCTCTAAGTTTATTTATTTTTTTTTTTTTTGTATGAATTTTTTATAAACTACTGTGCTACTATTTTAATAATGTGGATTTCAATATGCCTGCTTCAACTTTTATGCCACTCACACACTTTTGCAGACAATTTACTTAAATCGATAGAAATTATTGTATTATTTTGTATTAAAAATTGCCTTCACTTTTAGTTCAAGTTATATATATATACATGTATATATATATAATGTATATACTCGTGTATAATAGTATGACAACGAACGCTTTGCAGCTTATGATAGCAATTATTTAGATAATTTTTTAGTAGGCATTAATTATGCAGTACAATAAAATAATAATAACGCGTGTAGCTACTTTTTATAAAATTTTTTATTTAGAATATTTTGTTGAACATCGCACCTTTTTGTTTTATTTAAGTATTTAAACGCGTTTTGAAGTAGCTACAAAACTAAAGCACTTGCACTTGCACAAAACAAATGAAATGAAATGTTTAACTGAATAAACTTCACGATTTCTCGACTTAAACACTTCTGGAAAAATTATAGCGCGAGGATGACAACCACGAGTACGGACGATTTGTATGCGAGTAGTTGTAAGGAGTCAGCTTGAATGTTTCGAACTCGAACTCGTTTAGTTTGTTCTACTATAGAGCGTCTAATATCAAAAGCAAAATGGTGTATCAAAAGCTAACGGTACATTAAAAATGGCGCACGACGTTGTTGTTGCTACTCGCTTGCTGCTTCGGCCGATAATGAAGGTGAATTTCGAAAATCGTTTCGGTTAAAGCGAAAACTATGAAATTTTCTTCATTTTTTGTTGTTGCTTTTTTATTTTATTTATTTTTTTTTTTATATGCCATTCCAGTCTAACTGTCTATCTCTGTCTGTGTCTGTGTCTGTCTGTCTGTGTGTCTTTCTATGTGTCCGTTAGTCCGCACATTCGCCTTTTTTTATTGTTGTTGTTGTTGTTGTTGTCCGTCCGTCCATGCATCTGTACGTACGCCTAGCTTTTGATTTTGTTATTGTTATTTGAATTTTATTTTGCGTGCGTGTCACGCCGCTCTATCAGTCCATTTGCTGTACATTTCGCTTTTCCTCTGCTTGCCACCCATTTGTTGCTTTATGTGTTAGTGTGTGTCTCTGTCACTCTAACTGGATTATAAAAATTGATTTTTAATTTTTATGACAATTTCCAACTGAGTCATTGTGTTTGTGTTTGTTTTTGTTTTTGTTTTTGTTTTTGTTTTGTATTATTGTTGCTTTTGCTTTTACCGTTGGCTTTTGCCTTTTGACGGTCTAATTTCATTTTGTTTTTTACTTTTGCGCCATTTTTGTTCTAGTTGTAGCTGTTAATTTGTTTTGTTTTTGTTTTTTTATATTTTTTTTTGTTGCCAAGTTGAGCTGCGTCCATTTTGCGCTTTGCTGCGCTGCGTTTGCGGTTTGTTTGCGCGTTGTTGTTGTTGTTGTTAGTTTTGTTGTTGTTCTTTCATTTAATATTGAGTTGGCTTATTTGTTTTTGTTTCATTTTTTTTTTTTTTATTTACATTTTGTTTGACATTGAAGCACAGTGGGCTAAATCTATCAAATTAATAAGCGTTACCCTATAAAAATAAATTATTCAGTGTTCCAAATGCAATCTAAAATTTGTTCCATTCGATAGACCATCTTAATTGAATACAATTTCTGAAACATCTGCTCCAAAATAATTTTAAATGACAAAATTAATTAAAAAAAACTAATTAAGCGTGGTAAATCTAACGTCGATTCAAAAAAAAACCACATATGTGATCAGCTCACTATAAGGAATAGTCAGCATAATAATCTATGGTTCAAACAAGGAGCATTAAACAAGGTACAGGCTATCTCGAAATCTAGCACACTCTTTTGCATTATACTTTCTTTTTTCCATAAATTGAAAATTTTATATAAAAGATAGCGTTGAATTAAAGTTATCCATCGCCAGAAATAGCCAAAAGACAACTAAGACACGATGACCACCTCCAACTTCATCGGTGTTCCAAAGTTGCTCTCAGTTTATTTTTCGGTGGTCAACTGTTGGAGCAACGTTGGGTACACAGCCATTTGCTTACCATAAATTATGGGAGTATTGAGAAAAACCAACATCCGAAGACGGATCATACTCCACCACAACAAATCGAACTCTCACACCTCTTTTCACGCATGAGTTTTTAAGCACAGAAAACATCGAAATGATGGGTCGTCCGCACTGATAGCACTGACATAGCACGCAATGACCTCTTTTTGTTCTAGACTATCAAAAATAAATTACGAGGTCAACGTTTTGCGACGCCTGAAGAAGCTGTCGAATCCTTAAAACATCTTGCGTTTGAAGTACTCCATTCTGAGTGGCAAAAGTGTTTCGAAAAATGGTACATCTGTATTGATCTTGATGGAGAATATGTTGAAAAACCATAAAGCCATTTTCAGTGACAAATTACTTAAGGAATTCTCTTTCTCCAGCTTATCTGCAGTCATTTCTGTATGTTTATAAATTCGATCGAAATACATTTTTAAAGGCGAGGTGTAGAGCTTGGTGTCAGTAGATTGATGTAATTTGGTATTATCATCATCCAATACTTCATCATATACTTCAACAAGCTCACATTTACGGGAAAAAGTATGGAAGTGCAGAACCAATGTTCAAAAATGTAAACCTATGCTAGTGGATATTGTATCCTCATTACTGATTTCAATGCTGATCATGTTGCTTTTCTCAGCTAGGAAGTAATTCTCGTGAAACCCAATTGTGGAAGAGATGGATTACTCAAGTTTTCGGATGCTTAATGGAGACCACCGATTACTTCTCCATAGCTAGTATGTCGCTACTACCAATCAAATTATGGATCTCCCGAAAAACACTGAGCTCGGATGATATTCCAATCAATATTAAGGTAGAGTTGGCTACAGATTTCCTAGAAAGTTAAAACTACAGGAAGCATAAACTGCCATAATCACATGAATGAGCTATTATATAACACATCACCATCATCGTCGCAACTGGCGCTCGTTCCATTCCCGAAGGAAGACTTAATATATGAAAAATGCGGTACGTATTGCGAATCCTGAAAATCAACTGAATGATCATATAAATGAATACCGGAAACAGCATCGGATTGAACACCTCAAAAATTGTCACTTTGTGCCGGGGTCCAGTGATTTGTGGTTCACACTCAGTGTCATAATCAGTGGTTCTGTGAAATTTATACGTACTGCCATATCGCTATGAATACCTTACTGCTAAAATTAGACTGTCTTCAAAAGTTCAAAAGCGCATGATCCTGATAATATCTCCATGGCTATGCTTAAGAATCTATACTTTAAAGGGTTTCACATACGAGTATATTGGCACATGAAACCGCAGGCTGCTTATAGCCTATAAATTTATATAAATTTTATCATTGAACTACTTGAAAATCGCAGACATCTGCAATGTTGAGAAGATGCTTCCAATTATCAAGTTAAAATTAAAATATCAATGCTTAATTCATGCAAATCAAAATTTTGTATAAATTTATTGGCTATATGAATCCTACATTTTTTTTTATATTCTACAAAGTGTGACTGTCGTCATAGCATATAAATCTCTAGTAATGTAAAAAACATCAATTTAATTTCTGAACATTTCTGAACTCTGAAGCAGAACCGTGCTTGTAAGCCCACAGTGCGCAAACATCAAACAAACTGGTTGTACACTTCGTGACACATTAATCATGACCCGCTCAACGATGATGGCGGCAAATGAATGTTTACTTTCCACATAGCCAGTTGGCCCACACCTCTCCAGATGTGAACACATCACCAACAACAACCTTGCCAACACCCATAAATGCCACAATCAGTAAGCCGCTAAGTAAGTAAGTGAGTACGTATATAAATGCGTCAGTCAGTAAGTGAGTGGGTGGCTACTCATATACCCGTATAGGAGTGTATAGTATAGGTATATAGTCGAATATGCAGACATATGCATGCAAATATGCTTTGGACTCAGTTGAAGCCGTGCTCCGTCTGGTGGTGACGGAACACGTTAAAGAAATTAAATAAAAAACCAAATAATAGTACTTAGTATAAACGAAGTGTTCGACTTTATGATGATACGCTGCATAGTTGCAAATTGTATGGTATATTAAATTACATACGCCACGGTATTAAAAAAACACAATATACCCTTTGACCTATACGCTAAGTGTAGGGTATATAAAAAAAAAACTAATAGTAATAATACAATAATAAAATACAAACTAAACTTCACGCCATGTCGAATGCTTGGAAATTGGAATGTGTACTCTGGAATGAAAAACTATTCGCAAATGTCAAACACGCACACACACACACACCCACCCACACACACACACACACACGCACAGATACACTACATAGTTGTATGACGCAAAATGATCATAAATATTAACGTGCGGACATGTGTACGCCCTCGTTTGGCTTGTTGTCCTTTGATGTTTGTATGTACTTAAATGTCCTTTGATAAATCTAATATGAGCAAAAAAAACGAAAGTCATTTCCATAGCGTTGACATTTTTCATATACTCGTACATAGGAAAGGAGTGCTACCTATACCTAGTACAACTAGCTTACACTTATTAGACTCATTGGCTTGAGTAAAAAAAAAAAAAAAAAAAAATTGTAATGGAGAATACCGTGCCGTGCAAACAACCTAAGTTGTCGTCCATTGAAATGACTTGGTCGCTAATCGTTTGGGTTGACTACTACTGTGCAGCAGCGCGTTATAAAATGATGGGTACTTATACTATTAGGCCTTATACTATTTAGTTGACTGCCTTCCTATGACTGCCTTGATTTCCTTACGTTTCGTTTCGTTTCGCTTTTGTTTCCAGTGACCTTGTGTCATTAACTTAATTGGTTGGCTGACGTTTCGATTCGTCGTCGTCGTAGTCGCATTTGTCTTTTGTATATGGTTGTCAGTCTTTTAAATTCATGGGAAGTCTGAGAAGTGTTGCTTAACTAGTAAAATTCTATAAATTTTGCCACAAGGTATTAACACACAAACTATGAGCACGAAATTTTGGAGTAAATTTTTAGGAAATCGTCAAAATGTGCATTTCGAAATTTATTTTTAATTATTGCATACACTTCTGCCCGAAAGATACTGGTGTATCTCATAGTTCTTGTGCCTACAACCAGTATGATCCGTCAAGGAACCATCCGTACATCACTTGATGGTGTGTGGTTTTAGTACGTAAGATCAAGACCAGCTTCTTGTACACAAGTATTACATGTTGGTCATAGTAGCCAAGTGATATCTGGGAGAAGTTTTGAGAAATGAGTCGAAGCCTTTACGTAAACTTTAGTTTATTTTCTTTATAGTGAGAGCGAACTTAGTTCCATAAATTTCTGAAACTAGTATAATCTATATAGAAGGAGGTACTTTTGAAATATATGAAAGAAAAACTCTTTCATTGTTGGGAATTGCTAAAAGTGAGAATAGTTTAATAGATGGTATGTAGAATAAGCAAGCTGAATTGGACACTTTGCCCATTGCTGGTTTTCTATATAAATGCTTCAAGTTTCTTGAGGACCTAAGCTCCGACATCGAAGAATCAGTAGATGCCTTCAACTCGTTACTCGTCAATTTGCCTCATTGCCAACAGTGACATAGAACATCTAGCTTCTGAAAAACACTGCTTAAAGCGACAATTTCAGATAGCTGGATCTTCAGAAGCTAAACAACGCCTTAAAATAGCCGAAAACAAATTGGATAGAACTCTTAAGTTGGAAGAAAATATATCCCAAAGTCAATACATCACAAGCTATTCTCCAAGTGTTGCGAAACTCTCCATATTAGAAGAGCTCCATTCCTGAATAGAGTCCGAACCATCGGTTAAAATATCCATTTAGAAACTGAGCTTGTAGCTAAGAAGATAAACTGAATATTTTTATGAATCATCATCTGCTATCACAGTATCTGAACATATCTTAGAACGCCGGAGTGTTGCAAAAATAGTAGTACATCTTGTCCGCATACTGAATCAACGGAATCAAGGAACGAGAATACCGCCTACGAAGATTCGTTTGACCAGGATAAGGTAGAACGTAAGATGGCTCACGATCGTTTTTAAACTATTTTCAGTGTGTTTCTATCGATAAGGAGATGATTATGGGCTACCTATCTTACGGAGCAAAATCCATGTATTTTATTTTTGGCCGTAGCAACGCACGTCGGGTACAAGCTAATATTCAATGAGTGTGTTTCATTGTAACATGAAAACGTATAACTTTATTATTACTACAGAGAAGTCAGCTTTCGATTTTGTCTGAATCTGACATCAAATGAAATTGAGTTGCGAATTCCCACGAATTAATTTCGATATCGGTAACACAAACGAAATCAGAGTTGGCTTTGAGTAGCGTGAATATCGCTCAGCGGTATTCTTCTAAGATATAATCCAAAAAACAAAACTCTTGCTTCCACAAAATACATACTAGTTATTTGAATTGTATTTATTTAACAGATCGTTCAAGGTTAGACACACCTTACATAATGCCACAATTTTACAATCGAACGTTGTGAAATAACTTAAAGTTAATCTGCACCGATGCTTTACTCTGTCTGAGAAAAGACAAATTAGACTAAAATCAATTAATTTACATTTAGCTTAATAACTCCTGCAGCTCTCTTTGCTT
The DNA here is from genome assembly GCA_035044765.1 of Leucophenga montana. Lineage (NCBI taxonomy): Eukaryota > Metazoa > Arthropoda > Insecta > Diptera > Drosophilidae > Leucophenga > Leucophenga montana. The sequence goes on from JAWNNQ010000178.1 coordinate 657,385, forward strand.
GGAATATCAAGCAATAGCATAATAATGCCAATATGAAAAATTGGCGCCCAACACAGGAGCAGTGCAAGTAAAGACCAATATTGAAATTATCCAACGAAACACTTAAAATAATAATAGATGCATCATGGTACATTCGTAATGATAACGTAGATCTAAATGTTATATTGGTTAAAACATAAATTGCTAGCATAAAAAAAAAAATGTTCTAAAGCTAACCGAACACTTTAATTATTTAGCTTGAACGCTATATTCAATGAGCTCACTAAAATGTACTTAGAATAAAGAGATTTAAATGTTCCATTGTCTAAAACCGAAATAGCTCGATTAATAAATATACATTCAAATACATATTCAAAAACTATTTGAACATTTTTATTATTTAGCTTAATAGCTAACAAGGAAAAGAATATAAAAACATCGTAATACCGTGGGTCTAAGATAGCGGCTCACTTACCCGCTTACCCGCTTACCTTACCTTCTCTTACACCCTTGTGTCTATAATATAAAGTGTTTCTCCATACTACACTGAATAATCGGCGCCCAACTCTGGGGCAATGCAACTGCAAAGCATTATTTAATTTATTCAACGAGCTCAATTATAAATGCTTAGAATAATGATGGATGCTTCCTGATATACTCTCAATGACAACATCTAAAAGGATTAAAGTGTTCCATTGGTTAAAACAGTCAAAAACAATCTGAACACTACAATTATGTAGATTCAACGCTAACAAGAATAAGAATAATAAATAAATGTATGTATATATCTAAGATAGCGGCTCACTTACTCTCCTACCTTCCCTTCTCTTTCTCTTTTCTTTAATACAAGGTGCTACTGCAATATATCATAATAAAGCCATTATGAACATTCGGCGCCCAACTGTGGGGCAATGCAGGTACAAAGCAATATTGAAATTATCCATCCAACGAGCCTAATCAAAAAATTCTTACAACAATGATGGGCGCATCCTGGTACAACGAAGCAACCATCGTCCTGCCCTATGACTAAGATATAACCCATTCACTTTCTTATTTTTAGTCAGAATATAGATTTAGATACCTGGAAATTAGTTTAAGATTCGAAAGACTTATTTTTGGAATTCAATTTAAAAGATATTCAATAAATAATAGTTACTTGATAACTTTCATAGGTAAGTACGTGCCAATCAATATTGTTAAAAAATAAATGTACACATTGCTGAGGTATTATTTTTCGTATCTTTTCAGTACAACCTCTTAAAACGTTTTTGTTCAATTGACAATTTAAATTATTCAGCTTTGCTTACTTATTGTTTGCATTGCAATTGGCTAAGCAATTCCACCACTACTAGGACATAAAGGAGCTGTGAGAGGCAAAAATAATTTGCATATAGTATAGGTTTTTGTACATTGTTAGACAACTATAACTCGATTTCCTTCCATGTCTATCTCTTTTTCTAGCACTCAATTCTAGTGCATTCTCATGTTGTCTTTGTCACACGTCATGCACTTGAAATTTGTACAGCGTACGCCAGAGGGCGCTTTGGTTTTTGCCTATTGAACATTTTCACCGCGGGCGGTCGGTTGGAACCCCTGCCATGCAGATATAGAGCGAAATATGTCGTTTAATGAATAAATATGTACATATAGATGTGTATACACTTCATTTCCTTTTGGCATACGGGCTACTTGGTCAACTGTCATTCGTGGTTTTGGTCGCATATCAGTCCGTCCGTACGTCCGTCTGTCTGTCTGTCTAGTTGACGCCATTTTTTATATGAATTTTTTTATAACACATACCAAATGCTTTGGCTTTATTCCGTGCTATTCTAGTACTGGTTCTAGCCGTAGTCTAGTCTATACTAGTCTAGTCTTTTGTCGTACTGTTCATTTGGTCACGTGTCGCGCAGCTTAGCGCACCGTCGTCATGTTAAAATACATTTTAAGTCTTAATGTGCTTTGTTTAGTGTAGTTTTCTTTTTTTTTTGTATCTTGTAGATGTGTTTGTATCTGTAGTTTTTACTTTATATGTTTTTTTCTTCAATGCGTCGCAGTTTGTTTTAATTTTTACTGCCCCTCTGATTTCTAACGCTCAATGCACTTTTTTGTTGTTGTTTTGAATTCATATATTTTTCAATTGATTTCTTAACCATCTTTTGAAGTTTTGTGTAGATTGTTTCTGTTTGTGTATGTAAATTATTTAATAGTTTAATGGAAGATTTTTATTATATGCAAAGATTTTAGTTACTTGGTCTTATAATTCATAAATACTCGTTGAAATTGTAATGATAAAATTTAAATATGTGTAGGGAAATGTGTTTATAAAAAAATGTCTTCGTCGTTGAAAGTGTAATTGTTCTTTTTTTATATATGTTTAATTTTTCACCTTATTTCAACCAATTAATACTATACAGAAGTGTAATACATACCTGCATCGTCGTATCCAATATGTTATAACAACTATGCCGCCAAGTACAAGTCCTCCCAAGGTACACCAAAATAGCGTCTGAAATATAGATAAACAAATTTTATTTCAGAAAAAGTTATAAGAATATTTCAATAGGGTGATTTATTTTTAGCTGTATGGTATTTTAGTTTGATTAGTATGAGAAATCAACACCACCATATGAGTAGGTAATGTCGTTTTCTAACAAAATATTGAAATTTGTTCGGTCCGGTTTCAAAAAATGTATCTGCCTATTGTGAATGTTTTATAGTAACAGCGGATTTTTATAGTTTCAGAGAGATTAGACATTTGTCAATAATATTCAGTTTATATCGCCTTGAGTCTCAGAATAAAAAACGTAGTTTTTTAGTGTGCTGCATTTATCAAATTTTTTGTTAAGAGGAGGTTTTAGTTTACTGCTTTAATTGGAGGAAATGTGCAGCTGAAGCGCATCGAATGCTTGTGGAAGTTTATGGTAACAATGCTACAACTTTTAAGAATGGTGATTTCAGCGTTGAAGACAACTAAAGCATTCAAAGACATTTCTCCATGAAGATCCGAGTCAAATGCAGGAAGAGCTTGCAGAATTATTATAAGTGACCCAACAATCAGATTATGTACGATTGAAATGGATGGGAATGATTCAGAAGCAGGGCAATTGGTTGCATTATGAACTGAAATAAGAAGACGTTGCGAGCAGCTGATTCAAATGAATATTTTACGATAACCCTAAGAATAAAAATACTACACTTTGATTAATGATTGCAAAAACAGATTCATGATTACGATGTTAATGTTGTTAAAATCATACTTGACGATTTTAATGTCAAAATTGGGAAGAAACAAATTTTAGGTCCAACAAACGGAAAATTTAGTCTTCACGGCGCTACCTCAAGCCTGCCTCAAGGATAACTTGAGTTTGTTCCCGATTAAAGCACACGTAATCAAATTGAACATGTTGTGATCGACGGAAGGCACGCATCGATCGTGTTGAACGTGCGAACGATTCGAAGTTCTAGCATCAACTCTCAATATTAACTTGTCGCAGCCAAGGAACGTACTAGACTCAGCATGGTGCTAGACGTCGGCATCTGCAACCACAACTGATTGCCTTTTCAGTCAGACTATGTCAACTGTTCTGGATATCCTCACCGTCTTCTAAAGCTATATGTAAGCAGTGGAGATGTATCTCCAACTCACTGGATACAGTTGCCAAGGAAGATACGGTTGCCAAGGTTGCGCGAGACGTTTGGCGAGCTCTTGGTATAACGAGTAGTATTGTGAAGCAGAGAAAGACGTGCAGAGAAAGATATCACCCAAAGTACGAAGAAAGACATCAGGTTTGGGATGTTGCAATGTTTTGTAATAAAAATTAAGTTCGAAAGTTTAATAAAAATGTCAAGCGTCTGACCGAAGGTTTCAAGCCCGGAGTTTTTTTCTGCAAGGATGATAATGGAAGGCTGGTTGCAGATGCACAGGAATCACAGAGACTACGGAGAAGCCACTTCTCTAATCTACTTGTAGACTATGAAGGGAACAATGCCGCCGATAGGGAAGTTTTTGCAGAAACTCTAATTGACCATGGCTTTCTTGTAGAGCCCCTGAACTATAATGAAATTTACTCAGTAATTAAATTGCTGAAAAATAACAAAGCGGGAGGCTCTAATAAGCTGGCAGCTGAATTATCCAAGACTGTTGGCGAAGAGTTAGTAAGGCGTATTGCACGAACTCTTATGTATGATGAATAAATGTTCTTTGTAAGTTTTTCTAGTAAAGAAGACCCGCTTGTACGCGAACACCGTGGAATAAGTATCCTTTTAATTGCTTTAAAAATGTGTCCCGTATACCGTGTAAACGGCTGGGTCCAAACGCAGATGTACTGATAGGACAGAATTAGTGTTGGTCCAGAACAAAAAGGTCAATCAGTGACCAAATTTTCACTCCACGACAAATCGTTCATCCTTGCATGGTACTGCTATCACACACACATAGCGTTGTCAGAGTAGGAAAGGAACTCTCCGCCGATACTAATAGAGGTTTCAGGCAGGGTGATTCATTATATCGTGCGGCTTTTTTTAATGTCTTGGTGGAGTATATCCTACGTCAACGATTGGCGAGTTACCAGCGCGTTCTAGGAGATTGAGAAACAGTCACGTCTCATGGGCCTAGCGGTGAACGAGGACAAGACGAAGTAATTGGTGTCCACTCGCAGACCATCAGCGCGTCTTGGACGGTCTTAGAGTATCTAGTATGAAGTATGGTCTACCTGGAACCAGAGATAACCAGCTACAACGTCAACCTGGAGATCAGACGAAATGTATCGATTGCTTATAGAAGTAAAACCCTCTCGAAGTACAAAGGTAAATCTCTAGGACATTGATAATTCCGGTCCTGATGTGTGATGCACCCTAACAACACCGGATATAGCGTCTTTGGAAGTGTTCGAGAGAAAAATTTTTCGTAGGAACCCAGAGTTATTTGAGCTAGCAGCATGTCGATCGTTTTACTTTTCCCTAATAAATTGTTTACCTCATGCATAAGGTGATGCGCTCCCTTGAAGATTAATGACACAAAGCCAAACTCCCAAGATTTCTTTTGATTCCTCCCCACAAACATACACTTGAGTCGATATCAAAATTATTATTATTTTTTCTTCAACTTAAAGCGAAGTTTTCGAGATGTTTCGAGATGCTTTCCCATCATCTCCACTACTTGCGAATATTTTAATCATTTTCACATTAATTATGCTGTAACAATTTTTTTTTTTTCAATTAATTTTTTTTATTCAATACAAATTTCCAATTTGTGCACATTTACGGTACGCTGCATAATTTATACAGCCAACTTGCTTGCATCCCCTCTATTGCGTTCTCATTCAGTCAGTCAGTCTATCAATGTTTCTATTTTTGGTACTTCGTGCCTCATTTTGCCTGCATATCAATTTAATAAATCATGTTGTCCAAAACGTGAATCGACAGATTTCGCGATTTGTATCACAGCGCAGAGCTTTGAAAAGAGATATCCTGTATGTTTTATAGTAAATGTATCTGCGAGTGAGTGAAAACGAGAATCAGTCAGGCAAAATTTTGTGCTTCATTTTGAAAAGAAATGCCACTGCAATTGACATTTTATGTTTGCTAAGCTTGTACTTTGATTATCCTACATATACCATCTGATTGAGTTGTTTTGCTTAGTTTATAAAGAGATTGTATTGTGCAAAGAGCTTAAAAGTGCTTTAAATGCGATTAACATATTTGATTTATCTTAATGATTTATTGAAGCAACATTAACATGCGAAATATTTAATCATGAAAGAAATATGGAGAAGAAATAGTTTGCATTTAAATGACAACTGTGTCTAAATTCCCAGAATTTTCGAGAGTGAAAGATGTAGCAAAGAAGATAAATCAATTGTCAAGTAGGAGTAAAACCATCTTCAGGTCTTGGCGCAGTTTTGAGCGCAGTAGAATTAGTGCTATCCCCGACCGGAAGCAAACATAATATCTGCAACTTCAGCCTATTAGACCACAAAGCAGAACGACTTATTCTAACCTTGGGCAAATGATCCTTAGCTAGTTATGTAGATTTCAAAGTAACTCTCTACTGCAAATAGGGCTGCGATGGGTCATCGTGACTAAAATCATAGAAACAGGCATTGTGTGAAAATTGTTTATGATTGATCTTATTTTTCTTTGCGTTTAAGAAAAGCATTGAATGCTGGCGAGCCATCAACAAGTGCTACTTCAGAAGTACCTAGATGTTTGGAAAACAAACTTCTTCGTTTATATACAAAATACTGTAGGGCAGTTAAATGTATATTCGAAAAGAAGTCTGCAGAGATGGTTCAGAGAGAGAGAGAGAGAGAGAGAGAGAGAGAGAGAGAGAGAGAGAGAGAGGACAGTGTCATTAAATCTAAAAGTGAACAGCTTCAACAATCGACAATGATCGACAGGAAAGTTGCACAAACGCGAAGTCTTTCTTCATAATTTACGACGAAATAACGAATTAGGAAATTTTCTACTTTTCATTCGAATAAGATTTATGAAAAAATTTCTTCAAAATAATTTATGACTTAGACTTTGGAACGACTAGTACCATAAGCGCTAAGGAGAACAAATAAAATAAAGCTTAAAGTAACATCAAGTACGAACTCTACAGTCTAGCTTGCCCAACAGTTAAATACTCTGTACCGCTTTATAAAAATTACGCCGCTTGAATTCGCTCCCAATTTATGGTAGATAAATTTAATCGGTACCCAGGGAACTCCAAGAGGAGATCAATGCAAAAGGCCACTGTCCAAAAGGCTTGGAAAAAGAGAATGTTCATTCATCTTTTGTTCAATGGGTACGGGCGGGCTGGCGTCATTGAGAGCGGTGCAATTAGTCTACTATTTTGGTTGGTTCTCTATCTCTATCTCTATCTCTATCTCTATCTCTATCTCTATCTCTATCTCTATCTCTATCTCTATCTCTATCTCTATCTCCATCTCCATCTCTGTCTCCCTCTAACACTCTCACCATTGTAGGAAAATACGGCGCTTTACATTAATCCACCATGGGCGAGGTACTCTTTTATTGACTCCTTCTTCAACAAGGGCCATTTCAAGTATTTTCGAAGTTAATTAATTAAAAAGAAATATAATCAATTTATTTTTAAAATTCTAAAACAATAAAAATAAATGCGAGTTTTTACTCGAAAATATACATGGGCGCTAAATGAAATCATATTGATTTAGCAGACATATGAAAACGAAACATATGAAAAATTGAGTGTGACACTACCTTAGTAGTTTAGGCTGCCAGGTGCACTCAGATGTATCAACCAGGTATGGAAAATTGTGCATGTTAGCGAAATATATCTGAACATTAATCGATTCAATTTAAATTTGGCACACTTAACGAATATCCTAATATGTTAATATTCACCAAGAATCAGCTTGTTAACTTAATTAATATGGCTTGCAGGTGTATGACAGTTAAAATATGTTACGAATTGAATTTATCTTTCTATAGTATTTCCGGCATCATTTCGAAGCTTTACGCGATTTCTAGTCAAACAAAAGAAAATTATCTGTCGAATTTCCTATATTGCGATGATGTTAGTCATTGGCGTATTCAAGGGGGGGGGGATGCGGGAACTGGCGAATGTCCCCCTAACAGAATTTTTGTTCAGTACAAACATTTGTTTTTCGCTTCATTTTCATAAAATAATAGGTTTTTTTTAGTAGAGATCCCCACACCCCCAAGAGTAGATAGGATGCCCAAGAGAGCGTTCTGTATTCGACCCTATGTTACCCTTCTATTTGTTGAGGACATCAACACAGCTGGGCAATTGCACCTTCCCTATAGATTGCGGTGGTGGGCACAAAACGCCTTAATTAAGGGGTTTACATTTACATTTTGGGAAATTCATTACCTTCGTTCCGTGTAAAACACTGCATGACTAAGTTCAAGCCTCTTTCAAACGTTTGCTGTCGGGCGTCGAACAAACGAACGGTCCAGCAATGTTTAAAGCCAACTGACTTATTGCTCAGTCCCTCGATTAGCTTGTTCGGTTCAATCGTCTTTTTCTGACAAAACGATTTTCAACTAACATCAAAAAGCTTGATCGTGTTGTTAAACACACATACTCGTACAATACCCATATAACACATTGAACATATTCGAAATCTGCCACTCACTAATTTTTAGTCTTAAGCAGAGTTCCATTTAGTTTAGTTTTAGTTGAGATTTAGTTGAGTTGTTATCCAGCTGAAACTAGACTGACAGACATCTGTGAGTTGCTTGGACCGTTTGCAAAATAATCTTTTTCGGCCATTCCGAACTGAATGGCAATCAATAACTGTCTCCACTAATGTGAACTTCTTCCAACGATCCCATCCCTCTATTAAAACATTGCTTTTGCTTTTATTCTCTTTTAAGTGCAATTCACATTTAAAATCAATTTTTTCGAGCCAAGAAACTGCAATGACGATGAAAGCTCAATTGAAAGCAAAATTTGATTATTGATGGTGAATGGGAGTCAAGTAAAATAGGGCGTGCCATGAAAATGCAGAAAATTTATTGCATACAACTAGGCTGGCTGACTGGCTGTTTGGCTACAGAGATTGCCATGTTGCCTGTCGCCAGACTGTCAACAACAAATACAAAAGATGGCATCAAGGACATTGCTGACAAATAGCAACAGAAGCATCAACTGCTACTGCAGAAACAGAAGCAATTGCAACTTTTCAGCGTCTTCCTGCCCAAAAAAAAAACCAACAAAAAAAAAAAAGGGAAAAAAAATCGAAAACCCGACATCTCAATGCAACTGCTACAGCCTGCTGGAGGCTGCAAAATTGTGAATAAAATTTCACAGCAATTGTAACGCAATAAAATTCTATCATCACTCTTGAAAATTTCCACTCCAAACGAATTTCTATACATACTTGGCTTCAAGCCAAAAGTTCTCTAAAACAATGAATCGCATTTTACCACCAAATTGCATTTGTAAATGTGTCTTTTTTTTTCTCCGTTCTTTTTTTTTTGTGTGGCATGCCAGATGCTGCCACTTGCCACTGTTGCCTCAACTTGGTTGCTTAGTCCAATATTTATGCTTGGATAATTGCGATAAGTGAATGTCGCCGTTGCTGATTCTTAATACATACAAAAGTAAACAACAAATTCAGTCAGTCACTTGCAAAGGATGTCATTTCGATTTGATTTTGCTATAAAATCACTTCTAAAGAAAAGTCATTAGTATGTCAGAAGTCAAAAATCTGTGTGTCCAGAGAACTGCAAGATGTGTGGTGAGAAAGTTTACTTCATGCTCAAGTGGAAATTCAATTTGAATTGCATTGATTTCAAATATCTACGATTATATCTATCTTTTTTGTACAATGGACATACAGATACAGATACGAGTATCTATATATATATTTGTAGGTGTATAATTTTCCTTCGCATACTTACAATCCAATAGTGCGTTTCAGTGTGTTTGCTTTGGTTTAGTTGCATTGCACGTTGCTGTCATAGATGTCACAGAAAATATCTAAAATGAGAACGAAAATAGTTATGAGTATATCAAGTGATTGCATAAATATTTCAAATATTGGCAATGAAAGGTTTTGGGATAGAAAATGAAAAATTTTGTTTAATATGAAATTTATTTTAAACGTATGTTTTTGTTCGCTGAGATATGATCAACATAACTGCTCTGTTTAACAGTTTAACAGATTAACTGTTTAACTGTTCAACAGTTTAACTGTTTAATTATTTGAAATTAGAAAAATACTTTAGAATCTCAACGATATATGAAAGATGTACTGAGAAAATCGTGCAGCAAGAAAATCGGTAAAGAGACGCAAAATTCAAATGATTGAAGAACACGAGAATACCCTCAATTAACATCAAATCGAGTAGATTAAAGTTTCTGACATGCCAAAGATAATATAATTTTTTTGTATAAACTTTAACTGGCTCAAGATATAATGATCACAGGCGACGAGTCTTGGGTATGCCATTCCGATCCCCACTAGAGAAAGAGACAAAGTGTCGAGAGCCACACGTCGGCGTTCCGTCGCCCCAAGAAGAACTGTACAAATCAAAAATCAGGACGATGATATAATGTGTTTTTCGTATCAGAGTGCTTGTGCACCACGATACGTACCGCAAAGTATATCTGTGACTGGAAAATTCTACTTGGAAGTTCTCAAGAAGCTCAAATGCATCCGTTACGACTTCTTGAAGGAAGGAAACTTAACCGTGACACTGCGCCACAGCACACACTATTTGTTATGATCAGCTACCTGGTGAATGCATATGTGCTAACTGTGTCCAAGCTTCCCTATAGACCTTACGTGGATCCCTAGACTTCTTTTTACTTTAGCGCTTGAAAACTCCCATGAAAGTTGAGCATTTCGGTAAGGTGACGTGACGCTTTCAATGCCTGGAAATTCGCATATAAATCAGCTCTCGATCAGCCGAAACCAATTCTGGTGAACGAGGTGTCTAGTCGAATTACAACTTTTCGAAATCAGTCGATTAGCGATTGTTGCGCCAACAACTTGGCGTATTGTGGTATCCTGTGCAAATTAGAAAACCAGACCAAAAACTCTCTCCAAACATATACCACACCAGGCAATAAATTTTAATGAATAAACACACCTCACAAATTATTTCGAAATTAATACAATAACAGTATATTAACTCATACAGATACATAACTCTGCCACTCCGGTTGCTAACGAGCGCAACAGTCGAAGTCCAATACCTGATTAACACTTGCAATATGTTATTTCTCTTGCTACACTGTTCTTAGCTGCTTAGTTGAACTATATTTAAAAAAAAAAAAAAAACATTGTAGAAAGGAACTTCCTTTCCTAGTCTTAGACTTTCTGAAAATATTATAGCTTACTTTTCATATTGTCTACAAATTCATGTTTTGATTTTCTAAACCTACTAATCACTAAAACACTTCTACAACTGTCTTACAGGTAACCAAGCGTTAAAATTACTTTAGCACCTTGAAATTCGAGTAAACCATCTTACAACACCCACAGATACTCACATTGAATGCTTACAAGTTCCAACAAGAATATTTCAATTGTAAATCGATTTGATTGAATCAAAAGTTCCAAATTTAAATTTCTACCACGCTCTATTCCGCATGAACGCGTTTCACTCGACAGGCACCAAAGTTTCTCTAAGTGCTATATTCTTTATTTTTTCTCTCGCAATTTTCAGCTATTTTTAGGTATTAATTTGCGCCTCGCGGGTAATTCGAGCGAAACAGTGTCTAAAGCTTTTTTTGTGCTGTTTAATTGTATTTCGAATGGTTTCGATTGAATTAAAAATTGAACAAACGAAAAACAACTTTTAAGAATTTAAATTTATTGCTGACAGAGTTTGTATTGCGAAGTTTCATGCATGCAATGCCAAATGATTTAATGCCTGAAATGTAATCGACTGACATTTCATTTCCGTTGAGTGTTGCCGGCATGAATGCATGCATTTCAATGCCGCTGTAGAGTTGCCATATTTAAAAGATGACTGTGGATGGTAGGCCATGCAAGTGACGAAAGAGAAACTTAGTGCGGCAATAAGTTTTTACTGATAAGTCCGTTCGAGACGTGTTATACACCTGAAAAAAAATAAAACAGGTCTGCAAACGTACATACAGAAAATGTTAACGCTTACAAAATCAGACCACACCAGGTTGAAAATATAAGGTATTGAAAATATAAGGTGTTGAAAATATCCACCCCATAGTGGATGTGGGGCTCGTTTTTTACATTTATTTTTGGCTCCGCATTGAGGCGAACGTCCCAAGATCAACAAAATCGATTTATACGTACAAAAGCTATGAAGTTTTGTGTTTTATGACGAGTTTATGAGTGTGTTTCTTTGCTTGAGTCCTACAATATTTTGATACGGAATTCGAGCGCAGAACTGCTTACAATAAGACCTAATTCTGAGAACAAAGCTGTACAAAAGTCAAGTAAATAAGTCGCAGAATATAAAATAAGTCCATTTTGACCGGAAGTAGGTGGAACATATTTTTAATCAGTCTCTGAGAGTAAAAATAAAGACCAGAGCGAAAAATCAAAAGCACTCTCTCAGCTGCTCAAGAATTTTCTAAAAAGAAACAAAACAAATTTTGTTGGTCTTTTTGTAGTAGAGCTTGAATAGGGCTAAATTTAAGAGCTACGTTCTTGAACCAAATATTTTCTACTTCGTTTAAGAAAATCCGTAGTCCTGCTTTTTTGTCAGTGTAGCCTAATTAATTGATAGTATAGACAAAAAATTCTCACTAAAAAAGATGGTGTTCAAGTTTGTATGGGAAACATCCCTCATAGACGTCCGATCGTTCCGACCGTGAAATAATTTATTAGCACTTAGATAAAAAAAAAAAAAAAACGTCATGCAAAAACTTTAAACTAAGGTCAAAATTTGTGTGGCAACGGCGCTTATAGTGGTCCAATCGGGAGCTATGCGACATATTTTATTAGGATTTACCAAATTTGGGTTATATAGCTAAATTTACAGCAGAACAATAAAAATGTGCTTACAAAAACTCATAGCAGGCAGGTTTGTCTGTGCTTAATCCCCTTATGGTAGGTTAAGCACATCCAATTAATAGATGTTATTTGAAGCGGGAATAGAAGAGTCTAAATATTCAAGCTTGAAGTGTCTACCTCTTTTAGTCTCAAAGATCGTGGTGTTCAAACAGGCGGCCAGACGGACATGGCTATATGGACTTATATTTCGAAGCTAATCGAGCTTATGTATACTTTATAGGATCTGGCACACCTCTTTCTGCTTGTTACATATATTACCATAAACTCAATACACCGTTTTATCAAATGTATAAAAATATAAGACAAAATAAATTTTTAATAGTAGTACATTTTGACAGTTCGCCAAAAATTAGGCCGAAAATTTCGTGTTCATATTTCGAGTGATAATACATTATGAGATTTGCCAACTTTTGATATACAATACTTTACTGTGAAAATCCTGTGAGCTGAGTTATAGCAGATTGTGCAATATTGACTATTTGTCATAATACAAATATATTCATTATTTTTGGAATTATTTTCTTATGTGTAACAATGTTTTTACTGCTGATGAACACTCAATTTCATAAGTATTATAATTAATCCCAACAATACAGATGAAAAATATAAATCTTTAGTCATAAAATTGTTATCAGAAGTTTTGCCAGCTACAACTCGGCTTTCGTCACTTAGTGTTTACTTTGTCAAGCGGGGGGGGGGGGGGGGGTTTCTTGTATTTGATTTAGTATTCTTGAAACTGACTGTAACAGCACATTTGAGCACAAATTCTTCCAATGCTCTTCTTTTTTTATGCCGGTACATGCACAACTAAGTTTTGCATATTTTTCAAATCGATGAATGCCAAACTTTATGCAATGCAGCCAATTTCTATGTAAATTTTATGTGGGCATTAATAGTGCCACGCCCACTGTTGGCTTAGTTAGTTAGCTGCGATACGACTTGCTTGAAGTCTTGCTTGAAGTTTGCTACCACCAACTCACATGTTAGCACTAATAGTAGGGCGTTGAATTGCTGATTAGACTTTACTTTGTGTTTCGTTTCGTTTAGTTTAGTTTAGTTTAGTTCAGTTTAGATTAGTTTAGTTTAGTTTGGGCAGCCATTTGCATTTCTTAGCCTTCAAATGCCGCCTACATCACGATTCCGAGCACAACTTCCGTTCGGTTAGCTGCATTTATAAATACATATTACCAGTAGATTTGCTTGGCGTCCAGTCTCAAGGCGTTTTTACAGCTTTGATTTTGCTCCACTTTAACTTTTATGCAAATTTTGAAAAATAAAATGGCTGCGCAGCAAATGAGTTCAAATTCAAAATGTCACAACTTCCGGTTTGGATTTTCGCTTTATTTTTTCTTTTTTTGTTTGCCACACGCGTTGCCAATTTTCTGTCATATAAATGAATGAAAAGCATATACATAAACACATCTACGAAATATATATATATATATATATATATATATATATATATATATATATATATATATATATATATATATATATATATATATATATATATATATATATATATATATATATATATAAAATATATATATATAAAAATATATATATATATATATATATATATATATATATATATATATATATATATATATATATATATATATATATATATATATATATATATATATATATATATATATATAAATATATATATATCTATAGATACATTTATGTTTTTGTCTGAAATTGTCAAGCTAGTATGGTATATCCAGAGCATTTGTTTTTATTTTTGTTTTTATTTTCAAGAGAAGTTCAAAGTTCATGCGCGTGTTTTGGTCGTCGTTCGGTAGAAATTTTCGTTTCGTGCAAAATGCCAAAAATTCATGCAACATAAGTACATATACAGCCAGTATACATCAATGAAAGTTCGAGTGAGATAGTAGCGTGCCAAGCACATGACTGGCATTTCCGAGTTTAAATCAACAGTTTGCAATGCAGCACTCACACCTTTTTTCATTCAAGTAGTCTCCTATGCCATGCACAACTCCCACAGTTATCATCCATAGCAGCACCGGCAGTCGACAGCAACTGATATTTCCACCAAAAGTCTACGCCTACACAGAGCATAGTTACTACATAGAAGCTGTATGGTTTATGCTGCATGACATTGAGCCTGTTTACAGCATCAAAATGCCAAATGTTAAGCAACACATTTGAACAAAAGCAAATTTCCCAGAAAATTTCTTTAAATACTTACTTGTGAGATGGAAAAAAGTAAAACTCGAAGTAGCACTGAGCAAATGCCAACATTCGAAATAAATAGGGTGTTTTCTTTTAGAGGTTCCATTTTCCCACAGTTATAAATTAGTCAGATCTTGCAACGCTTTTGTCATTTGTGATGAGTTTGGTTTGACATTTTATCATGAATATACCAAGGGCCCGGTTCAAGTATTATGTAACGCAATTATTCGACATTTTTGACCGCCCTCTCGTCGTACAACACTTTGTCACTAATTTGCATAAAGTGGAGATTTTGACATCAGCTACAAAGTACCCGAATGGAGGCCAGGTAGGTTTGAAGACGCCGAGTCGGAGGCTTTATTGGATCAAGATTCAAGCCAAAGGAGTTCGTTGAAAGCTTGGCGTTTTCAGAAACAAGAAAATTGGGTTCCGTATGAACTCAATTCAAGAAAGGTCGTACTGCTCCAAAGGAAAAATCAGAATGGTTTTTTTACATGGAGTGGTGACGGGGGCTGAAAAGTAGCGCCAAGCGCAGAAAATTGTGGGGTGAGCCCGGACATGCATAAATTTCAACGAACAAAAAGAAGCTAATGCTGTGCATCTGGTGGAATCAGCTTAAATAGATCTACTATGAGCTACTCCAGCTTAATGGAACCATTAGTGGGAAACGTTACAACAACAATTGATATAATTTAGCCGGTCATTGAGGTTCAAACACCCCCAATATGCCAAAAGACATGAGAAGGAGCTCTTTCCGCACTACAACGCTCAGTCATATGTTGCAAAATGCGTCAAGAAAACGTTGGAGGTGATTCAATGGGATGTCATATCTACCCGCCGTATTCACCTTACAATGGTCCCTCCGCCTACCACTTACTCCGGTCGATAACTGTTGGGTAATCCCTATCTCCCATTTTTGCGGATATTACATACAAAACTTTTTCATTATAGTCAATATTAGCCTGAAACTCGATGTTATGGTCTCTTATGGATGGCAACTTCAGATAGTTATGAGCTAAGAACCTTAAATATGAAATGCAGGTGTGCAAATTTTATTGAACTTTCTACCTCTCACCGAAGTTAACTTTTACTCTGGTTTCTTAAACACTTCAGTGGTGCTTTGATGACGTCTTAAGTTTCCTTTTCCTCAATTCACAAAGCATCTTCATCGAAGTGGTGTTCAATCTGTACGCGTATTGAGTTCAGTTTGAAATTGTTGAATCTCAGTATTTCTATCAATTAAAAGTTTAACACGTATAAAAAAAACAGCCTATGCATATTATACGCATTTGGCACAGCTCTTTGCGATTGTAACAATTTTATGTTGATTATTCATATGAATGAACAGTATTTAAGCCCGTTTTTTTGTAGAAGTCACAAAATTCTCCTTAATTAATATCTGTGGAAATTACAGATGTTGACATTGGATTTCTACGAATTTAAAGGAATACGTAAAGATAGATTTGCAATATAGCAATTTGGCGTGAAGCACTTCAGAGGCATTTCAAAGGAAACTTTATGCATCAATATAGACTAACTGCATGAGAACTCCGTCAAGTTGTCATCGGTATTTACTAGATATACTTCTTGGAGCATAACAGGGCTATTTAGATGATCGTAATGACTACTTGAGATGACTTAGCCAGATATTCTATACGAAATTTATGTTACATTCTTAAGAAAATCAAGCGGATATTTGCATGTAAGCTTCGTAGTTAACTTAACTAAATATGGTTAATAGAGTTTTGTGTCAAATATTTACATGATTTTTTTTTTAACAATGATTTGAAGCAATATACCAAATTAAGGAAGAGAGAAAAGTTTATTTTAAAATTTTATAAACAAAAACAATATCAAAAACACAATCAACTTATGCTCGCGAACATGTGTGTAAGTGCGTCCACAAAAGTTTCGAGCCTAACGTCAAGCTGCTCGACCGACATGCTCTACATTGTGAATTGCTCTTTAGAGCATAAGAGTGATAGATAATACTTTTTTCTCTATTCTTTCAACTAAAAGCCAACGAACCGAAAGAAACAAAAAAGATGAAAGCTATGCGGAGTACGCTACATTATTACATATTATACGACTGTTGAAGTGTATAGAAAGATGAAAATAAGAAAATGGAGAAATCATATGCCTTTTTTTCATGGTATGTATACAGCGGCGCCAAACCGTTGGTTGCTAAGTCCTATGGCGTCACTTACTTTGATTCACTTTTTTTTGTTGTTATTTCTTAGCGTTACCTGGTTTTTATCTACCTTAGATGTTGTAGTTTAGAAAAAAACAAAATTACATTCGTTCACAACCTTTAAAAAATAAAAAATAAAACCTCAACCGTATATGTTGTATTTAAGTGAATTAAAAAGGGTGCGAATGTTTTCCACTTGTCAATTTTTATATAGATACAAACTTAAATGTATCTTTAATGTACAGACGGTTTATAAGTAAAATGCAGTGTTACAAAATTAAATGTGAAACTCTTGTAAAACTGCAATCCACAACATTCATATGCCGATCCTTTTTTTTTTGCGCTTAAAAATGCTTCCACGGCCAAATGATGTATGTATCGTACAAGGTATGATCTAAAAATAAGCAAACTTTTCATTTGAATGTTGGCAGTGTTAGAAAGGTACATTTTTCTTCTTCCGAAAGCAGCTAAGTTCATGCTAATCGTTTGACAGGTTACAAAATGACACACGTTTTAATAACAGCAGTTTTTGTAGTTATGTCGTAAAAATTTTGTTTTGAACTCGGTAAAAAATTTTCTGTGTTTTACGAATTGTTAACAAAAAGTTTATGATGATTGTATGAGTCGTACTCAAGTTTGCACGTAGTTTATAGAATTTAAAAACGGTCTTTATGATTTGAATGAAGATCCAAGAACTGGACGACCCAAAGCATCTAATCGTGCTGAGTTAGTGGAAAAAGTAAGTGGAAATAATCGCTATCGATACAAATTTCACTGTGAGAATATGCTGGCAGAAGAATTCAATTCATCTTAGTGTACAATTTACAAAATATTAGCTGAAGATTTGAGTAAGAGAAAGATGTGTGCACGTTTTGTTCCACATCAGTTAAGTGATGATCCAAAAATTGCATTGAAAATACATAATTTCAACAGCTAAAAACGTTTCAAGTTTTCTTGATTCGATCAGAGCTGGTAATGAAACATGGTGTTTTAAATATGATCGTGAAACTAAGCGACAATCTGCAGAATGGAAGTCAAAAGACGTGCCAAAACCTAAAAAAAATGGCGTTTGCAGAAGTCAAGAATCAAGACAATGTTGATAAATTTCTAGGATTCCAAGGGTATTGTTCACAATAAATTTGCTCCAAAAGGTTAAACTGTCAATGGAGAATACCATTTACATCGTACGTGTTATAAACCCGAATATTATAAAGGAAAGCAGATGTTCTTATTGCATGATAATGCACCACCTCACAAGACCAAAAAAGTCAATGAATATTTGTGAACCAACAGATTTGTCTCATCGACCACCCTCCGTATTCCCCTGATCTAACACCGTGCGATTAGTTTCTCTTCCCAAATGTGAAAACTGCACTGAAAGGAGCTTTTTACGATGACATTCCAGCCATACAAGCAGCCGTGACACAGGTGCTAAAGAACATGCCAAAAAGCGGGTTTAAAAAGTCTATGGATAAATTGGTTGAGCGTTCCAAACGTTGTATTGAGTTAAATGTATCGTATTTTGAATAAGTATTAGCTTTGAAACATAATACCATGCTTGTTTTATTTGATAACTAAAAAGTTCGGTTATTTTTAGATCACATCTTGAATAAAGTTATTTCTATGAACTTCAACATCAAAAATGAATTCTCGTTAAATGCTGAGCGTTTGATTAAATTTTTTTCTACTATTTGAAGTTTTTCACACAAGCCAAAAAAATAGGCGTTAGACTTTTTTATTCCAATTGTCAATCCGTAAAAAAACGCAATAAAAAATTGATGTACTCACAAAGTGAATTGACGTTTTTTTCTCAAGACCATTTTTTACAGACTTACTGTGAAAAGGTCAAAGTTGAGCTGTTGATTTATTGAAAGCATGGAAAAATATGAAAAATGTATAAACAACTTTTCTTTTTCAGGGTTTATAATTACAAAAAAAAAAAAAAAACGAAATAAAACATTGTGAAAATTTTGTGAAACTTTTCTTTTCTTTTAATGAAATTTACCACTTTTAAAGGCGTTACTATTATTTGTGCTAGCCAGGGATGCTTTATATATAATACATATAAAAATATACTGACGAGAGGCCATGCAATTTCTATAGTGATTTTGCTGGTTTCATTTAACATGAGTCATACCATACGATATACATATATATGGTACATATATTGGTATGATATCATCAGATATTCATGAGCGCTGGCGCCGTCGAAATTAAAATCAACAAATGTGCTGCTGCAAACGCTGGACAAACAAAAGCAACAATCAAATTGTACAATTAAGTGAATTTATTTGGTTAGTAAATTTTTAAAAGCGCGTTGAAGAGGTCCTTGAGCTCGTAAAAGCATGTGCCATGCATATTTTTATGAGACTTACTACACATATAAACTGTGCCATCAAACAGCTAATAAAACAGTCAAGTTGCGAATTTTCGACAGCTTTTGCAAAAATGATTCACAAACTAACAAAGAGCTGTGTGCATAGAGACGAGGGCTGTATGATAAATATAACGAATGGGAAAGGGTATCTGCGAATCTCTATTTTTTGTTAAGCTTTAATTTGATTTTTGTGTTTATCCTTTGCATTGGAATATGAAATATATGCCGTAGAGTTTCTCCCATATAAAGTAAGACTTTCAATAAAGGCCTAAAGATGCTGCAGCTGAATGAAGAAAGTCATTCAAGACTTCAATTAGTGAATGAACGATTCGGCGGCGCTTACGGAATGCAAATTCGAAGACTTACCTAGCAAGACAGATTTAGTACAAACCAAAACAAAACAAAATCATAAAGTCATGTCCACAAGCCAGTACAATTTTGTTGGTACGTTCTTTGGGCCAATGAAAGCATCATTTGAATACAATTCATTGAAAAAGTAGATTTATGTAAGACCTGCATAATCTCAACGACAAGCAAAAAGTTCCAGTTTACCAAAAAGTGAGTCACGGTGGAGGATCTGTTCTGTTCTGTTCTGTTCTGGGTATGCATTGGCTATAGCGGCTTAGGTGAATTTGTGCCAATTACTGATTCCAAGAACTAAAATCAAAATTTGCACACTTTAAATGATTACACATACTCCTCAGGAGACAAACAAATGTGTGAATCATTTCTCCTGCAATAGGACAACGCATCATGGCATAGTTGTAAATCAGTGATTAAACTCAATACATTCGATTGGTCAGCTCAAAGCCCGAATTTAAATGGATTTGAAAACGTGTGTGTGTTGCATTTAAAACGAGTGCGATGTGTTTCATTAAATAAAACCAAAGAAGAAACCATTTCCGAAGTGACTTCCATTTGGAATGAGATTCTAGCTGATTATATCCGATCATTGGTTGATTCTGTACCACGAAGCATCCAAAAGATAATTAAAGCCAATAGAGAATTTATTTTCTATTAAGTAAAATACAATTTTGCTAATATTTGCAATATTAATATTTTTATGTGTGCAGACATTTTCTTGTTGATATACACTTTTTTTAAGAAAAAAACTGTACCTTTATCTTACACAGCTCAACTAAACATAAGCCGATAGCCAGAAGCGGAGTTTGTCAAAAAAAAAAAAAAAAAAATTGTTTCCATGACTGTATATAATTGCAACTTGAAACATCCTTAGCAACAGGGATGATACCGCTGCTGGTTAATATAGAACAATAATTGGATAATGAAGCAATTTAAAACTAGTTGCGAATTATAAACGCATTCAAGTTAAAAGTGTAAGTTTATATATTACTAGATGGTCTCCGCGACGTTGTACACGGCCCTTATCTTTCCCCTGCCACTCCTACCCCCTGACACTCCTTCCACCTTCCCCAGCTTCCACATGCTCCTTTACTTTACCTCCAATTCTATTAAAATTAGAAAAATCTAAATAAAATTTTCTGTTTATCCAATCGCCACGAATCACAGGATCACCCACAGGACTATTTTAAATATTGCCACAAAATTTGATCAAAATCGGTTGAGCGGCTTCGGAGTCTATAATGAACATATATACATGCTTCCATTTTTATATATATAAATTTTAAATAAACTCTCGTTTTAATCTACGAGTACAGTGCAACTTATTCACTTCTTAGAGCGTGCACTTCATACATATTACTTGACATTATGCTAGCATATAAATTGTCTTCTACAACCTTTGCTTGGGTATTTATCTGTGGTTTTAAAAAATTTATGTGCTCCAAGCACACAGCGCAACGCAGAGATTTATACTCATACAATATTTGTCACCTTCTTCTGTGCGCGCACGATTGCAGCGAGTTAATTTATCATAAAGTCAGCGTTCAGCGTTCAGCGTTGCGTTGTTTTACTTTGATTTTATTTCCCATAAACCACCACACAAAGTTGCTCAAGATGACATTTTAAGGATTTTTCATGTGCACACCACTCGCGTTCATGATGCGAGTTATGACATCATTGAGCCATCAGTTTTTACACCGACATTAAAGCCAACCCGAACGATGGTGGCTAGATGTGTGTGTGTGTGTGTGTGTGTGTGTGGGTGTGTGGGTGTATATCTCAGTATGTATCTAGCTTTTACGAATTTTTTTGCACCATAGTACAGAACTTCTTCACACGCAGCCACATGTGACGCACTCATGCTTCTTGAAGTAGTTCTACAAGTAGTTTTTGTTGTATGTACTATAATTATATAGAGGGCTGCCAACCTGTTTAACTAACAAACTTTTTAGTGTTGCCTCACTTGCGTGTAGAATCATAATTTGTGGCAAAATGTTTTCGCGCCACACGCTGCGCAAATTGTGGCAACGATTTTTAGTTACATTAAGACTTTCGATTAGTTTCCCTAAATACAAAGGTGGAGTTATGTGTTTTGTTATTTTCATGTCGTTTCCACATAAATTAGAAAATCATTACGCGAAATTATTAGTTAATATAATATTAATTAAGCCATACAATTGCGTGTGTGTGTGAGTGTGTGAGAATGGGTGTAAGTATTTCATTAATGAGCTCTAATAACATTTTGTATCTGTGTATTTGTTAGATTCTATAAGTATTTATTTACATTTATGAACTAATCAACTAGAGCTCTTAGTCTTCGGCGGTTTATTCGATTTACATCTGATTTATATCGAGAAGTGTGTGTTGTCATTGGAATAGTAAATACATATTAGACACTTAATCGACATGTTTGATTGAAGTGCTATGAACAATTTTAATCATGGTCGTGCTACAAAGTTAATAGTGCATAATTGGGATAATGTCTTTGATATATAATTCATATACGCCAAATAAAGGATGTTACAACAGCGAGTGATATTTAGCATCATTGTAAAAAAGAAATGTTGCGATTATATATGGAATAAAATATCCGGGAAATGGCTTCCGCTGCTCTGAACACGGACTCTTGCGCCTTTCATGAAATTTTCGATGCTTTTTTGACAAAGATGTGGCTCTAACTCACCGAAGATGCGTTGCATCTCTCAGTTATTGTTCGTGGTTTATTCGCATACACCTGAGACTTCACAAAACACCAAAGAAAGAAATTGTACGGTATGAAATCGCACGATTTTGGTAGCCAGTTGACATCAGAACTTCGGGCGATGATTCGGTCTGGAAATCGTTGCTCCAATAAATCGATTGTTTCATGCGCGGTGTAGCAGGTGGCGCTGTCCTACTGAAAGTACTTGTTGTCCAGATCCATATTGTCCAGTTGAGGCCACAAGAACTCCGTTATCATGTTCCTGTAACGAATGCCATTCACAGTCACTGCATTTCCAGCCTCATTTTTAAAGAAGTAAGGTCCAATCACACCATCTGGCAAAAATCCGCACTAGATAGTTGCTCGTTGTGGTTGCATTTGTTTCTCATAGATTACGTGCGGTTTTTCTGAGCACTAAATTCAACAAATATGTTGACTATTGACGACACCCTGTACTTATAATTATACAATATTTGCAGATGTGAAAATCCATGTCAGCTGCTGTGGAAACAAAGCTTTAATGGAATTTTCACATATATAAAATTTTATAGAACTGATATATTATATTCTAGTGGTTCGATCTAATAGTACTTATAATTCATATTGTAGAAATAATTGTGTATGTACAGGGTGCGCCATCTGGACATTCAGTATGTCAATACTGAATAACTTTGCCACTTTTTAGCAGATTTTGACAAAACGTCATTCGTCACGATTTAAAAACGTCATTCAATACCATTTTATCTATGAATTATGATTTTGTCTAAGCAATATGAAAACACGGTCACAAGGACGATCGATGCCAATTTTTTGGAACAAGAATTTTGATGACGGAAGAAGTTCTTTTTACACTCTCTGGCGGAGTCAATAAAAAAACTGTCGAATTTGGGAGCAGAGAAAGTCACTGTTTCGGCCGGAGTGTGCTCAAAAACCATCATCGAAGTATTTTTCTTCAAAGTTAGAGAGATTGTCGATGGGACAAATGCACAAATGCGTGAAAAAGGTCTGAAAAACTTCTATTTTCGAGACACTAGATACGTTGTGTGTTTGACTGGCATCCTCGTTCTCCGGATTTAACTCCACCAGACTTTTTACTTATTTAAAAAGTAATTTTATGCCTGCAAGTCGTACCCCATTGACGAATTCAAAGCCAACATACAAGCCCAAATAATTGGTATAAATCCCGAAATGCTGGCCAATGTTATCCAGAATGTCCGAAAAAGTGCTGCGTATCGAATGGAATCGGTCATTTAATCGACATTGTTTTCCCAAAACTGATTTGAAATAAATGGAAGAGAATATTATCGACTCGTCACGTCGAGCTGATCAAGAATATATGTAGTACTTTATGGGATCTGCGATATCTATTTTAATGGCTTACAAACTTTCAGACAAACTGATATTACCATGGATATGTGTTAATGGTATAATGAGCTCCCTAAGTAGCGTTGACTCCAACGAATGTTAAAACTAAATTTGTTTGTGCCGTGAGTTATTATCATATTTTGAAGGGGTTCGGTCCGCCACATTTACTGTAGTATGCAGACAGCATGCAGATGTGGTTTACATAAATTCAGCTAAAAATACCTAATTTACATGTGAAACATTTATTGCTTAAATTCAATTTATACTTTTTTCTATACAGAAAATAGCACACGTGCATTTGGCCCCTCTACTTGAGCACATGTATGGTGTAATATATGCGAAATGTCGGTTAAAATAGCAAACGAAAATAGCAAAGTGAACCACAGAACTTCTGGTTTAGTTTCACACAAAATGCCAATGCCAACAGGCGCCCAGGCAGCAGATGACAAGAAAAATACAAAATGCATTTGAAACGATCTAAATTCAGATTAAAATACAATAATTTACCTACATAGTATATCGTGTACAACAAATTGAAAATTAAAGTATTATAGTATAAATATAATTGTGAACAATATTTTAATTACAAATCGAACTTAGCCATGAGTTTATAATTAAATAGTGATGCTAGTCTTCGACCACTGAAAGACAAATTAAAAACTAGCAAAAACAATTACTGAAATATACAAAGAAATGTTTATCAAAAACCACGCAGAATGCATTTAAGCTAATTTATAAAATTGAATTTAATTTTGTGTATTTGTTTTGCAATTAAACTGCAGTAATTATTACTTTCGAAAGTAAATATATTAATTATATGACATTTTGATTTTACTATAATTCGACGATGCATTAAAATTTCACTAAAAATTCAAAATTATTGAATTATTTTGTAAGCAAATAAAAAATTAGTTTGTGTATGAAACGAGAAAATGCATGCACAGTGGTGCAATTAAATGAAAATTCAATCAATAAAATTGATTGCTGTGAACAAAAAGGTGAACAAAAGTGAAACATATGAGAGAAAAAATATGAAAACTAAAATGAAAGCCACTGAAAATGAAAGCCACTGAAAATGAAAAGCGTTAACAAGAAAGCTCAGGAATGATGAAATGGTGAGCGAAGCGTTTGAAAGCATCAGGTGAGAGAAATACATAAATGTACATATATGAAGATAGTATAACTATGCGTGGGTGGTTTGAATAAACAAAATGGTTTTTATATTTTTTATTATTTAAGGCCCAATGCTGAGATCGATGAAAATTTTTGCTATCGAAATTGTAAATTATTACTGCTATGTCAAACAAACAAAAAAACAGTGTTCGCAAATCAACATGAAATACTTAAATCAGCTACATATTTATTGTACGAGTATAAGCTGAAAAGTCCACACATATTGATGTTTCTTTGGTTTTTTCTGACGGAAATGCAAAAGGTCATACACTTTGTCACCTGTTCTTTGAGTATATGAAGTATTTTCGGTAGCAAGCATATTTGTTATCTGAGTACTCGATGAAAAACAGTTCGTGCTGAAAACTTTTGATTGTTGTTTCACAGCGTTTTTTTGTATGAAGCTTTTTCGATATCAAAAAATTTCATCGATCTCAGTATTGAGCTTTAGAAAAAAACTATCTGTATATATTACTCGTATCAAAGATGCACTTATCACTACCAAAAACCAAATTACGAAAGGCTACTTGAAACTCACAAAAAGTCTGATCAATAATATTTTTCCTTTGAATAGTTTGGAATTAAGCGTTCGTCATGTTGTTAAATTGTTTATGTTATAAAATAAAGTTTTCTACTTAATTGAAAGAATCTTCTTGAAAATTCAACATAACATCGAAATATGACGAACGCTTAATTAAGCTCGTTGAATGCGTGTCGGTGCCAAGAGTAAACAAAAAATAAATTTATGGTGACAGGTTCCCTACGCGAACTCCAATACCAAAGAAAACTACCAAAAAAAAAAAAAATTATAATTAGGTACTCGGTTTGCATAGACAGTCATTTGTTTTCACTTCAGCCGATACATGAAATTCGATGATTCCAAGTAAGATGCAAGAGCATAACAATCTGATTGCTACTTTTGTTCCAGCGAAAATGGCTTTGAAAAGAGTTTGAAATGGCAGTTCGACCAAGTGGAATAAGTTAGGTTTCCGGTACATAATTCAAAAGATATTCCAGTGTGTACCAATTTAAATGTACTAGAGTTCTTCCAGTTAGCGAAATTCGTCCTTTTGTAGTAAAAAAAAAAACCAGTAATAAAAAGAACAATAACACAGATCTACAAATACCGGAGTCAGTTGTTGGAAAGCTGAGGGTCATTTTCGAAGTAATTTGCTGCATAGAATCCGAATCCGGTGTCATTCGGAAAAGACCCTCAGCTTTGCAACAACTAAATCATGTTGACTTGTGTAATACAGGAGTGTCGCGAAAAACGCTTTCGCCTCCACATCAACGCTGTCCAGCCATAGCACTAAGGGAACGAACACCTTAGTGTTATTCCGTATATAAGAACGAACATTGTTTTTTGTTATATCTTTTATATCCATTCTTTTACGTTTTGTTTTAAATATTTATTTGAAAACATTTTTTAAAATTGTAACAACAAAAATACTAACGAAACCACTGTCAATTGACGCTCGCAACAGTTTTAAGCCTAACGTCGAGCTGCTGGACCGATATGCTCTACAGTGAGAATCTCCCTTTCGAGCAACACGGAGATTGAGATTATATTTTTTCTCTATTCTTCCAACTGAAAGCAAAGGAACTGAAAGGAACAAAAAACAGAGCCAGCTATGCGGAATACACTACTTTATTATATTAAAATTCCTTGGGTTAAACTTTAAAGTATATTTAAGTACATTGTAAATATGTAAATCATGTCTGACAGTGAGTACTAACTCTCAGCCTAATCTCATTGGCAGGAACCGAGCGGTAGGACGATGCAGCACCTTTCGCTAGCTATTCGCTAAGGAAGATGATTTAGTCAATCGCTAGGACTAAAGAGGTAGCACTTCGCTAGGGAAAAGCTAGGGTAAGCTAATCGCGGAAAAATAGCTAAAAGGTAACGACCAGTAGTTAGTTTAATCGTTAAGACTAACGACCAATAGTTAACGTATCGCTAGTGCATTGGATTCTTGAACCACTGGCCGAACAACAGGGAAAATTATAGCTTCATATACATAGTCTCACGTACTTTCGGCATATTGCTATTAATTACTTTGTATTGTATTTGCGTATACATGGTTTTTGTTAATTAAATTGTAAATGTAACACAAGCAAAGAAATTCTCACATTCTTTTGTGTGTCTAACTTTGACTTATTAACTTCTTAAACTACCCTCTTAGGAGCATATCATAATACTAAGTTTGATGTTGCAACATAGAGTTGCCGCTTTGACCCTTCATTATTTCATCATTCATTTGGCCAATCAGCAACATGCAACTCTGAGTCTGTGTGTTACACCAACTTGTGCTACTTCAAAAGCGCCACAGTAAGCCCATTCCATCTATATGCATCGTATACAAAACACACCGACCCGACTGCCTTTCAAATTGAAACGTGTTGAACTCTTGCAGCACGTCGGTAATGTGGCAATAATGGGCAAACATGAAGCGAATATCTGCTCTACTGATTCAACTTGACTTGATTCGTCTCTATGAGTCCTTGTTGTTGTTTACAACAGCTGCCGGAAGTAATAAAAGCGAACGAATGAACGGTGGTTGCAAGTAGTAAGTAGATAGCTAGAGCAAGTACAGCACTCACAGGACATCAGTGCGGTTCGTAAATTTCATCGAAGTTTCATCTATTTTTTTGCAACTTTGCTTTAGGTCCATCAGCAAACTCAGAGTGCCACGCTTCTTGTCAACGTTTCGGTTTGCCAATGTATTTGTAAAAGTGCTTCTGCCACTCCTATCAGAGTTTTTCTGCCAATGCAATGCATTGTCTCGAAATAGAATTTTGAGCACAGCAATTCCGGTGCGCTTCATACGTTCTTTTGCCATGTCCTGTCATTAGTTTGAATGTTTCGTCGATTGCATGAGCATTGAGTTACATATACGACTAAGACTACGAATATCTAGATACACTAAAAATTTTATCTATTGCAAGTTGCAGTGCAAGTTGCGCTCGTTTGTCAGCCGCGCGGCGACGGCGGCCCCAAATGTTCAGCGAGGCGTGCATTCTGTAAAGCCTGATCTGTGTTCTTATTTTATCCTTTTCCTTTTCCATTTTGCTTTTGAATTCGCTTTCCGCAGTATTTGTATAACTTGTGGACTGCGGACTGCGTTTTAAGTTACTCAATCCTTTGCCCAGGATTAGTTTGCAGTGCGAGCGAATATAATGCCCTGCTGCACTCCTTTTTTTTATTTTTTGTTGTTGATATTGGATTGTGCAAGTTGTGTTGATTGCGAATGGCTTGTGCAAATCGGTTTTAATTGAGGTTGATGGTATTTGCTTGTTTGTTTGAGAATTTGCGGTTTGTTGTAGAGATAAAAGTTGGGGAAAGAGTAGGTTACAAGTAAATGGGTTATCGCGTTTTTTTTTTCGTTAAAGAAGAAAAAAATTGGAATAAATTCGAATGGTTTGTGCGAAGCACTGTCGAGGAGGCTTGCATTTCTTGCTGCAATAAGAATCGTATATTCAATATTAAGTACTTTAAATTCATTTTTAAGAACAAAAAACGTGTGGCATATTGTGTTTGTAATTCAATCTTTAAGCTATGTTGGCCTATATCGCTGCAGGCTTAGAGTCTCTTTATACGCTATCCTGGGAAGGAATAGTTGCCACTAAAATAAATCCAAAAGCGATGACTTTTTGAAATACCGTTTTCTCGCCTCAAATCCCAAAAATTATTTAAGGAGCACATATCCTGGTACTGGATCCCGATGAATTCGACTATTTCTCTAATGGTTTTTTATACCAGTTTTTATACCAATCCTCTTCAGAAAATTACTTATCACAGGCAGTGTAGGCATAACAGCTTACTGCTCTCGATGAGCTGCTCTTGAACATGTGTGCTCTCGACCATGTGTTCTCATGCTCACGAGCTAGTGTTGGAACACAATCGATAGTGGGCGAATGTTAGTCGAAACTATCGATTGTTTTTTTCATTTTGTATATGTAAGAATATCTAAGTAAGTATTTATTTACCTTTTACCCGTATGGTAAAAGGGAAAACTAGTTTTGTGAAAGTGTCTGTAACAGCCAGAAGGAGGAGAGCAGGCCCCACTAAGATATACAAGTATATATTCTTTATCAGCATAAAAAGTCCAATATATATAGACATGTCTGTCCGCCCGCATGAACGTTGGAATTTCGAGACTGTAATGGATAGGGTATTAAAATTTAATTCTTAAGCTCTATTTATACATAGGCAGAAAAGGATAAAATATGCGTGCCAATCCGACTACAAAAGGTAACCACATACAAAAGTGTACCCCATTTTTAGGTTTTGTATCCTACTAATATTATAAACGCGAAAGTTTGTATGGATGTGTGGATGCTTGTTACTCTTTTACGCAAAAACTACTGAATGGATTTTAATGAAACTTTACAATAATATAGCTCATATATCAAAATAACACATAGGTTATAATTTATGAAGATTTATTTAATTAATTTAAAACAATCACAGCGCAAACATTTTAACCACGTCTACTTACTTTCGTAGACGATAAAAAGCTCGTAGCTACAAAATCGTCTAGCGATCATGCCTTAAATGGTCAAATGTGCGGGATGATATTAGAGAGGCAGTGAACGAAAGAAAACCGTTGGCTTTCTGAAAGTTTAAGTTTTAATTAATCAAAGTTTTGTTATTAGAATTTGGGTTTTAATGTAATTCAAAAATAAGCATTTATTTAAAAAAGTATGCATGTATATGCAGCTTATCTGAATAAGTCCCAAAAATTGTTCTATAAGTTTTTGTATATAAAATGAAAATTTATACATATGAGAAAAGGTCGTTAAGTATTTTGCACCCTCCTACCCCCCCCACTATTTTTTAATCACTATTTTAGTATTATTGTATGAACAATTTTATAGGTGTACAAGTTCAATTTTGAGTTCAGCTCAATCCATTCAGTAGAAGTGGATCCATATTGAGTTGTAAATTAAATAAACGCTTGTACAAAACGAACTTTGAGTACAGCTTTTTGATTTAAATTTTTGGCTTAAAACTTAATACATAACAATAGTTTGAAAGAACTGGTATCATAGATTTTATTCTATGTATTTTGGGGCGTAGATTCCAAAAAATGAAAACTTTTTTTCAGTTATTTGTTCATATCTCAATCGATTATCCGATTTGTGATCACCTGTAATTCCATCAAATCTTACTAGAATAGTATAATTTAGCGCAGCGTCTTCCAAATTAGTGATGTGACGTGTTAGTGTTAGGGATGTGCAAATGACCATGTGTGAAAATATACTGGTAAGAATATCTAGAGCTGGAATACCACTCGAAATTATGAAATACTTTATGAAAAACTTTAAACGAGAATTGATTCCAGCACTATACAAATATTTAACACTCATGGCACTGACTAGTTTGCCGTCATGCTCTAATTGGAGTCGAATCCGGATCCTCTGTGGTACAGTGCACATAAGTGCAGTATCTTAGCACATTGATGTCAGTTTATTGTAATGCCATAAACCAACCAAGACGGATCTATACGAGGTTTACTAGAATCACAGTCAAAGCTAGAATTAACGCCCAACCTAAACTTCACGAAATTTATTAACTATTTCAACATTTTTATAAATAACTAGTAGGTCCCCGCGACGTTGTACGCGGCCCTCCCCTTTCCCCTGCCAATCATTCCCCCTACCACTCCTTCCCCTGCCAAGCCTTCCGCTGCCACTCCTTTCCCCTTTCCCCCTTCCCCTACTTCTTATTGAAACAAAACAAAAAAAAATGGAACGAAAATCTAAATAATCCATTTTCTGTTTATCCAATCGCCACGAAACTTCACAGGATTACCCATGGGACTATTTTGAATATTGCCACAAAATTTGATTAAAATCAGTTGAGCGGTTTTGGGGTCTATAGGGAACCTACATACATACTTCCATTTTTATATATATATATATATAGATTTGTCGTTTCTAGTCTTTAAAAGTTTTGCACTTATAATTTGAAAATTGTCAACCATCATAAAATTGGTCAAGTCTTTTTCCAACACACCAAACTAAACTATTTGAGTTCAAACTCATTTACTACATCAACTCATAAAATGGTGTGGCCCCATAAGAAGTATTTTGTATCGTACAAGAATGACTTCCAGTTAAATTTTTTTTCCAACCAAATTCTATATTCCCCGTTATCCATTAGTTTGTATTAAGTTGTTAACCACAATCTAAGAATTTCTAACCAAAACTTTAGTCTATCTAACTCATTCAGTTGTCAACTGGGCTTCGCAATGCCTTCCTTTACGCCGACTACTACTTTCAAAGCAACTCATCACAATTTCCACATGTTCTTTGGCTTGGCTTCAATCATTCACTCTTACTCATTCATGCTGTGGTTGATGTCACTACGCTCTTCTGCAGCATTTTCGTAATCAATTTCACACGTTTTTGTCGCCGGTTTACTTCCATGGTCGTGCATATTTTAGGGTTTTTCAGCAGCCGCTACTATTTTTGGCCACACGCGCTCGTTTACAGTCAACGAGATGTCATTTATCTAAATTTTTTATTTCGTTCGCGGGACACTTTCTCTTCCACAGCAAAGGAGATGTCGGTAAGCAAGTGTTTTTATTTTTAAGATTTTTCCGTTTTTATTTTAAACGGACAAACTACTCGTTTGCTTGAGTATACTCGTATATACTATATACTTTATTTTTAATAAAGTCATGTCAAATCGTTTTGCCGAAATAGATTTTAACAAATTTATATGAATGGTAAGGTTTTTTTTTCATATTATTAAAAGCGCACGAGTTGTGTTACTGATTGAGTCTAGTTCATATGAGAAATGTAAAATAAAAATGTGATTCACCAGAAAGTTTGTTTTTATAACAATTTTAAATTTAAAAGCAAATTAAATGAAAACTGTATGGCAGAACAATAAAACAAGTAAAAACGTTGAGAGCGGTGCAATTACTCTCCCAATATGTTTGTCTCTCTATCTCTATTTCAATCTGTGTCTCGCTCTAACGTTCTCATCAGTGTAGAAACAGAGCGAGTATGGCGGTTTACATTAATCCACAATGAGCGAGGTATTTCTGCTATTGTCTGTATCTTTAAACAGACATGAAGAAACTGACAACTGAAACTATAGGAACATAAAAGAGATCAATCAAGCGTTTTGCGGCACCAGTTGGTACATGTCTTCGTTAGTTTATACGTATGGTTGATACCTCATCTGCGTTCCTTAGTTCATACTTGGATACATGCACTGAAAGCTAAGATTCAATTTGAACGTTTAAAAATAATTATCGCATACTGATTTCATTTTACGTTGAGAGTAATTCACGCGAAATAGTAAAGATTCGAAAGAGAGATATCTGTAGTAAAAGCACAATTTCAATGTTAATGGACGCCTGGGCGGAACACATTAATGCTTCCACAATTCAAAGTTGTGTCAGTATAATACACCAAAAAAATGGCTACGAAGCGAGCAGATAAAAGTGCGAGTGTGTTGAGGTTTTTTTGATTGTATGTCAAGGAACAATTAATCTTACTACAAATTGTATATAAAACTTTATTACAATTCACAACTAGTTTTAATGGCATAAATTTGTTATTGCATTTGAAAAATCGAACGAAAGCGAAGAATCATTATCAATATTCTCACAATTAGCAATATCGAATCTTCGTACAGCTGATCGAGTGCTTGTTTGAAAAACCCATTGCGGTTCTCATTTTCGGGAAGATTTTGTACAAATGAATTCCATATATGGTAAATTGTTCATGTGTGGTATGATTTTATCGTACGATTTGTGTTGAGTGTTATGAATTTCATGTGCTCAATCTCAAAGGAATTCGTAACGCGAATTTCTTCCAAGCGTGACCTCTAACAACTTTCTATTATACACTTTCAAACTTTCTGAGGGGAACGGTAATAATATTTAATAGCGTTTGTATTATATACTATAATATTTTCTGACTCTACCGAGCTCTTTAGGAGTAATAGCACATGAGACCCAGAAGATCATGGTACAATAATAAGGTAGCGTAATGAGCGCTGACTTAGGTCAATCGATTTGAACGCATAAGATAGAAAGAGAAGTAAGAAGAACAAGACAAAGGCAAAAAAGAAAAAGCAATATTATACACACATCTACAAAGAAAAAATTAATTCAATTCCTTTTTAGGCGTACTAAAGTTTGACCTGTGAAATACCAGGGTGCTCTCGCTCGTAGTATGCTACCTTATTATTGTACCATGCAGAAGACTTGTTGTTTTTATAGCTTAACAGGAACATACCGAGTAGAATAGCTTAGTACATCCAGCACAATCTCTCTCTCTCTCTCTCTCTCTCTCTCTCTGACTCTCAAATTCGTCAATAACATACTGGGGAGAATCCATACAGAGGGAGAATCTGCAAATTTGTATCTCTTCAAGTCTGCACCAAAAGCCACATACTAGAAGATGCTGTAATAATCTTTTATCACTACGCTTGATCCTTTTTCTATAGATGTTCACGTATTCTTTAAGAGGTATATTCTAGTTTATCCAAAAGTCTCATTACAATTCTTTCTGATTTTACAATATTCTTCTTCAAACGCCGACTACAAGATGCAGCAGCACAGCTACTCACCAGTTTTGGAGAAGAGTTGGTCCGCTGATGTGTGCAATTATTTCGGTGATTGGTGTCAACCAGTTTGTGCATATTAAAGTTAGAATCAGATGGCTGACCCAATTGTTCTATTATAAACAGATTTTATACGAAAAGCATTATAATTGTGCACATGTGAAGAGTATTATAGCTTCACCTATGCCGATCTAAACATTTGCTCTATTTCAAATTCAACAAAAATGTATATTTTGCATGCACAGCTGTCAAAATATGACAAAACAAAATGAAATATTCGAATATGAATGCAATTGGTTTACATGTGCTAAAAAATCAACGTTGAGCTCAACACAATTCAATTTTCCACAAGTATATGTACGAGGGTTGTCTTGTATATTGCGCGCCTTAGCAACCCAAAGTTTTGTTACGTTCCAGCTGACATTTTCATTGAAAAGTTCGTCATTTTTAAGCATAAACGTATGCAGAACGTTTTGATGTACGCGCACTATTTGTATAGTTTATAGTGACTTGCAAAATTTCACCAGCCACAAAAATCAAATTTTCATACGATAATTTAGTACGACTTACGAAGTGAATTCTCAAGGCATCAATATATCGTTGGCTCCATTTTTGACAGTAAATCGTCATCCTTTGCCAATATGAAACGATGGTATAACAAGTTTAATCCAAGACGTTTTTCGGTTCAAAAACTGTTGTTTTGAAAGAAGGTTTGAAGAAATACAGCCGAAGTGGTTCAAAACATAAACCCGAAACAAAAAAGCCATCGATTGTATGAGTGTGCCAAGAGAAGCCAAAACAGACCAAAGTTCTACTCGGACGAAGCACTTCGAAGCAATAACTGATCACGTAGCAACTGTACCATTAGAGCAACTTAGGACGATCAATTCTATATGATGAAGTATCATTTGTTTGACAGAAGTTTTCGAAGAACTGAGGAAAACCAACCGCTGAATGGTGTTCCACCCTCCACCACGACAATGCACGCTCTCGTACACTGGTCCACACAAGAGAGTTTTTGAGCACGCAAAACATCGAATTGAAAGGTCAGTTGCTTTACAGCATTGACTTGACTTCTTTATGTTTCTGTGCATCAAAAATAAACTATGATGTGGACGTTTATCGATGCCTGTAATAGTTCTTGAAGCTTTTAAATAACTCATTTTCGAGGTATCCACTTCTGAGTGGCAAAAGTGTGTCGAACATTTTTTCTATTGAACTTCATGGAGAATATTTTGAAACAGAATATGACCCTGTTCAATGATAAATTACTGTGCGCACAATATAAAAGGCAACCCTCATATGCTACTAACGCAAATATGTATGAAAATGTGAAAAACAAATATTTTATATACGTATGCTTCCTTTCCCATTGTACTCCACCAACCACTTTGAAAAGTAATTTTTATGAACACTTCAAAGCTTTGTTTGATTTTTTTAGTTGTTGAAATTTTGAGCGCTTCTATGCAAAAAGGATTGCATGCGATTGACTTTGAGTGGCATAGCTTGAAGTAGCCCAAACAGAATATTTTTTTGAGTGATTGATGAAGTGGGCGAGAGTGTGCAAACATTTTCAATAATAAAAACAAAAACTGTCTATAGATTATATCAATATATTGAAATGTCTGTATTAAGTCGCGAAAAAATATTGCATATAGAAAATCTGTTCGTTATTAAGCACTTAGACGCAACCGGTGTGGTGTGTCCTTGTCAGCTTATATTGGTTCTTTGGTTTGGATTGGGTTGGGTTGGTGCGGTTTGGGATCGGTTTGGGGTTGTGTATTTTGCCAACCGTTCCATTGTTTGTCGGCTGGCATGGGAGTTACTATTGCTGTTGCTGTTGATACTTTCGCTTGCTTTGCTATATTGTTTTATGTATTTAAAAACCTTTTGCACGAATCATTGAGTTTTCGATTAGATTTTATTGTGCAGTGTGTGAGAATGAGTCTAGCGATTGAGATGGGAGCAACAGCTTTCCAGCAATTTACAAGGTTGTGCGCTGTCAGTAACATGCGTTGCTTTTTTTAGATTTATTAATCACTTAAATACACATATTGTGTATTAAATTGGTTTGATTAAAACGTTTTCAGGTAATTTAAATTGAAAGAGGGCATACAAAATATCATTAGTGTAAGCTTTAGCACAGTTTTAAAGTAAACCAAAGATTTGTATCTGGGTTGTACTGCATAGTGGGCTTATTGAAATTGTCGTTTGATTAATCCTGAGCAAATTAATTGTTCTTAGCTTAAATAATAAAAAAGTGTTCCATACATAAACTCAAAAGGACAGGTGTTTCTTTATGAAGTGGACATGGTTTATCATAGACTTTATCTGATTAGATCATACATTTACGGATGGCCTCGCTTCAGCTTCTGCTTATTTATATATTTATGCTGGCGACATATAAAAACTGCTATCTAAAAGGTCTATTGGTTGTCCTACTCAGTTAGATGAACTACCCTAAGCCTATATGTTGAATGAATCTTAGTACTTTCGTAGGATCCAAACTTCTCAGTTGCTACTTTCTAATAAAGTGATTACCTAGCATCTGCATTCTGCTTCTAGCTAAAGCTTCACATTCAGCAAGTATGTGAAGAGAGGGTCTCCTCTTCGTGGTCACAGAATCTGCATTCGGGTGAGTTATGTTTCCCCAAAACATATAAATACTTATTTAGTCTACTGTTAGCCTATTAGCAGTCCTGTTAGTACTCTTAGTTGGCTCCTACCTAGTTGGAGCATAGTTTTCGATCTGCTCGGGTTGTAATCCCTTTAGAAGTAAGTTTGCTTGTCATGGTCCTTGGCTTGTAGCCCAGTGCTGTTAATTTCCTAAATCCTTCTCCTTGCGAAATGCTTCCGGTGCAGTATAACTCCCGAAACCACAATATGGCTCAGATCCTATCAAAGGCTTTGCCGCTCCTTGTCTGGCAAGCTTGTGTTATGACCCTGCACCCACAGCAGAGAGACTCTGCTATGTTCGCCGAGTTTTTCCAATAGTCCAAATGCTTCAAGTACTAGCTTTGTCCTAACTACGTTAGGGTTAAGTGTCTTCAACGAAGCCTGGCTGTCTGGGAGAATAACAATATCACAGTTGTAATAGTATCTATTTAGGTTGAATTGCGTACATCTGATTATTGCACACATTTCTGTTTGGAAGATACTACTGTGTTTTCCTATTGACTGCCAATAGTGAGTCCTAGGGCCTACAACTTCTAAGCCTGTACCATCGTCCGTCAAGTATGCATCCGTATAACACTTGATGGTGTGTGGTTTAAAGTACGTATGAATTTTCCGACGTACACGATTTTTTGTCGACCCATTTGATGATAAAACTCCGATCAAATATATTGCTCTGTAGCATTTCGTCTCTTGGCATGGACATTAGGTATGCACCCTTCGTTCATATATGGAGACGTTTCTAACAGATCTCTGAGGTAAGTCTGTTTCCATCGATTGATAGTCTTAGTAGTGTTTCTTTTTTTTTTTTTTCTTTGTTTGATTTCCAGACTAGCAACTGTTGCTCATTACGTAATTTTAACGAAACAGAAAACATATAATTTCCTTGAGCAACGAGCTCTGTTAACAGTTAACAAGGTTATATTCACTCTATACGGTTATCAAAATATATGGTGAACAAGATGTTTTTTTTTTTTTTTAAAAGTACCAGTTCTTTAAATACATTTTCCATTGTAATTAGCTGGCGACTTCATTATATTCAGCCGTATTTCCATGTTCACTATCATTTGCCAAGAAGAACTTTAGATTTCATTTAGTTTGCTGTCACTTTCAGTGAAATTTGGTTAGTTATGAAGTATAAATCGAATGTAAAATGATAAACTTTTAACGAAATCGCAAGTTTTAAAAGTTTGTGAAAATGGGATGACGTTTGTATATAATGGTTCGAAGAAGGTGGTGCCCGTATTACAATTCTGCACAATAATATTCTGTAGAAAAATGTACGAAGTTGTAATACTTTTCACTAGCTGCTAAATAATTAATTTCGCCAAACTTCAACTCGGGCCTTACAGCGCTCCCAGTACACTGAACGTGACACACCCATTTATCAAATACATTTGAAGCATTTGACTTTTGATCATATACATTTGACTTTAATAATATATTTTTGAATACTAAAGCCTAAAAATGAGCTTTAGGTTTGCATTCCGATCATGTACGAATGGCGGCCATAGAGCGGCTTAATACCAATTTTGTTTAGATTGGATGGAAACTGAGAGACTAGAAGAATTACATCGTTTAAATTGACTTAACATTCTGTGTATTGCAGGGCACTTCGCCGCTCAGTGGCCTAATGAGAACTCGTAGCTGAACCCGAAAAATTGGTTTCCGTAGCTTAGCATTCTTTTCGAACAAAAAATGTTGTCAATGTTACCTCTTCACATTGATAAATAAGTTCATATTTCTCAATGTTAAAGGAACTTTGAGCCAGCTAAGAGATATGAATATAATGATTACCTTGTGGGTACAGAGTATAAATCTCTCTTAACGAGTTAAAAATTTCTTTAAAAAATTTCTGATACCAATTTCAATTTAATTAGAATATGTAATTCTTCTGTTTCGTCCACAGGAATTTGGAAGCCGTTCCTTAAATAGAGTAAGAAATCTGGAATGAGTAAAAGTTTCTACGACAGCAGAAATGAAAGACTACAATAACTATCGCTGCACAACTTTGCTGTCTTTCCACGTATGCTTATTAGCCATGCAATACTAGTCCGCATATCAGAAGCTTTTTGTAGAAGTTTTCGTTGAAATCTGTTAGGTTTTTGGGAAACCATACCTGTACGCATCATGCTCGAACAGTGCTACAAGTTCCGAACGTCGATATATACAGCATTTGTAGATCTCCAAAGAGTCTTTAGGCAACATCTCTGGAATGTTCTGGAATGTCAATGAAGATAACGAATCTTATAAAATCCATGTATGTTGGCTCTAATTTTCGTGTTCTTTACAACGGATTTCTGTCGTCTCCCTTTAATGTTGCAAATGGTGTTACATAATAACTTATATTATCATCACTCCTTCTCTCTTGGTTGTGCCTGAAGTCATGCGGTTGCCCTTGAGTGGCAGGCAAGCCATACGTACATATATTTATCTGAAGGACCTGTCATATGCAGATAACTTTTTTCTACTGAGCCAAGCCAATATAACACACTGACACAAAAAGGCGAAGAGCAATCGAAGCTGAGTTGAGCACTGCGAATTACTACTAAAACCAAGTTAATCTTGCATCAAGCAATTGAGCACGATATAGAGTGGTAATTGAGGCTCTTAGCTCTACTGGGTTTGCAGGGTGACAGAAGAAGCATCGATGCACTCATATTTTGACGATAAAGTATCACCAATCAGAATCAGAAATTTTTAATTGTTTTTTTTTTAAATTAAATGCCAAATGCCTCATTAATCTTGCGGAACTACTATAAATCTTTCAATGCTGGATTTATATTGATTAACAGCCATGAACTTTTCCAACAAATTAAATGTATTTCGAGGACTTTAACCTCGTATTTGATGCTATAAGCATGTGATATAGTTCACTAAATCATTTTGTTCACACACGAAACTTTAAGTAAATACAACTAAATATATAAAAATTACGTTCTAGCTCAAGAAAAAATAAAATTCAAATAAATTACCTTAAATTAACTAAACCTCATGGCGTTTGTTTCTCTCACGCAATGATTTACAGGCTTCAAATTAAATCAAGGTTGCAAACACTTAATATGCACTAGAATACTGACATAGATACGCATATACAGGATGTTTTTTCAGTGGTTACATTTTCCGACAGAGATTAAACTGTCATAAATTGGTCAGATCTGGCAATGCTCCGAAATTGTGCGCTGGATCTTATAAGATTTCGGTTTACGATCTTATAAGATCCAGCAGATGCAACAATTACCATCGTTTGCAAAGTAAGTGCGTTCAATGGGCTGAAAATCAACTGAAAGTTAATTTTATCGATATATTATGATCAGTGTTGAGGCTCATTTAAATATCTTCACTCAAAATTGCCGCATTTGGAGTGAAGATATTTCAAGAGAAAAAAATCAGTTTGGGATGTTTTAAGTGCCAATGGAACCATTAGTTCCTAGTTCGTTAAAAATGAGACCGGCGGGAACGTTAACGTCAACGGCGAGCGGTATAAAGCCCCAATTAAATGGGATGTTTATTGAAGACACGTTTTGTTCAATAGAACGGCGCCGCATGTCATACAGCGCATCAAACAATCGACTTATTAAAGAAAACATTTGGCTAACGCTTTTTTGGTTTCGAAATGGAGATGGAGATTGTGCGATTTAGCGCTTTTGAATTAGTATTTTATCTGTTATTATGCGAAGTCAACAGCGGTTTATGCGAAAAAAAACAGCAACTTTAGACATCAGAAATTAGAAATCATATTTAAACCCTAATAACGCACATAGTATTTTAATTGAATTCCAGTTCTAGACCTCTAAGAAAACCATCCTTTATATACATAATAAAACAATACAACAACATGCAAAAATACAAAGCATTCCACAAAGGCAAAAGCATTTTCCAACACTGTCAAAACAGTCGCTGCTGGTAACACAGCCAACTGAAGCGTAGAGTGATTAATTGTCATTTCCGGTTTGACAGTTAACACATTTCCTGTCGCGCGTAGTTAATTAGCAAAACCGCTCATATATTTTATATGAAAAAAAAAAAAATTAAAAAAGAAAATAACAGTATAAACACGCCACAGGCAAGCGGAAAGCCACAAAAATTTAAATGCGCAAAACAAAAAACAAAAAAGCTAAGTGAAAGAGCGCTGAGCTGCTGACGTCAATCCTTGGCAAACTGCGTTGTTCCGTCGTTCCATTTTGTTATACGCGATTCGCAATTTGCAAGCACCAAAGAAGTTATGAGATACGCCGCTTCAACCATGAAAGCAAAATGGTGCTAGCGAAAACTAATTTGTACAAACAAGGACATTGGCGGAAAGGGACAAAAAGCTGATAAACTGCAATATGTAAGCGCAGACAGATGCTGGGTATGGTATGTGCGGTATGTGCGGTGCAGTACCAAGAACAAATAAATGTTATGCTTTGAATTGTTGTCGCATTTTTATCTGGAACTGTCAGTCATATCTGCTGACAGTTGTCATGTCAAAAATCTACTCATTTAAGCGTTATTGGAGTAGAGTGTCGCTGACGCTTGATTATGATGACAATATGATAGACAAACAAATGTTAAAACCATGTTCAAATCGCGTATATAAATACTAGGATAAGATAACATCCTACAGAAATTCAAAGAAGAAATGGTGCGTAAGTTGACACGGTTGTATTTAGTATATAAGAGATATTTTGATTGCTTGAACAGACAGATAGAATTACGTGCATGTCCTTACACCATAATGGCTATAATGTTTTAGTCAAACTATTAACTTTGTCTGCGCACAGAGGTCGCAAGCACAGAGACACAGAGACACAGAGACACCATCACCCAGAGCACAAATCATGGCAAATCCAATGACAATAAATGATTAATGATTTTCGTTTACATTTTTGCTGTATGTACGAACCGCCCTCTTGGCATTGACTTACTTATTTTAATGTGTTGGGTCAGCGTTGCGTATACGTAATGTGATATTAGTTCGGTTTGCTTAAGCCTTAAGAGATGAAGCTTCTTTTATTTGCAATTATGGCCTTGTGTGCAGTTTAAAATGATTTTGAAGTCGTTTTTAAAATGTGCGTTGGTATGTAGTATGCTTAATAAGCTTAAAAAGTTTATTTAAAGTAATAAATTGTAGAACATTTCATACTAAATTGAACGAATATGTTATAAACATACGATTAAATTTATTATGCCCTTGTTTCTTTGGGAACAGCGTTTAAAAATGAACAGAAATTTTATTTATTTCAAATTTAAAAACTTGCTGGCCAATTAAATTTGAAATGAACTTGTAGCAGTAGAGTAAATAGAGAGAGAGAGAGAGAGAGTGAGTTTTAATATTTTTTAGATCTTCTCTAAGGTTGAGTACAAATCTACGGACAGATGAACGGATCGGATTGTTTCATCTAGCGTGGCAGACGTAGCTATCGCACAACCAGTTTTTAAGGAGGCATGGTGTTAGCGTTAAACCTGCTGCAAGCAGAGTTAAAATCTTCCATGCTAGATGGAAAAATACCTGACTTACAGTATGCCGAATAGTAAACGAGCGAAGAGAAATAAACTCTATAAATTAAATCTGTGTCTCCTGTAGAGCGAGGGAGAATAACATGCACTCGATCTGAGCTGTTGGGTAACTTTGTGTACCTTGAGTAATAGTTACATTACAGTCTCTATGGTGGAATATGGAAATTATAATGGGCGCCTAGCAGAGAGAATGTCTGTGACTGGTGCTTCGTTATTCAATTGCATCAACAGATTTTTCAGAATGATTTCTTGGTTTCGCTGTGATTGTTAGCGAAACCAATCAGGCAGAATATGGTGAAATGGGTGTGGCTCTTTTTGGTGCATGATATGTGTTTAAAAATGAAAACAAGTATTACTGGTAGTTATTGGTTGTAAGGTCTCTTGTTTCATTATCGAATGTTGGTCCAAAATGTCTTAGTCTTTCCTAGCTTGAAGTGATGTTTCAAGGTGTCATGTCGGTTATATGAAGAAGTTGGGTTGTTTATTTGCAACGATGTTTCAGAAGTGTTTCCTTTTTTGGTTAAGAAAGTTTGAAGGAGAACGGAGTTGTAGATAGATGTGGTCTATAATCTTGAAGAGTACAAGGAAGACACATCTATGTTTCCCTTGAGGTTCAGTCAGATGGTCTAATCTGTACCACGGGTAGGCATATTGCTACTTTATGAAGTCTCCCATTTCTCTTTCGTTACGTTACATACTTTTTTTATACAATTCAAACATAGTATGATTAAAATAGCACGTGAGATAAGTCAGTGAATTTATGAATTTCCCGGGTTCTAACTTTAAATGCAACACTGCTCCTATCAACTAACAACTACTA
This sequence comes from Leucophenga montana, assembly GCA_035044765.1. Taxonomy (NCBI): domain Eukaryota; kingdom Metazoa; phylum Arthropoda; class Insecta; order Diptera; family Drosophilidae; genus Leucophenga; species Leucophenga montana. The sequence continues at coordinate 699,815 of JAWNNQ010000178.1, forward strand.
AAAGACTAATGTAAAATTGTTAGTATTTGTCAGCCATTGAGCGCAGACAGACGAACAGAAATCAGCTGTTAACCAACGCTAATTCGAAATTGTCATATAATTGCCTTTGAGTTCAGTTTCAGCACAGTTCTGCTTTCTGTCCGTCTGTCTGCTTTTCATGTTTGATTTCAATGACTATGGTACACAAACTTAGTATTGCAGATTGGCTAGCACCAATTCAATGTTATTCGAAATTCAAAAAGTCACTGACTTAACAAATTGCCGCCCTATCATCAGTTTGTTACGAATTAAAGGAGACATCGTAGACTCCATAATATTCATATTCTTGATCCGCTCGACCTAGCCATGGTCGTCTGATACAGTCTGTGCATTTTTTTTAAAGTATTTTTTTAGATATGCCGGTTTTTAATGCCGGTACTTAAGTTTCGTTTGCTCCCAGGTTTATGCAGTATACATATTTATATGCCAAGCCAAGTTTTTGGAATAGACTCCATACAAATCCTATACCTACTGTACGGACAACTATTTCGTTACAGGCTTAATCTACTTGAAATATGAAATGGTGGTTTCTTATGTACGAACTATTAACATAAATATGCCGCCCACTTTTAGGGGTAGCTACCAGGTTCTACAAAATATTGTTTGAAATTTGAATTTTCTAGCGATATATCATTCATTTCGATCAGGCTTGCCATTCACACCTAACGCTGGTTCATCATACAACGAGAAACACAAAAATATACCGTTATTTAGGTGAATGGAAAAACTGTACAAAATCAGTATGTTTTTCGTGTTCAACATACCCAAAATATTTTAAAAAAAAAGTGTAAGAGAAGTTGTATATATTTCAGCTAGTGTTATTCTAAGTCTTGTCCCAAGCTTATTTTCGAAATATTAAAAATTAAAAATGAACTGAAGGCGAAATGAGTGTTCAGTTTATGCGCTGCATTTCATTCGAACACTAGTTTTTTCACTAACTCAAAGTTTAAAGCAATAAATGTATGCAAACAAAATAAAGATCTCGATTGTATTATACCCTGCACCAAGAACGTAGTCAGAACAATGTCAAGGGGTGGGGTGGGAGGTGTTTGTGGTTCAGTCAAACCAAATGTAAAATTTCTTAAGAATAATTCTGCTGTAATATTTGAAACGAGTGTGCACGCTGGTTCATGCTGCCATAGTGTAGATAAGCCCTCGAGTTGCACGGAGATTATCGATAAGGGGTCTATTTTAAGAAGCGGAATGAGCTTTGGTGTCTTATGCCGAAAAAACTTAAAAAGTATTAGAAACACAATTTCTGTGCACAACTGGAACCGAATTACTACACTTCACATGAAATTTCAAATCGCTTATCAGCTATAAAAAAAAGAAAAAAAAAATAGTTTTTTGAAAATCCAGCGGGGGTGCTAAAAAAATTAAATTTCAACATTTTTTTTTTTACTTTATTCAATTTGTCATAAAGCATGTCAAAGTATTCACTATTGAAATGCGATAGATATATATAAAATGAAGCACATCGCGCCCTCTTGCTGCTTAATACTACAACAATGCTTTATGTGGACAAGTCTTCTATACATACATAAGACACTTAAATAATAAATGTGCGCTCTGCATGAATTTGGCAAAAACAACATAAACGACAGAGAAATAAATAAAAACATATATATAAACAATATACCACGCACTAATACAGAGTGTCTCAAAGGAAAGTTCACATTTACAAAATCGATAAAAAAAAGTAAGTAGTTTTTATTGAAAACATGTTTATTACATATTAAAATACACACTTTGGGAATTTATTTCTTAAAAATGATATTGTCCAAATGTAAGCCGTTGCGTTCACGGCATTCATTTATTCGAGCACTAAAATTTCCTATGACGGCCCGGCAGATATTCTCCGTGACGGCGGCCATTTCGTGACGGATATTTCCTGTTAATTGTGCCAGGGAAGTCGGTTTATTGCCGTAAACTTTAGATTTGACGTAACCCCACAAGAAAAAGTCCATAGGGGTTAAATCGGGACTTCGTGGAGACCAATTTATATCACCTCTCCTGGAGATCAATTTGCCAGCATAAATTTCATCCTGAGGCTTTAAATAGGGGTGCAGCTTTAAATCTTTGTGTAAAATGCGGAACAATGATAATCTATGCACGTTTAGGTCCGGGTTGTCACGAACAGACTGAGTAACACTTTCTACGTTTTCGAACGTTCTCGAAGACCTTGGACGCCCGGATCCATTTTCCAATGAGTTGAGGGCTTGGCGCATCATTTAAATGACGAACATGTCGAATACAGCAGTATTTTCTACGGGCTACAGTCGCTGAATTACCATTTTTGTAAAACTCACGTACGCACAACGCACGGTCCACTCCCGAGAAACGCTCCAGAGCGACTAAATTCCCAAAAGCTAAGCTACCGATTGACATACCCCCCTGTGAACTTTCTTTTGAGACACCCTGTATAACAGCGACGCATGCTGCTACCATTATTACACTTCGTGACTGAGCATGACTGTATATGCATGTGCATGGAAAGACACACACATAGAGAGAGAGAGAGAGAGAGAGAGAGAGAGAGAGAGAGAGTGAGAGAGAGAGAAAAGGGGAAAACACAGAAGTCATTCACATATGTTTGTTTTTCTCATTTTCTGCTACTTATGTCAGATGTGGCCTCTCTTTCCCTTTCTCTCTCCACCATGACACAGTTAGGATTTGTATGAAGATTTGTGTGATACCTATGCGTTTTTAATGAAATACTGGACCCATTAGGTAAAACGGTGTATGTTGTTTATGTAAATGTATGCAACAGCCAAGATGAGGCATAGTGGGTGCCATAAAGTCTACATTTTCTTGATAAGAATGGCCGTCTGTCTGTCTGTCTATCTGTATTAACGCCAAGATCTCGGAGACTATAAGAGATACAACGTTGATATTTAAATATATTGACTGACATCCAAGTAGTTCCTCTTTGAATAAAGTGGATAACATAAAAGAGCCAATCCCACTTTAGAAACCTACCGTCATATGTATATTTGATGCTGTTGGCCGCATAGGACCGTAAAATATCTAAAAGGCTTGTTAGAGCAGCGCCAGAATTAAACACTTTATATTCGCGACAAATTATGAGTTTATTTGAAAATGTTAATGATAGATTTAGGATTAAGCTAATTAAACTTATTAGAATGTATTTTTTTTTTTTTTTTTGTATGACGAAGACTTCAGTATTAGTCGATGAATAAGATTTTAAACCTACTACTTGCGATTAGGTTATATACCATATTTCAGTGAGATATCTTTTAAACTAACTAAAAACTTCGTACAGAACGGATGAATCTTGGCTTGCTGATTGTACTTTTTTTATGTACTCAAAACGAAATCATAAATTTGCCAGTCTAATGATAAAACTTACATGTTAGTTTTACATAAACATGTTTTAAAACGATGAGTGATTTGTTCTAAATTTTGGAATTTTCTAGGAGCAGTTTTAGTTGATAGCCCGGCAACATTTCCAACTGACAGCAAAATTGAAGTGATGAGTGCTCAGGTCAAATGTATTGTGTTCCATTTGAACTTATAACAGTTGGAACAGTCGTATGATAAGAAAGAACACCTACTTATATGAAAACTCATGAATGTGTAAAGGCTGCTTAAACAAAGTTAGAGGACATTGAGTTTGCTTAATTGTTCATAGATTTTGTCTAATTTTCTCATCAACTAACCTGTTAATCGACTAGGTGTGAATACCTCTAATAATTTCATGATATTTTATATTTGAGCATTTCTTACTAAGTTCATACTAGGCTTTTTTTTTGGGTGTTTCAACAAATACAATATGCCCTACACAAAAATACAAAAATTTATTTGTATGAAATGTATAAAAATTTATATAAAACCTAAAGAACTACCTAACAGATGCCGAAAACTCTTTTGAAAATGCACTTTTGCTAGTGAATACATTTCAGTTTGAAACATTCCACTTGACTTATGGCACGCAATGCCCTTCTGAACTTTTACCAGCACACTTTTAACCGCGTGTCATGAAGCTTTTGTTGCAGCGCAGGAACTATTTCAACTTGATGGATTAATAATTATACCCAAAAGCATCGTAAGCAATGTTGAACCCAAAGAGTAGATATGTGCGTGTGTGTGTGTTAGTTTTTCTAATAATAGATCTGTCTGTGTATGTGTGTGTGAATGCATGCGTATGCTATATTTTATGTGGCAACTGTCCGAGTCGGTTAAACAAAACTAACAAGCTCATTGCCACAATTGAAATAAGCTCGTGTCCCAAATGTGCACATCCGGATATGATGTGCCGCCCTGTGGCGTACATTTTGTTCTACTCAGCTTTGCCACAATTTCCGCTGCTGACTTTGCGCTTGTCAGCGTTGTCAGTCAGCTTACATGGTAGTAGTCACAAACTGTAGTCAGTAGTAGTACTCCTCAGGTGTGCAATGGTTTGCTTTTAGTTCATGTAACTAACTAACTAACGAACTATGTAGCTATGTGTTTTTCTTACTATACTAGTACATCTATAGCGATTGTGGTTTCCATTTTAACCGAACATGCATTTACACTTTGTAAGCACACACACACAAACGCACATCTTTGCATTGTGTTTCTATACATTTTTCAAACAATCTCCATCTTTCTGTTGGGCTTGTCTACATTATTTTATCCAAAGGCATGTCCTTTTGGCTGTTTGAGTTGTAATCCTTTTGTTCTTTGGTTCTTTCTTTCGCTCCTTTGGTTCATTTTTACATGCTCACTTGCACTTTATGTATGTACATGTGCATGGTTGTCCGTCCTTCCCTCGCTCTCCTTCCTAAGTTTTTGGTTCTGTTTCGGCAATTTGGTTTTCGTTGCAAGTCAATTCATCATAGCACAACATGGCGTGTTCAAATTGTTCTTGGTGTGTTAGTTCTACCATAAAATACAAGTATTTCTACATATTATTTATATGGGCGCAGTTTTAGTTTGAGTTGCTTTTCGAGTGTCGAACTTTGCATGTGGCTACAGAGCTTTTGTTTATTTATTTTAAAACATTTTACATGCACAATAGACAATTACTACCTCCTTTAGCAGGCGTTGCTTTTAGTTTTGTTCAAATTTTCAGTGCACGCTCTCCTACGTTTAGTTCTTAAACCAATTTTAGCTTTGCGTGTTTTGTTAATTTGAACTCTGACAAATTAAAAGTTCAGATATCAACTTGCATTTAAATGATTTGGATTTTTTCGTAATGTTATTTAAGTAATTGAATAGTTTAATTTGTAATTTAAATGCTTGGGTTTAATCTAATGGAATTTGAATTTTAAAACAAGCAGAAGTTGATGGCAAACCAATTTTTTAATTATTTTTGGAGCCTATTACAAGCTAATTAGGGAGCCGAATTGGATCCGTTTCTGGAGATTCTGTTGCCACCAAACTCTTCTCTCAAATAATCGATGCTTGCTTCAAAAGTATGGAAGAAGTGGCACTATCCTGTTGAAACCAAAGATCTTTTAAACAGTTCTCACATACTTTTGAAAACAAAAAAATCTTTCAACATGTTGCACTTTCTTTGTTTTTGAAGAAGTATGATCCGATGGTGCCACCAGACCATAAACGGCATCAATGGTAGCTGCTGCATTTACGGTAGCTGATGGATCACGATTGAATTTTTCTCGCACCAAATGCGACAATAGCTGAGCAAAATCTTATAATGAAAAAATGGATCAAGTTTCAACTAGCTTATTGCCTGGCAAGTAGCCAGGCAAATGTCTCAAATCAATTTTATTCTTCTCTTCATTTGGATCTTTAAAAAATGTTGCAAACGAACCAAATAAGTTACAACATGTTGTAAGTAATGATTATTTGGTTCGATACGACCATAGAATCAAATCAAATGAATAGATAATGCCAATGAACGTAGCAAACAGAGCATTCGTGCGATTCAGTTGGTATTCGACACTGTTTGATTCGTTCATCTCTTTCGCACTTTATATTTAAAACCAGGACGTATCACGCCTAGCTGTCTGTTTTTTTTATCCCTTTGTTTTCAGTTGGCAGAATAGAGATAAAATATGTTCTATCTCTGTGCACATTTGTATATACACGCATGTGCAATTGCACCATTTATACATACTAGAGCACAAACCAACAAATTCTTCATACATACATAGTTTTGGTAGACGCCAAGTTGGGAAAACGTGGAGACAGGCGATAGAAAATTTGACTAATGTTTATTTTCCTCGTTTTTGTTTTCTTCTGGCCTAGTTTTCTAATGGCCTAGTTGCAACATGCTTTATGTACTCGTATTTAACTATAATTTGATTAAATTATTCATAAATATTAAAGCCTTTGTTGTCATTGGCTAAAACAACAAACTTCGGCATTAGCATTAAATGAGATTAAGCAAACTCAATTATTTATTTTACACAAGCAGAACATCAATAATGAAAGTAAAATAGTTTTGTAATACATATGTATACATCATGCATAAATATATGAACAACTTCCGCATCCGTAAAATTTATTGCTCTCTCACTCTACGTACTGCGTATGTGGCTCATAAATTTTATTTCCTATTGTGATTTCCGTACACTCGAAATTTATTAAATAAATATTAAGCGCTACAAACTGTTTGACATGCCATGCAGGCATGATTTGTTTCATGGCAGATTTCAACCATTCACTCACACGGCACTTTACGCTTTTACCCGGAAACGTTTCCGTATGCAACTAATTCATTCACCCATTGGCGCCCAGTTTGCTTCGCGTAACTCATTAAATATATTTTGTTTGTTTCAGTTCGCTCGCAGGGTATGGTTAACCCTGCACTAACTGTACATAATTACGAAATTAAATATGGCGTACTTACGTACGAAATGAGCATTTCCGGTTCACAGCACGCGGCTCTGTGTGAAATAAAATGGCGCGTGTGTGAGAAAACCGCTAACAATATTTTTGAAAGAAATTTAATAGTTCAGTTCATTGGTAAAAATCCGGAAAAAGTTTGAGACTCCAACTTTTTTGGCATCATTAATGAAAAATCAAGAAAAATACAAAACTGCAGGGGTTTAGCTTGCTCCCCTTTCATCAAAGTTATATTGAAAAATGCATAATATCGCTTCTATTTCGTTAACTATTGACGGTATGGAAAATTTGTGTTTGCAAAAAAGAAAATTCGAAAAATTTACTTAAAAAATGGATTGCTAAATTTTACAGTATGTGCTACCGTTTTCGAGATAAACGCTATTGAAGAATCTACTCCTTTTGCATTTATTGTTTCATTTCTTGAAAAATGTTCTAATTGGGCCATAGTGTGGTTGAAGATTTGTCTCAATCTGTGTGTCTATTCACCACTTCGTCGGACGAGAGTCCAAAAAGAAAAAAGAGAGTGTGACCAAAAATTCGCGGAAGGCTTTAAAAATTATTCCTAAAATCGGCCAATGAATAGTGTTTCGAATATACGGAAGAAGCGTTGGAAGATGTGTATTTCATTTAATGGGAATTACTTTGAAGGAGACACAGTAAATATCTTTATATTCGTAATTTCGTGGTACTTTTTGACTGAGTGCGTTGGAAAGTTGCATTCTTTACCCAACTTTCAGTCAAAAAATTCTTGACATAAGGATCACTGAAAACGAAGTTATTGACTTCGGTCTGGATGTACTGTAGGAAGACTTTCATATTCAAGGTTCCATTTCCATGTATACCAATGAAGATTTCGGCACATGTTTGATGAATTCACTCACTTCTTCAATATTACTTTTAAACCACTTAAACCATTCACACTGGTACGAGACAAATAAGCTTCACCATAAACTTGATTTATCAAATTAAATATTTTGGTAAAAGTTTTATCAAGATTAAAATAAAACTTAATATTTGCTCTTTGCTTGTAGTTCATTTTTCGACCGATACCACAAACACACTGTCACTTTGAGTGCGATAACTCCGTTTCCAGTTAACCAAATGTCGTGAAGATTTTGATTGGCTTAAGCGATTTTTTTGCATTTTGTTGTTAATGAAGTTGCAACTGCTAAATTTGGTGCAACTTACGTCAATAGTAATAGGTTTAGATTGAACTTGTATAGAATATTGCTCAGAGCCTTATGACACACGAATAATAATTAGCAAATTGTTTACCCCTTTGTTGTACTGTTATTTTAAACACGAAAGAGACTTTGTAAGGGATAGCTATATACATACAGCACCATTTTTCACATTGAGTCGTATAGGTCACACTTGACTTTTGTTTATGTTTCTATTAAAATAAACAGAATCAATAGACGAAATCACTTAAAAAATGCATGCATTGAGTATATTCACCATTTGCGCATGACATGCCAAAGTAATTGGCTTTGCATTATTCATTGTTGCTCTTTTTTCTAGCACTAATTATTATTTTGTGTATAGAGTGACCGAATAGAGAAATGATCCAAAACACCATAAAAATATAGATAAATACACTATTTCTGCCGAACTTTTATTATTTTGTCATTTTTGAGTACAGCATTGCCTTTTCTTTCGCATAGATGCTCATATTAATATTGTATTTCTGTTCATTATTAACCTCTCGGTTTTCGTTTTACTTTTTGATGAAACTATACCTTTAACCTCTCGCACCTGTAGAATTTTTGCCTTGTCTATATTCTGATCTGCATCTGCACTAACAGCAATGATAGTATTCGTGTGTCATACGGCCATCATATATGTATGTTCGAAATGAAGCGCCTTAAACGAGGTACACATTATAGTATAACTTTACTTTCACTTTTCACATACATTACACATGACCGGTTTTTGTATAAAGTAACCATGTAGGATATATGTATACCGTTTTTTATCAATTTTCTATCTAGTTGAAATTTTGCACATACACTTCTTTTTATTGCAGTTGAATATAATACCAAGATTGACCCGCCCACATACAAACCCACCGCCCACTTTTGACTTTTTGTATGAAAAACATTTTTATTGTAGTCAATATCAACTTAATAATTGATATGGTAACTTCTGTTTAACATATACATTAATGGGTGGGACCCGCCCATGGGTGGGACCCGCCCACTGTTTGGGGTAGCCCCCATACAAACCTAATGGCCACTTTTGACTTTTTGTATGAAAACTTCTTTATTGAAGTTAATATTAGGGTTAAATGCAATGTGGTACTCTTTTTATGGTCAGCCGCGTAACGTACATAGACTAACGGGCGTAGTCCGCCCATACAAACCCGCCGTGGAATTTTGTGTCTTCATTTAAGTCAAGATTAGCTTGAAATTTGATTTGATTTATTTTAGTGGACAACGGCTTCATATACATATACAAATGGGCGTGTACCACCCACTTTTTGTGGTAGCCAAAATTTAAACGCCCACTTTTCGTGTGAATGGTGTTAGAGCTTCGGTTCAACCGATAGTTAACGTTTTTTCTTGTTGTTTTGTTTTTTTTATAATTATTTCCCATTCATCTTTTAAATCACAAAATAAAGTTATATAACGGTAAATAACGTTTCAAAATCTCCCAAGTGAATTCATAAAACTAAATTTTACGAATGAAATGCGGGGATTCTAGTATTTCTGTACCACTCTCCCGTATAATTTTTTATGGAATCTGTCATATCTCAAATTGTAAAGTATCATGGCTAAAAGGTTGATTTTTTTTTTTTTTTTTTGGAAAGGTGTAGAGAAGCAGTGCACAATATATATTCTTTCCAAGTCAGTAAAGAGTTTAACCATCTTGATACATAAAGCGCATGTTATAATTTGCAAGCTGTTTATGCAGTTACAGAGTTAAAGAAAGCGGCTTACTGCTTTCAAATTAATCGGGGTGTCACGGAAAACTCTTTCGTCTCAAAGTTTTATGGACATTTGGACATTTAGTGTAGGGCTGATACATAGCAGGTGCGTGCCCAAGGCCAGACACACCGACACGAACTGAGAAACAGTAAAATTTTAACAAAAAAAACGTAAAGAGAGCGACTGTATACAGTATACAAAGGTGGAGCACACCAATACATGCTCACTTTTTACCGCTCTTTTTCTGTGAGGCACTGAATTAGAGGCGCAAGCGTTTTCCGTGACACTTGGCTACTTTGAAGCCAAAAGGGTGACCATTGGTTGAATTCTAGTATTACTAAGTAGGCTAAACAATTGTTGAGTGCTATGAAGACTTTAAAATAGTTTAGAACTGAATTTGTTTTTTCTTTTATTACTGCTACTATAAAATGCTTGAGAGCTATCAAATATCAAGTTACACGCACGTGTAACAGTGCGGTACCTAGAGAGTCTATACCGTAAGTTTAGTAAGCCCAAGTCACCTCTAGATAGATAACTTTTCTCTTCAACAGACATAGAGATAGACACGGCAAACAAACTCAATATAGCCTGTTTTTTTTCCTCTTTCAATTGACCCTGTATAATAATACTTGAAACTTGAATTTAATTCTCAAAATGAAAATAGTTTCACCATTTTTTTTTGTTTTTGGTTCTCTCTAATCTGTCAATGTCTCATTTAGCAGTTGTTCATTTAATCCTTCAGCTTTCATTTCATTTGTTTGCTTAGTGTGCAATTTAAGCAAAATGAATTTCAACAGGCTGAACTGCCTTGCATGTTCCATATCCTTTGGCACACCTTGGTTTTACTTCTGGTTTTGTATTCCATTTCGGCTTTCTTTTTTTTTCTTCTTTTTTTTTGCACGCTGTTGAATTCATCTATTTGTCCATCTGACCTTCTGTTGTTTGTATTGTAATAAAAAGAAAATATACAACAAAAAAGAAAGAAAATAATAATGAAAATGAGAATGAAAATTGTAGTTGGCAACTTTCGCACATTGTTTGGTTTGTTGTTCATACTCGTTGGGATTTTGTTTGTTCGTCCAGCATAATTAAAATGTGATTATGAGCATACAATGAGTTGTTATTTTTCGCTTTTAACATAATTTCTGCACATTAGAGACCAACAGGGCAGCACTGCAAATTAGAATGAAAAAAGTATGGAAGATTTTAGCTAGAATGTTTGCGGTGCGTATACCCGTACGTAATATTATAGTAACCTTGGATATTTTATAGCACAACTGCAGCATGAAATTATATGCCGGATTTGAATACAAAACAGAAAATTAGAGAATTATATTGCATTTGACAGTTTTAAGTTTAAATTTGATGATGTGATGTGCTTACGATCTGCAATGGAAGATACTTTCAAATGAGTAGTTATTTAAGCTTTTGACCATGCCACAAATTAACTTCATAGATAACATACAAAGGAATACAGAAGCTGCAGTATGTATGGCAGGAGCACTTGTTTTTTGTACACTTAACGCTAGTTTCTAAGCCCTTTTGCGAGCATTTTAAGGTGCCGTACTATGATAAGCTGCTCTCTTTTTTCTATCTTAATTTGCTATTCAGGCTAAGCAGGAATGACATAAAAAGTCTACGGAAAGATGTCTGCGACATAAAGCCAGTTATGCCCATTAGATACGATCGAAAGTAGTTACTGTTAACTAGATATGAAAAATTATATGTAGAGAAAAAATCTTCGGAAAATAGAAATTTAGGAATATTTCTTGTATTTCAGTATTTAGTTCTAAGGACTTCACACAGTAGCTACATCGAAACTATTTACTTTGTTGCTTAAATATAAGCTCTATAATGTGAATCTTCCTATAGAGCACGACAGAGACACCGAATATTTTGTTGTCTATTCTTCCAACTGAAAGAAAAAGAACCGAAAGAAGCACAAAAGAGAGCAGCTATGCGGAATGCGCTACATTATTATATTATTCTACCGTTAAAGTACATAGAAATAAATAAATAAGGAACTGGTCAAAACAAACTCATTTTTTTCATTGTGTTTACAGCGGCGCCAAACTGACGTCACATAGACTTTTTTGTTGTTATTTTTTGAAAAATTGAGAAAGCTGAGGGAGGGAGAATGCTCAGCCCCTTATGAGGGCGTTATCTGGTTTTTTATCAATCTTGGAAGCAATACAAAATTACATTCGTTGTCAGCTATTTTGAAAACTGGTTCAGTGAAAACTTTGGACTAGCCAGCGCGCTCCCCAGATCCAAGCACTTTACAAAACATATGTCACATACTAACTCGGCGTGTGTAAAGCCAAAATTAAAATTATGATTTCTTTAGAGAGTTAAAGAATGGAAAAACTCGACCAAAATCTTCTGTCCAACTTAAAATGAACTGATAAAAGGACAAGGAGATTTTATTTAATATAGAAATAAAATTTTAAAACATTATATACACCTATATTTTCATCCATCTATCTACGTATCTACTCAACTATTTACCTGTTTATCTATTTATCTGTGTATTCTTGTATCTGTTTATCTATTATCTATTCACTTGTTTATATAATTAACTGTTTATCTATTTATCTATCTGTTTATACTTTCAGTATATATCTATTTATACTACCTACTTACTTACCTATTTATCTATTTAACTGTTTATCTACAATATTTATCTATTTTCCTATATATATACTTAAACTTTAATATTTTTTGTCAATCTGCTCAGCCTTAATCAAGAGCCTAACTGCTTCAACCAAGATCAATCGGCTCTATTTTCCTATTTCAAAATTCTAAACCATACCTTTGTATTTCTTTGCTATAATATAATATAATATAATTATACACTTTAAACTAATTACAATAAATTCGAAGAAAACTAGAAGCATATCCTTCCAACTGTCTAACTTACATCACTGAACTTTGTATGCATCCTTACGCAAAATATTTCTCCAACTCTTTACACACAATTTTTTATGATATATATGTATATCTATATATACTCTATAATCACTTTAACTCCAGCACTTTGTTCGTGTCATCTCAAAAACACAACCGCACATTTAATCAAATTTTCACAAAATGAAAAATACTCACAGCCAAAATCAAGAAAACACAACAAAATTTGCTACAAGAAATCGCTATAAGCCAGCCAGGACTTCAAGGCTTCTTTGCCATCAACTTGCGCACTTTCTTTGAAAAATCAGGTGCGCAAATTGAAATCAGATGCGACAATATTTCGTTATCAACGTCAAAAGTGATTGAAAGCGCAGAAAATGCTTATGAATCGGTGGTGAGAAGGTTAAGCAGCAACAGCAGCGGCAGTGCCAGTATGTGAAGGCGTCATAAGGTTGTATCATATATATGGAGTCTGTGACATTTTACAAATGCGAGCAATAAAATTAACTTAAATAACATTTATCGAGCGTATCAAATTTCAAAACAACAACAACGATGACAGCGCAATGTGAACATATCGAGGACAGAAGCCATATGCGAATCAAACATTTAAATTGTATGAGTTCACGTGAGTGTGTGTGTGTGTATGTAGGAATATTTGCCAGTCATCAAAGCCTTATGAAATTAAATGCGCAAAATTACGCCCACATTGGCAGGAGTAGTTAACTACATCAGTGTTATTTATTGATGAGTGGGCGGCGGGCGGTTGAACGGTCGAAGGCAGCAAAGTGTAGAAGGTGTTTACTTTTAATTTTTTTTTTAATGCTTTTCAAAATTTCAGATATGAATTCCGCGTAATTTGTGGTAAATTTCAAACATATGTACATGAACACAAAGAGATAAGCGGGCCTACATATAATACAGGGCTGGAAGAAACAGAATTCAGTAAATGGGCCTTTCGTTGCTTTAAACAAATTATTTGACATCAGCTTTTGAATACAATGCAAAAAGCAGCTATTTTGGGTCGTAATTTGGCGATGAGTTCGACAATGGTCTTCTGGTATAAACTTTAGTTATAAATAACCTGGTGGAGTTAAATCCGAATAACGAAGAGGCCAGTCCAAATCAACATACTGTGACACAACGTGCCTCGGGAACTTGCGCTGCAATAACTTGCATCACAGCGGCACTAAACGGTTAATCCAATTTTCCATACACTTTGTATACGCTTAGGCCGGCATAGCCTTTAGTTCCTTCAGCGAAGTTCTTTTTATGTCCTCAATCGACTCATGATGCGTTCACCTGAGCGGATATTTAAGTTTCGGGAATAGAAACAAATCACAGGGTGCCAAATCTGTGGTGGTGATTGTGCGATGACTTTTGTTTATTGTTTGTTCAAAAACTTCGTCACAATCAACGTACGAGTCTGGCGGCGACGCGTTCTCATACCCAAAACATCAACCAAAATGTGTTGAGTTGATCCATAAGAGATGTTGAGTGTCTCTTCTATCTTACCAAGGCCAACACGACGATTTTCTGTCGTTAACAGGGGTGGTTGGATGAATAGCATGAGACAAGTTTTCTACGATTTCACGACACTCACTGAATGCTTTATGCCACTCCAATACTTGCGTTCACGATAGAGTAGAGTCCTCAAAACACTTTTGTAACATTTTGAATGATTCCGTTGCCGTTAACCCATATTTTGGGGTAAGCCTATACAAATCGACAGCTCACTTTCACTTATTTATATGAAAAACGTCAATTTAAACTTGAAATTCGATATGGTGACATCTTATAGATGGTCGCTTCATATACATCTACTAGTGGGCGTGTACCGTCCACTTTTTGGAATAACTCCTATTTAAACCTCCACGTTTATGTTTTTCAATACGATTTAAAATTTCTTGTGATTGGTATTAATGAATGGTTGATGGTTAAAATGACATTTTTGTTGAGAAAATCGGCAATAAGTGTCGACCGATGAGATGGCGCATTATCGTGCAACAGGCGCCAACTCCCTGGTACACGGTATTGTGGTCGAACACGACGAATACGCGACAGAAGACGCTTCATAACACCAAGATAAAATACAGCATTAACCGTTTGGCCAGGTGGGTCGAGCTATACAATGCCCTCGGAATCGTAGAAACAAATCAACATTGTCTTGACTTTTGACTTCTCAAGACGACTTTTCTTCGGTTTTGGTTCGTCTGGATGCTTCCATTCGGCACTTTCACGTTTGGTTTCGGCATCATATTGAAAGCACCACGTCTCATCACTAGTCACAATGGAATACTTGAAGTTTTCGTCCTTTCTCGACTCTTTAATCAAGTCTTTAGAATGTTGGATTCGGAGCAATTTCTGGTCGTCAGTCAATTTTTGCGGTACAAACTGAACACAGCTTCCGTAGACCTAATTTCTCCATCAAATTGCGATGAATCGAATCTTTGGGAATATTTAATTCCATTTTCATATAACGCAACGAAGATTTCGGATCATTTTGTATGAATTCCCGCACTTTTTCAATGTCTTTTCGATCACCACTGATTTTGGCCTGCCTGACTTTTCATCGTCACAGAGGTCTTCACGACCTTCTTGAAAACGTTTAAACCACTCGTGAACATTGCTACGGGATAGACAATTGTCACCATAAAATCATTTCATCATTTGGAACGTTTCGGTGAATGTTTTACCAAACCACAAAACCACGCGCTGGCACTCCAAAGTCCTGGTCAAATGTGCGCGGCAAATAGTGTGGCTTTGCGTTTTTCTAACTTCATAGTTGTGAGGCATGCCGTTAAATCACACTTTTCCTTGATTTTTGGCAAGGATTCGTTAAAGTTTGACGTTTTTTTTTTTTTAATATGTATCCTTCCCGCATTACTAAGTACCCTGTGTGTGCGGGCTTTCATGTTTTTCCATATTTAGACTCATTACTTAAGAATATGCAGGTTTGTGTAAAATTATTTCCCGTAGGAACTCAATTGCCATATATGAGTTTTTGGAATGTATGCTGAGCTACTTCAGACAATTGATAGCTTTTTCCTTCTCGCAAAGGTAATCGGTTTTGTATTAAAGTCCTCATCGTCTTCATCATCATCATCGTTCTCGGGTATACTCATATGTTGTACATTTGCGGACTCCACAAGTTTCGGCATTGCTTTTTGAGTCGATGCCATATCTTCTTTTACAACTGTTGACAGTGACCCAACCATATTGTAAATTGCGTGGCGACGGTCGGAATCATTCACTTGATCCTGGAGCATTGCAATGCAAAAACCCAATGTATTGTTTGCCAACGGAAAGAAATTAGCATTACCAACAGCCCGCGCTACCAATGTCGGATATTGTGTCAATGGTTTTCGTACGTAGTACTATTATATCCACATCCGCTGACTTTATCAGATATATTTGCAAAACGGAAATAAGCTGTTCGAAATATGTTCCTTACCGGCGGTGGCAGCTGCAGATACAACATTCAATGCTAACCCACGTAGTCGCACCGTAATTTTTTTAGTTTGTAGAAGGAATAACATAGTTGAGAACTTCGAGAATAGCTTATGTTGGTTTGTGTATGCGTCAACAACTCAGAATGTTCTGCACCGATTGAGCTCAAATTTTAGCACGATGTGTAACCTGCATCAAAGATGGTTTTAATCTATTTTTCGCATCAGTCACATACCTGCGACCGCGAGAAAACAGTTTTTTTTTTTTATTTCTGTATTTATAGGCCGAAAACAACTGATTTTTCTTATTTTATTTCGTAAAATTTATATTCACAGTTTAAAATATTATTATATATTTTATTTATTCGAAATAATGCCTCGCAGAAGACGACTTTCGAATATGACTGAGGAAGAGCGGGCACCCGTACGAGAGAGGAACAGACTAAGCACCATCCAGATACGTAACGTGGAACCAGCAGAAAGACGAGCAGCCAGGCTTGAGGAGGTACAATTGCGAGGATGTCAGTCGCGTTCTGCAGCAACAGATTTGGTTCGTTCTCAACGGAATGAACGCGAAAGGGTGATGATAGCTGAAATACGAACCCAAAGAACAGCTGAACTGAATCTGCAATACAATCGTCTTCCGTTCCGGTACAAACCAGCTGTTGATTGTAGTTCAAGTCGGCATGTTGTCATTGGATAGATGAGTTATGTCTTTATCTATTGCCAGGCTAGAGTGAAAGGAAGGTAGGTTGGTTGAAGGGGGAGGGGAATAAGTGGTATGGGGCGTGGTGGTAGGGGCAGGAGAGGTAGGGGGAAGGGTGGTAGAGGGAAGTAGAGGTAAAGGGAAGGGTGGTAGAGTGAAGGAGAGGTAGGGGAACGCGCCGGGTTCCTTTTAAAAAGAAGAATAGGTACGGGAATGGGGAAAGGGGGAAGGAAAAGGTGAGTGTTGGGAAAGGGGAAGAGGGGCAAGGGGAATAGTGGTAGGGCAATGGAAAGTAGGGTATGTGATCATAGGGAAGGAGGGGGAATGACAGCAATGCGTTGTGTACCAATTAAGATAGAGGGATGAAATGTTGTACACATGTGAATTGGATCGAAGGGGGCAGGGAAGTGGTTGGTAAAGTAAGGAGAGGTAGCGCATGGGGGCATAGGAGTGGGGGCAGCGTAAGTGGTGGTTGTAGAAGGGGTGGAAGGGACAGGAGAAGAGGGGTAGGAGAATTGGAGCTAGAGTAAAGGGGCATGGGGAAGGTGTGGAAGAGAGAAGGTGGTACTGGGGGAAGGAGAGGGTACAGTTAGTATATATATATACATATATATATATATATATTTCGTGGTTTTCTCTAAATAGAAGTTACAGCCATTTCTAGTTTTTCACTCAATACAGCCCTGTATCGTTAGCTGTGTTTGTATATCTGACTGGCTATCTGTATCTATATACTCAGTGTGCATGTGTTTGCATATTGCTCAGACATTTACAAAATATAAAATATCGATAACGACAAATCGTCGTCGTTGTTGACGTTGATGTCATTATGGTTGTTGCTCTGTCGCTCATACTATGCGACTACGGTTGCCAATCATAAATAAAATGTCGGTTTGAGTTAATATGACCTCGAGTTGATAGCCTATACCAAAACAAACACGACACACATACACATTTGCACATTTGCATATCTGCATATCTGCATATGCAAATTTTTGTGTCAACAGATTGACATAATATTCTATTGGATGCGGTGATATCAGCATATTTAATTTGCATCTACATACTAAGTATAATAATATCTAAGTATATAAATATGAGGATTTCTGTTTATAAACCTATGAACTTTCATATAAATTGCTGCATTGCTAATCATCGTATGCTGCCTGCTATAACAAGTAACTGAAGTATTTTCTCAAGTATTGCTCCGAGTGGATGTCCAATTAATTTGAATCTACACGTATATACATAGCATATACAAGTATTTCTGCTGACAACAGCCAGCCAAATGTACTTAAACTATGTCACAGAATTTTAAAGTATTTGCAAATTTTGCAGCACTTTCAATTATGCTCAAGCTCAATTTTGTAAAGCATTGCAGAAAAGTGGTTTACCCGAGTCATCATTAATTATACAAATACACGTAAATGAGATTCCGGTGCAGAGCATCATGAAATTCTGTGTTTCTCCTATGAATTGAACGAGACACAAAGCGCAAAGCAACAAAAACAACGAAAAGTATTTTAGCTCGGTAATTAGATTTTGTAGTCTTAAATAAGTTTAGAGATGCGTTGCAGCAGCAGCAGCAGCAGCAGCAACAGAAGAGATCAAGTCGCACTATTTCCTGCTTTCAAATCAAAATACGCCAGAAGCGTTGCCAGCGGAAGATGCTAAATTTCCACGAATTTCGCGAATTGTCGAAAATATTTGCTGCATAAATTTGTTGTTCAAATAAGTTACACTTGAAGTTTTGTATCTTATAGAGTAACTACTCTGTATGTTAAGTTCGAGTATTAATTTACTTTGTTCAGTGCGACAATCTGTAAATCTGTTAAATAAAATATTGCCTTAGTTTTATATTTAAAAATGGTGATTGTTTTATATGATAGCTTTGAAGTCTTTATATTGAACTAGAGCATTTGTTATAGGTTTTCTTGTTCAATTTTCTATTTCATTTCATATAAAACATGCGCCAGTGCAAACAGATCTCTAAACCGCAATGAAAGGAAAGCAATGATGCAACTATTCTATATGTGCAGAGAGAGTGAGAGAGAGAGAGTTGAAACAAAACATGTGTGTGTATGTATTTCATGTAAAGCATGTACGTGTATTTATTTTTTCGTTGCGTGTGAAGCTTTTTGTGGCCCTGTATACCAAAAGTATTCAAATGTTTTTAAAAAAATATACTGTAATTCAGCTTCCGCTACAGTTACAGTAAAAGCACTCAATCCCTACTAAGCATGAGTAGAACAGATGTATCAATTTTAACAGCAGTAATAACAGAGCACTCTGGCATAGGCCAGCATGCCAGGAGACTTTCTGGTGGCTTTCTCATAAGCAGAAGCTGTGATAACTGCGAGGAATCCGAAGCTGTCCATCGCCGGACTAGCCAAGAGAAGATTTATGCACCAGTGGGACTATTTCCTAAATGACATATCTGAAACTTTTAAGCAAGTAAAGGTAACAAATGTAGCGAAATATGTAAAAATGTATAGGGTTCGAGTCTCAAAGGAGATTCATGTGGTATCACAACGGAACGTGTGCCACCTAAGTGCTGGGTGAGCGATTGTAACTCACCCAACCATTGTAATCTAACCTAAACTTGGCTACCGTTGTGTTGAAAATTGCTTTCTTTTTGCACCAGAGCACATCGGGCTTAGCAGCAAACACGTTAGAGTGGTGTTTGTCATATTACTCCTTGTCTCTCTCTCTCTCTCTCACTCTCTCTTACATTGTACGCATGTATCACTCAGTTGACTGCATATAATGAAAGAGACGATACGCAGCGTTTAGCTTGTGCCGTTATTAGATAAGTGCGTGTCCTGATCGATAGTGTGGAGAGAAAGGGAATGAGAGAATGGCAGCGTACCTGTGCAGATCAATTGTGTTGCATTGCAATATTGACACAAAGCAGGAATATACATATGTATTAGTAAGAGTACTAATTTTAAAGTGCGAACGTGCTTAAAAGTAAAACATTTATGTAAAGGTATTGGTATATTTTAGTACATTTCAATATAAAATTTAATTTTTAAGAAGTACAATTGCTTTTAATGCTTTTAATTGTGTAAAATTCTACACTATTTTCTTTTTTCCTGTGACAGCTCAACTTTTTTTGTAAATCGATTTTTATCGAAATCATTCATTTAAATTTGCACCTTAATGCATATCAAAATTAAGCAAATGTTTCGAATTTTAAATAGTTATAGTTACAACAGCACAAAATGGGCCACTAAGGCGTACTATAAGTCGCACCACAACCGTCTGTGCTACTTATTTACTTTTAATGAATGAATGAAAACTTGATACTTTCTTTTTACATACACATCAACATATACATATAAATACATACTATATATATATATATATATATAGTATGTACTTATACGGATAAAGATACAAAAAAAGGATACAAAAATCAAAAGAACGCAAGCTGAACTTTAGCCTTTTTGTATCATTTGCGCCATTTTGTTTTGGCTATTTTGCTTTGCGCTGCTTAACTTAAGCAAACAACTGCAAAATCAAAACAAAATTTCAGTCGAAGGCAGAAAACCGTCGTCGAACGCAGAAAAGTATGCTACACAAAATATTCGTCTAAATGTACGCCTACAAATGCTTAAAAGGCTGCTACAAAACTTATATACAAAAATATGCTTGTAAATAAAATTCTTAAGCAATAGAAAGAGACATATAGAAAGAGAGAGAGAGAGAGAGAGAGAGAGAGAGTTCGCAAGCGAGAAATTACACAAAAATCGAGGGCAATTTTATAAGTCAGTGCGTTTTTTGAAGTTGGAATTTTCTTAAATTGAGTGTAGTGCCTGAATTTTCGAATTGTATTAATTTGAAGCTAGTCCCCGAAATAAGCAATCTGCATCATTAAGTTTGTGTCTACCAGACATGGAAGACAGACAGACGGACATAAAGCAGTTCGGTGCCAAAATTATACTGTTTGATGTTGCTTAACCGTAGTAGTATTTTCTAGTTTTTGCGTCGTTTCGGATACGTGTTTGAAATTTGAAGCCTTTGCAGTACATCAGCGATCAAGCAGTAGGCAAAAAAAGAGTGGATTTCTTTGATCGGAACGCTGCGTTAAGCTTTTCTTTTCTGTCCATTTGTTTGACTTTCATAACTGCTTTCAATGGCACTAAAACACAAACTTAATGATGCGTATTGCTTAAAATTTGAACAATTATTAACAGATAATAGTTGGTAATACACAATACATTAAAAAACTCACTGACTTATCAAATTGCCCTCGTAATAATACAAGTTACAAATAGGTTGTTGTGAAACACTATCTAATTCCCAAATAAAGGTTAAAATAACTGTTTTGTATGCGTTCAAAGCTATAAATAAAATACATTAAAGGCTTTTAGCATTTGTTTTTTTTTTATGTATTTTTTGACTTTTGTGGCGAACAATTTATACGATAAAAATATTGCGAGCACCAAGGAAAAAAAATGATACAAGCTAGTCTATGTCACAAATATATGCAACTATCTATTCGACAGCAATTTACATGCATTTCGTTATGTTTTTCTTTTCGAAAATTTATTAACAATTAACATAAAGATGACTTGGCGTATATACATATATCGATCCAACTTCCGTTTAAGACGTCGAAGTATATACAACCCCAAGTTACATTGAGTAAATGAGTGAATGACTGGTTGCCTGACTGCCTGTCTGCCACACTGACGACTGCCATATCAAAAATAACATGAAAATCAAATAAACAAATGTAACTCAAGTCGAGTATAAATAAGCGTCTGTAACGCATATAAACATGCTCTGATATATTCGTAGTAGTACTCGTACATTCAGTGCGAATGAATTGGCTGAGCATGAAGTGAAATGAAATCAATGGTTATAAAACTAAATGAAGATGTTAGCGTAATAAAAACAGAATGTAAAAGTTTTGTTTGTGGTTTTTGCGGTTCGAATAGAACGACGAAAAAATACCCTAAACGTTTGTGAAGTTTTTAGAATATTGGTGTAAACAAGGCAAGCTTTGTAAGCGATTTTGTGATATACTCAAAATATATAAAATTGGAATAGTTCTGCTTAAATTTTTAGCTTAAAAAATCGTTCAACATTAATACAGTGTGTGAAAGAGAGCTGCACTTTCAAGCATGCAACAGATACAGCATATTTGAAGAAGTGAACGTGTTTACTATTGGTTATGTTGAAATTCATATGATACACAATGGTACACTTTTCCTAAAAAGCATGTCTTAAGTAGCTAAAATTTGCAATGTGCGGCCTGTAGACTGATGAGAACTTCGTAGCTTAGTTCGAAACACTTGTATCTGCGGCTAAAACATGTTTCTGTGTAAGAAAAAGTTTTTATTATTCTCTTTTCGCATTGAGAAATATATGCCAACAATTTTTGACAATGTAAAAATTACTTTGAGCCAGCTGAATTTCATCTTTATAT
This sequence comes from Leucophenga montana, assembly GCA_035044765.1. Lineage (NCBI taxonomy): Eukaryota > Metazoa > Arthropoda > Insecta > Diptera > Drosophilidae > Leucophenga > Leucophenga montana. The sequence continues at coordinate 722,096 of JAWNNQ010000178.1, forward strand.
AAAATTCTGGTGTTTGTGTGTTCGAATTATTCTCATTCTAAACGGTTTGACTGATTTTGATGATTTTTCTGTTGTTGTTGTTGTTGTATTTTTGAGTTCACGTTGATGGTTAGATGTAGATGGATAGATGTAGACATTTTTTCGATTTTTTTTTTTATAATTCACAATCAGTTAATGCTTACTGTTGTTGTATTTTTTTCTATAATTTCTTAATTATAAAGTCAAGTCGTAGTATATTCTAAAAATTAATATAAAATAAATCAAATATTCGCTTTTCTGCGTTTATCATATTAAATACACGGAATAGTCATGCTGTGGGGAACATCAAACTATCAAGCGAACAATGGGCGCATAATGCAGACGCACGAGACCGGGTGGCAAACGTACTTGTACGTGCCAACGAAAGAGCAACGCAACAATCGCCTTCAAACAAATAAAGTTTTCAAAGAAAAAAAAAAAATGAAAAGTTAACCGGAAAATTCGAAAATTAACTGAAAGACTTTTTCTGTGGAATTTTTCTATACTCAAAACCATAACTCACGACTCGAACGATGGATAAGTGTAGTTATTTTATGAACCCGCACACATGACTATTTAAGGCAAACACATGAACGCAAGACGATTTTGTAGCTATCAGCTTTTTGTCGTCTACTCAGAGTAGCAGACGTGGTTAAAATGTTTGTGCTGTGTGTTTTTCAATAATTTAGTAAATGCGTTAATTCATCTAATCTTCATAATCTTCATTCTGATATATGAGCTATATTATTGTAAAGTTTCATTAAAATCCATTCAGTAGTTTTTGCGTGATGGAGTAACAAACATTCGCACATCTATAAAAAACTTTCGCATTTATAATATTAGTAGGCTACATAATATATAGGTGCAAAACCTTGACTTAATATATGAAACACTATATCATGTAAATGTCCAATTCAGGATCTAATGCAACAGTCGAGCTTTTGAGGTAATTTTTGGCACTTTTTTACACATTTCGAGCGGTATTTCAGCCATAACTTGATTTTAAGGTGTTTTAAGGTTACCAAAACGTCAAGCTTCTCGCACTGATTGCGCATTAAAAAGAAAGTATTCAATAATCCAAATTTTAAGTCTGTATCTCTTAAATTCTATAAGATCTCATTCTTTAAACAGACGGTTGGACGAACGTACAAACAATTCCATGTTGACTCAGCTTCCGATGCTGATCAAGAATATATACAGAGGTTTGCGCTCGAAGTGTTACCAACTACACGCTGCTGTAGCAATCAAACGGCTAACGACAGCATGCTCTTGCTTTGTCAGGCGTCAGTCTGTTATATTGTTTACAAACCTAAAAAAAAAGTTAACGAAATTGAATTGAAACACAACAGTGTTATTGCTTTGTAGTTGGCTGGAAGATCGCCACCAGCAATTGTTAATGAGCTACGTCATTAACGTGTGAAAAAAATGTTTGTGTATCTTTTTAATTAACAGATATGTTTGAACGATAACGAATGAGAGCTCTGCAGTTTTGAAACCTCGATTTCAGATTGGGGAGGTCGGATTTTATATATAGTGTATATTAACAAATCCTTAAGCATGGTGTCAAGAACTTTTTAAAGGTGTACAGTAATCTGAGTTGATCGAGTGAGACAATAGTGAACACCGAAAACGAGAAAATTGATATTTATGCGAACCAAAACGTTTGGACTTCTTTTACATTATAACTTTCCCAGACTTTTAGTGAGCTTTTCTATATACTACATGGCTTCCTATACTACATGAGGCCTTTGATGATGCCTCTTGTGCCAAATATACACGGTGTGATTTAAAAATAACAGATTTTTTTAGTTATCAAGCATGGTATTATGTTTCAAAGCTAATATTTATTCAAAATACGATCCATTTAACGCAATACAAAGTTTGGAACGCTGAACCAATTTATCCATAGACTTTTTAAACCCAATTTTTGGCATGTTCTTTAGCACCTGTGTCACGGCTGTTTGTATGGCTGGAATGTCATCGTAAAAAGCTCCTTTCATTGCAGTTTTCATTTTTGAGCAGAGAAAAAAATGGCACGGTGATAGATCAGGCGAATACGGATTGTGATCGATGAGACAAATGTGTTTTTTCATTATCATGCAATAGAAGCAGCTGCTACCGTTAAAATATTCGGGCCTAACACGTAGAACTCTCGACCACAAACGATGTAGAAATTGTAAATAATATTGACAGTAAATAATCCATTGACAGTTTGACCTTCTGGAACAAATTCCTTCTGAACAATATTCTTGGAAGCATAGAAAGTTATCAACATTATCTTAATTCTTCACTTCTTCTGACTTCCATTCTGCAGATTGTCGCTTAGTTTCAGGATCAATATGTTTCATCATCAGCTATGACCGAATCCAGAATAATATGAATTGTTTTCAGCTGTTCAAATGATATCTTTGTAATGCTCTACACGAGCGATGTGTTTATCATCACTTAACTGATGTGGAACAAAACGTGCACATACCTTTCTTTTACCCAAATCTTCAGTTAATATTTTGTAGATTATACAGTAAGATGAGTTTAGTTCTTCTGCCAGCATTCTCGCAGTGAAATTTGCATCGATAGCGTTTATTTCACTTACTTTTTCCACTAACTCAGCATGAATAACTGCTTCAGTTCGTCCAGGTCTTGGATCTTCATTTAAAACGTGATGATTTGACCGTTTTTAAATCGTGTAAACCACGTGTAAACTTGAGTACGACTTATACAACCATAATCATAAAATTTTTTTTTACCAATTCGTAAGTCTCAGCAAATTTTTAACCGAGTTTAAAGCCAAATTTAATATTTGCTCTTTTGTTTTTAGGACAGAACTACAAAAATTGCTCTTATTAAAACATTTGTCATTTTGTAATCTGTCAAACGATTTGCATGAACTAAGCTGCTTTCGAAAGAAGAAAAATGTACCTTTCTAGCACTACCAACATTTTGGAGATGGCGCTACGTTTTCCATGTTTTAAATTAAAAGTTCGGTTATTTTTAGATCATATCATACTTTAGCTTTTATATACATATATAACTTGGCTTTTAATTCTATTCTATGCTTTCGATAGAAAGTGGTTCTTGACCAGGTCACCTATACTGATATGGGCTATGTATATATGAATAACTTTAAGAAAATTAAATTATATGAAAGTTAAATTATTACATGTTCTAGAAACGTGAAAACCAATCGAAAATATTGTATCGAATGTTGAGTACAAAAAACCACAAGTTAAAGCAAGCAATGAGAAAAAAAAATGCGTGGAAATACGCATTTCCACGCGTTTCCACTTCGGATGAGTTTTTCCCACATTGCGCTGGCAATTTTCTTCATTTTTGTTGTTGTATTTTTTGCTTACTTTTATTTTATTGCCGGCCTTTGGCTATGTGAGAATGTTTCAGCGTGAATGTTTTTCTTCTTGTTTTTTTTTTTGTTTTGTTTTGTCTGCTGCCAAAATATTGACAGCAAATCCTGAATTCGAAATGGACAAAACATGGAATGAAAACAAAGGCGCAGATGAGTTTTTGGCGTTAAGCAAATAAATGAGTCACATTTTTTTATTGGATTTCATTTGTATATATGTAAGAGTATTCCTTTTGATTGCGGTTCGACTGCGAAGCAAAATAAAAATAAATGTGTCGGCAATTTATAAAGGGATAAAGATTTTTACGAATTTATTTATTACTTTAAATCGTCCATGAAAATGGACAAGTGGAGAGATTGCAACACAAATGCAGATTTAAATGTGGATACCAAAAGAAAATTTGCAACTGTCATAACGCCCATTAAAGTGCTATTGAATAGTACTGCTGAGTGCAGTGCGTGTCCTTGTGCCATATACTATATGTACTTGTATATACAAAAAATAAAGTAAAATAAAAGCAAAAGCAAAAGATAGTCATAGTCGTTGGATGAATGTTTAAGTGAACCTCCTTGCTGGCATTTTGCACAACAAAGCATTCAAAATATTTCAAGCGCATTTACGAGTATTCAAGTGAAACTCAACGCGCTCGAAAATTGCTCCAGGGCGCTGGCAAAAACTGAAACGAAGGAAGGCAGGCAGGCAGGCAGGAAGGAAGGAAGGAAGCGAGTACCAACGTGAAGGGCATGTTGATAATTTCATTTAATATTTTGCTGGTGCAAATAGATTTAAGCAATTGAAATAATTTCATATTTTTTATATTAAATCGCGACACGTTCGTCGAATGGTCTCATTAGTGCATTTCAAAAAATATACGCTATGCTTGCAGGCGTTATACGCTACAATCAAACTGACTGCAGATAGTTGACGTTGACAACAGCGTTTACAGCGTTATCCTTGTAACTGCCAAATTGACTGAGCAGGAGACGTTGAATGGCATGTTGCAACTTCTCGAGTATTAGCGACAGTTTTTGTTTTTGCTCATAATTTCCAGCTGTAAGAATATTGTGTGTGTAGTAGTTGCTACTCGCACAACTAGCAACAACAAACATAGCACGAACTTACACGAGGGGACTAACAGCATTTTTGATGAGCATCGTACATTGGTACATTCGAATGCTTCATGAATTAATTCATTCAAGCTGCTTTATGTATATTCATGCATTCACATTCAATTCATGAATGCAACACATTTTAAAGTTTTAATATTCACACCATTCAATACATAATTCACTTCATTTACTTTAATAAAATGTTAATTCATTTCACTATAAATGCATGATATTAATTCATTCTGCATGAATTAATTTATTCAAGCGGCTTTATGAATATGCATGCATTCACATTCAATTCATGAATGCAACAGATTCTAAAATATCAATATTCATTTCATTCAATGCATAATTTACTCCATTCACTTTGAATGAATGCATAAAATGTTAATTCATTTCACTATAAATGCGCGAATAATCGAAACCCTCATACATTCATTCGATTGTTTTGCAGATTCGAATTAATTCAGTTGTCGTTCAGTTATTGAATTAAACATTTTAATTCAATCTTTTTACTATGCCCTTATATCTACTAATATTTGTCTCTTTGACGGATGTAGGAAAATAAAATGCTACTTTCTGCTATATACTTTGATTTTTTAAAGGCCATGGAATCGGCCATATTTACCCTAAAATAAAAAATATATACTTTTCACTATATGAAATACTATCTCCGGCCTTAAAACTTTAGATTTTTGAAAGGAACAATGATTGGGACTATTGCTGATTCTCTCCCATTGTTTCCTGTAGTTGAAGTCAATACTCTCCAGAGAATGGTAGCAAAAATAGCATATTCTAGTAACTGATTGCAGTTTTCTGTAGTATAGCTTTATTCCCAGTAGTTTTTTAGTGAATGTATGTCACATGATTAATCCTGAGATGATTGGCTTAAAATGAAGAAGAAACCATTCGTGAGTGTCGCATATAACAGGAGTCATTAGGCTCCCGTAACAACATATGCGCTCCTTATAAAAATCTTGCGAATTGAGGTGTGCAAATGGTACTTCAGGTAGTCATCAGTTGTGTATATATTTTAGTGCCAACTATTGCTGATTGTAGCGCCGATTTCAAAAACATATTGGAACAAATATATCTGACATTATCCTTTCTAGAATGAAATTCAACTACATAAGCATTCGAACATGAAAAATTCACTAACTTCGAATGAACGTCATATACTCCAACTCATTCATTCAATTCACATTCAATAAAACAAAATGTGTACTTTTATTTAAATTCATTTTAATGTGAATGTATCATTTGCAGTTTTGGCTGCATTCATGCAGGGCTCTAATAGGTAAGCATAAAGTATGCTACAAAATATGTGCATAATAAACGAAATCATAGCATATTTTTAGGCAACAAATAAAAACATTGCAGTTTGTGCCACAATAGGCCGATATGACCGGAGGAAAATCAGAAACTTTTCTCGGAGTTATATACTATCAACAGTAATTTGTGGTATATTGTTTTCGCACTAAAAACCAGTTTGATCAGGAAAAATCGGTCTGGAGGAACGAAATGATCATCATCTGCTCGTTGCCACTATCCGTCTAAAACTGGCAGCGATAAATAAGAATCGATTGGAGATGCAAAAACGGTTCGGCGTCAAGAAGTTAAGTGATCCAGCCAATGCAATTCAATGTTCCAACGCTCTCAGAACTGTTCCTTGTAAATGCCTGTTTTATTTTCTTACAATTGATACATCATCGAACAAATTAGTGCATACAAGAAGTTCTGGCATTACTAAGGACCCTGTGTGTGCGGGCTTTCATGTTTTTCCATATTTAGACTCATTACTTAAGAATATGCAGGTTTGTGTAAAATTATTTCTCGTAGGCACCCAATTGTCATATTTGTGATGACATTTTGAAGGAATAGTGAGAGCATTGGCGCGAATGAGCGATGTAATGTTTCGTTTCAAGACTGTCGTCGCTTTTGTTTATCTTCGTAGACTTTAGCCTTTGAGGCGGCAGTTAGATGCAGATATACTTTCGATACAAATTGTTATTATAAAATATCTCCAGATACACAGATATACTGATTACAGCAGTTAATATGTTAGTTGTGTTTATGTTTTCTTTTTCAACCAAACTTTCCAAACTTCTATGAGACCCTTCCTTATATACTTTTAAAGTGCATTGAACGCGTTGCTATTGTCTACATTTATGTATGTGTTTTCTATATAAGTTGTCTACTCTTTTTACTCGCTTTTCTTTTTGTTTATGCTTTGCTCTTTTGGTTTTTATTGTCCTTTTTCATTTTTTTTTTGTATTCAAAAGGGCAACGTTGCGTATGAGTAATATCACTGTGGGCGCTGTCAGCGCCTGAAACAAAGAAACTAATTGTAATTGTTTGCAACGCCACTGTAAATGGCAAGTATTTAAGGCGCCACCAACATGTGTGCCTATGTCTGTGTCTGTGGGTGTTTGTAAGTGTGTGTGTGTGTGTGTGTGTGTGTGTGTGAGGATTTTAAATTATCTGTTGACTGAATCGAGTGGTTATGAATGGCTGCGTATGAGTAATATTTTGTGTTTTCGTCCTTCTGATTTTCCTTCTGGTTCTGAATCAATGTGCATGAAGCACAACTTAGAAATTTCAATTCGTTAAAAAATAGTATCTAATTATAATAAAGTAACTACTATTTATAACATTAAAGATGCTCCAAATTGATGAATTCCTTAAATATCGAAAAAATTGTAACGAAAAAAATATGAACCGAAACAAGTTCTTTTTTCATCAATGCAGCGAACTGGCAGAACTAAGTAGAAGCGATAATGCTGCCTGAATTAGTTTGTGTATGTTAGGAGAGAACTGGTTTCTAACGTGCGTTTTAAAACTTTCGATATTTATTTCGCAATTTTTCAATTGAAACATGTTTTGTTCATTATTAAAGCTTCGGCAGTAAGTGCATTTTCCTTACGGGAAGTCACCGTACCAAGCATCTAATCAATATACCAAATCGATCAGACAGCAGGCAGATGGAAAGACGGAAGAGTTCTATGGAAAGACTCACACCGCAGCAACGTCTCCAAATTATTCAGTTGTATTACGAAAATCAGCGTTCTGTGATAAATGTGCTTCGAGCAGCTCAAGCAACATATGGTGGACCTTCCATTTAGTCCACTATTGCCAATACCAGCCGCAAATTTGAGGCTCAGTGTAAGTTATTGAATGATACGCGACCGAGTAGAGCATATCCAGCCCGTAGTGAGGAGAATGCTGCAACTGTAGCGGAGAGTGTGAGTGAAGACCATGACCAATTGATTCGACGCCTTGCGCAGCATTTTGGCCTCTCGTATGGCACAAGGATCTTTGTTTAAAGACTCACATAATCCAACTCGTTTAAGAATTGAAGCTGCCAGACTTGAATTTGCGCTTTAATTTCAATCAATGGGCTCTGCAACGGCTCAATGAAGATCCGCTGTCTTCGCGCCGAATTTCGTTCAATGATGGGGCATTTCTCATTTCTCAATGGCTCAATGGATACGTTAATAAATAGAATTGCCACATTTGGGCTGATGAGTAACCCGAAGAGTACCGTAATCTTCTGAAATTCTTGCGATCAAGTAAAAATTGTCATTAATAGTATCCCAGATTTCTCTTGCTATAAAATAAACAGTTTTATTTCGGTCAAACTTTCCGGTTTAAAAAAAAAGTAAAGTATCGGTTCCGGTTCTGGTTCTGGTTCTGGTATAGTATCTCAATTTGAATCGGTTAATTGAGGTTAACGGTTCCGGTTTTATTCCCTGATTAAAACAGTATGCTGTAAATTTTTCTAGAGGTCAAGAATGTTATAGGATATGTTCCACCCTTGCTCTTCCATACTAGCTACGGGAATGGGCTCCGTTGCTCAACTTAACAACAAAGAATGTCTCGTTTTGTTATTTGTTGATACGCTCCCAACATACAAGTATGTTGACATGGTTAGCCGTCTTATATTTTAAGTTTGTTGACAGATATAAAGACTAAACGTGTTTTGGTGTGCTTGGCGATTTTTGGCTATCAAAACAAATTGATTAAAGATTCTGTATTAAATTTTATGTGAAGAATAAAATTAAGTGGTTAAAATGTTGACTACGGCATTTAGCGAGTCTACTTTGAGCCAAACAAAATATTTATAAGTGGCACAAGCTTTTCACAGAAGATGTTAATGACGATAACCGCCCTGGACGACTCCTAACCATGTCAACAACCGATGAAAACGTTGAAGCAGTTAAGAAAATAATTATGGAGAATAGTCGAATCACTATTAGAGAAGTTGCTGAGGATGTCGGCATATCGGTTGGCTCATTTCTTTTTTTTTAATGTTTTGGGAATGAAACGTTTGGCAGCGAAGTATGTTCCGAAAGCGCTAAATTTTTACATCGCATAAGCATCGCTCAGGAGCTGTTGAATAACTCCAACGACGATTCAGATTTGCTCAAAAGATTATAACTTTTGACGAAACATGAGTATATGATTATAACGTTGCAACCAAAGCTAAAGTTCCATCCCAATGGAAACGGCCAGAAGAACCAATACCGCAAAAAAATTACGCCAATTTGGGTTAAATATGAACATTTGGTTTGGCTCACTGTTTTCATCGATAACAATGGCGTGGTTTATCGTGAGTTCTTGCCAGAATAGTACAGGAATATTAGCTTGAAGTTATGCGCCGCCTGCGTGAAGCAATACGAAGAAAACAGCCGGATTTGAGGCTCCTTGGTACATAAGAACCAGGGATATAGAACGCGTTCTCATGGTGCCTAAAATTGAAGATAGAATCCAGGAGGTTGCCAAAAAATACAATGAGAGGCTGGAATCTCATCCAAACAGCTAAGCTAGGCGACTAGGTATCACAGCCCTAAGAACTGATAGCCCCCCTACTAGAACGAGAAGACTCAAACGACACCACCCTCAAGATCTGCTGGACCGCGTCTTGGCTTAAATGTGTCCATAGTTAATAGTCAAACACCCTACAAAACTTACTTAATCACTCACTTACTTACACTCCTTACTTACTCTCCTAAAAACTGTATATAACCTATGTAAATATATAGCTGTAAATAATCGTTTCCAATTTCTGCTTAGATTAAGTTGCCTACAAGGTAGTAGGACAGTAATCGCCTACTTTTAAATATTTCGTTTAAAATTATAATGACTTTTGCATCATGATAATGCATCTGCTTACACAACATTGCTTGTTCGTGTTTTGTTTTTGGATAAAAACAACACCTTTAATATGCCTCAGCTACCGTATTGAACGGACTTGGCCGCCTATACTTTTATTTGTTCCCAAAACTGAAAAGACCGCATCGCAGAAAGAGCTCAAGACCATACCACAAATTTCATATCAGAAGTGCATCGAAGATTGGAAAAAGCGCTGGCACAAGTGTTTTGTATGTGTGGCGGATTACTTTGTCAGATGGCCCTCCTATAGAAAACGGGCACTGCGACAGAAAATGATGTCTTTTGTATCCTAGGATCTAGGATCTTCTCTGTCTCTTTAATGAAACAGAGAATAACCTTAGACGAGGTGTTTCTAATCTCTTCAGATGTAATAAAGGGTCTATTCATCGCTCAATTCTGAGCCTGGCCAAGGTCGGGCAATCGCAATGCAGATATAAACTAGTTTCGTCATCTTCTAGACAGAGTCTGCACTCGGTTTCTGTGGATGATGGCCGGTGAGGTAGCCCAAGAGCAAACACAGGTCAGATATATTGAGATGTGCGTCGGTTTTTGGGTATATAGGACGGATTAGTAGCTTGGACCTCGGCCGTAGACGAGGACATTGTATCCAGAAGCGGGAGGAAGTTCTTTTAAAACGAACTACTATGAAAGATTTTGTCTTAGCCCATCTAAGTCCGCCAAGAGGCTCCGGACCTATAAAGGAAGTTGCCGAACCACCGAACCGAACCGAACGATACCCTTATGTTACCCAACAAATCGCGGTTTTACGGCCGATTGACAATTCTTGGAGCATGTCGTAACATTGAAGAACCAGTCTTGACGAGAAATTCCAAGAGAATAGTGCTTTAATAGCCGCTTGGCTATCTGATTGGATGGTTATTTTGGCCCCTTTAGGACTTTTATCCAAAAGATGTCGGGCGCAGACCTCAATGGCGTGGACCTCAGATTGAAAAACCATGGGCCAGGCACCCATGGCAATAGAGATCCTGGTGTTGGGTCCGAAGACACCAACGGTAAGTAAACTATCAGTGAACCAATTGATGGTAGATGCTCCAGTACCAGAACAAACAATCTGAACAGACAGATTTCGATGCCAGGGATGAGATTTAAGGATACTAGAGTGAGCTAGTTCACATAGCGTCCGACTGTCAGTCAGTTTGAAGCCTCAGAGCCTCTGTTGCTGTTGAGAAAATACAGATTGATTAATTAATAAATATTTTTCGAGAAAATAAAAAATTCCTCTTTTGTTAACCCAGCCCGTAATTATGTTTAAAAATATAGCTTTTATTTTTGTTTCTATTTTAATTAGAGTTCTTAAACAATCAAGAGTAATTATTATTTGTGTAGTATTAATTAAGCACATTAATGAAAAAGTTTAAAGCACTATAAGCATAAAATAAATGAGTTCCATAAACAATTCAAATATCAATTATAGATACCCTATAGAAAAGAGACTACAGCTTGATAGACGTTATAATCGCAAACTGTAAAATAAACAAGCATAATTCACTTCGAAACACACAAATCCTTCACTGTATGCGTGGCGTTGAGAGGATTTTACAAGTAATAGAAGCCATAACTTCTTTTAAACACTTTTGCAGCAAGTTTTAATTAGGTCAAATAAACAAAAAGTTCGTGGCAGAGGAGCAACCAATGCATATCTTCTTACAGATATTACTTCAATATTTCTTCAGCTTACCTGTAACAAAGTGCCATTCAAAAGATGCTCTTGGAACGTTCAAGTTAAGAAATTTGCACACCAAACTATTTTCTAGACAAGAAGCCACAGAAATGAAGTATTTTTTTGTACACAGTTTCGCGCAGAGTTAAGAAAGATTTTTTATTTTTTATTTTTTTATTCTTATTTTTATTTTTATTTAAGCAGGAAGCGAGTTGTTGCACAGTGCACCGGAAGTGCGTTATTCAATAGCAATGGCGGCTGCAGCGAGCGGCGTCGTACCTCGTACGTCTCAATGGACGCTCTGCTGCTGCTTCTTTGCTTTGATTTCCGCTTCCGTTTCTATTGTTGCCTTTTGCCTGTGCGTTGCATGCACCAGATTGACTTGGTCAACTGTGCTGTTGTTGTATGCCACTTTAGTTAGTATTCTTTTCGTTTGATTGCTGCTTTTGTTGTTGTTGTTGATTTAGCTTTTCACTCGAACGACTCGAAGCGAAAAACTTTCAAAATATTTTCAATTTACTTTTCAGCGCAGCGTTGGCTGTCGGTGAGCCAACGACAGACGGTGAGCGGTATACGACAGACGGTGGACTTGGGAACGGACGGCGAATGCTTTGCGTAAGTTTCTATTTTTTTTTTTTTTGAAGAACGCGCACAACAACAAAAAAACACTAAACGAAATGTGTGCTTTAAATAATTTATTGCATTTTGCTAAGTGTAAAGTAAACTTTTTGAAAAATTTTGAAAAATATTTAAAACAATTCGAGTTTATTAAAAATTTCAACAAAAAAAAAAAAAAAATACGCGAAACAAAATTAATTTGTTCAATTTCACTAAATAAACTCAAACGCTTTTCGACGTTTTCAATTCGGTGTTTTTTGTTTTTTGTTCTTTTTTTTCGGTTCACTCCGGAAAACTCTATAATTTCCACTTCACCTGTGTGTGCGTGTGTGTGTGTGTGTGTCTGTCTATTTTTAACTACGGTTGCTTCAACACGCGTGTTCAAAAATTTCTCAGCGTTAAGCGTTAAACGCGTCCGCTCCTTTTCGTGACTTCAGCTTGATTGAAAAAATATGCTGCTGCCTGCTTCTGACTTTGCTGGTACACACATCGCGTATGAAAATGTCTTCTCGAGTTTTTCTCAAGCATCGACATATATATACGATGTTATATTATTTTGTTTTTTTTTTCGTTTTTTTTTTATTCAGTTTTTGTTTTTCATACGCTCGCTCGCTGTTTTTCCGTGAGTGTATCTATAAAGTTTATATTTCCATTGACACCCTTTCCCTTTCGGTTCAGCATTCGGCGTTTTTACTCCTACTCTTCTGCATCGAATTCAGTTGTGTTTCGGCTCTGTTTGAATTTCGTTTCGGCTTTTCTCTTTCATGTTTTTCTCGGTTTTACACGTTCGGCTCCAGTTGTCTCTTGCATTTTCCAGTGTAGTTTTTCACGAAAAGCTTTTCACGAAAGCTGCTATATGTTCCGTGAGTATAAAGCATCGCAGCTGATTTTGTTCGTGTCGTTTTTTCTATTGTTTTTGTTGTTATTTTTGTAGTCCTTGTTGAGCACGCGTGTCGAACATTGTAAAATGCAACAAGAAAGTCACATTTCGGCATCACAAATTGATGACGTCGCTTCAAACGGCTTTTTACGCTGGACTATGCCGGAAAGTAAGCAAGCTGATAGACCTTTCGGTTTTGTTGTTAAAAACAATTTATATTGAAAAAATAGTGAGAAATTATTTCTTTTCTTTTTTGTATTTATGTATTTAATTTACTTGTAATTTGGTTGAATTAAAAATGTTATGTAGCATCAAGTTTGTCCCGGAAGGCTTCACACGCTGCACAGATATCGTACGATGGTATTTTCCTCCATTCTCGGCAAAGAACAACCTTTAAAACGTTGACCGTCACATATTATTTAGTTGATAGTTTGGCCTCCAGAATGTATCATATGGAAAAATCCATTTGGTTTAAGTCTGGTGAATATGGCGGCCATTGTTGTGAAGAAATGTAGCTGAGAACGTTATCTTGTCAAAATTGTTGGGTTTATCTGGTTTTATGGCATGGTGTCGAGTCTTTTGGAAGCATGCAATGATGTCTACCGAATTGTTTATGTGCCCAAGGTAACAAAACATCGTTTAAAATCTTTTCACGGTAGATTTGTTCATATACTTTTATGCGCTGTTCAATGAAAACGAGTAGTGAGCGTCCTGTGCCAGTTACCGTGGCTCAAACCATCACTGACTGCGCTTGCTTTCGCAGAGCAATCCGCTAGTCTAAATTGTCGTTTGATTTGCAATTTAACCATACATGATCGTTTCATTTCGTTTTTCGTTACATATTGCTGAACCGTAACAAGTTTTTCATCAAAATAGGCCATATTTTTAAACACGCCAGTAACGTAGAAGTGTTTTAATACCTTTACTCTTGCTAGGTGAGCTAAGTTTTGTGCAGGTGTTTAAACTTGTAGTTTCTGTATTTTTTAGGGCTTCAATCGTAGTTAATTTTTTAGTATGTGCCCCATGCTACGAGCAGAGACGTTGAATTTTTCGCTTTGTCGTGGACTACGTTGAATTCAGACTTTCACCTTTCTAAGAATTTCTGCCGAAATTGCTGTTTTTGAATGTCCATGTATCATTGTAACGTGTAATGGTCCGATACACAAACATATTATTCACACGTAAATGACGTAGTTCATTGACAGAACAAGAGTGCGCTGTCATTAGTCGTTTGATTGCTACAGCAGCGTGAAATTTGTAACACTATGAGAGCCGATCCCTGTATATGGACGAGTCGATATATCCACGTACGTCCGTCTGTGTGTCTTTCTGAGAGAAAAGTTCTCTGTCTTTAAGAAGATTTAACAAATTGAACTCATGGTATAGTGCCTCTATATAGAGCACTGCTACAAGGAGTAATTTTCAATTTCAATTATTTTACCGCAGTGTCAAAAAAATAAATTCAGTTTTCACATATTTTGAAATATTTATTAAAAATTTTACAGTATTCACAGGCCTGGCAAGCTGGAACAAGATGCTGTATTCTACCGTTCGATTAGTCTCCTACCATCGCTATCGAATGTATGGAAAAGACTGACTGTAGCCAGAATTATATATACTCGTATCGCAGAGTCTCGGAAACTCCTGCCGGACTTGTGTTTGTAGAGAGTGCACAAGCTTTTTGTGTTTGTAGATAGTGCACAAGCTTTTGATCGGGTATGGCAGCCCGGTCTTCTCGCAAATGTTAAAAATGTGCTGCCCTCGCCGTATTTTATACCTTAGTTAGATCCTACTTAGAAAATCGTTTATTTAGGTTTAAAATCAGCACAGAGTTGTCACCAATTCACCCGTCTCGAGCTGGAGTACCTCAGAGTATTGTGCTCGCAACTTTTCTTTTAACACTGTTCGCTGCCGAACATGGATTGCCAGCCCGATCAACGTTGATGGCTACCTACGCTGATGACGTCTCCATAATGATAAATTCGCTATATTACCGCAGATTGAGCTCAGTAGTATCTAGACTCGTTTGTTGAGTGGACCCAAAGTTATAACGTTACATAAGTAAAAGTATGCTCTACTTCGAGACGAGGACGTCCCAGATGATAAAACGCCATATCTCTCCCTATATAATCCTTGATAGAAAACGGACTCTCGATTTATTTTCATATTCTATAAAATAGTTTGTAGAAAGCAAAACTTGGAAGCAGATGAAGTTTAGAAAAAATTTTGGTATGGCACGCCAACCAAACGGCTATATCCCTAAAATATTTTTGCCTTGAAGTAAGTAGAAAATTCCTACAGCAAATTCTTTTAGCAAATTCTTATAGAAAATAGAACTTGGAGTATAAAACCTAAAATAAATTAATGAAGAAAAAAATAATAAACCTAATGAAATTAACCTATTAATCAAACCTATTATTTGCTTAATATCAAGCTCACTCGAGCTTGAAGAGGGCTATAATTAACAGCTTCGGGAAAAATCAGGATTAG
The DNA here is from genome assembly GCA_035044765.1 of Leucophenga montana. Classification (NCBI taxonomy): domain Eukaryota; kingdom Metazoa; phylum Arthropoda; class Insecta; order Diptera; family Drosophilidae; genus Leucophenga; species Leucophenga montana. Next base: position 737,423 of record JAWNNQ010000178.1, read on the forward strand.
TAAGGAATACTCATCTTTTTCAGTAGTCGCTAACACATTCCTTAGTCTTCTCATATAAGTATTTAAACTGATATCAGTTTAAAAATAAGACAGTCTATAGGAGTTGAGCACTCAGGCCGCTTATTTTGCTGCCAATTGAAAGTGTTGTTATCGTGTTATAAATTTTATGAATACTTTTTTACTATGTACTTCTTTTCCAGCAAGAATTCATCTGGTTTGCTTAATTGCGCTTTCAAACCATCCTGATCCTGAAAAAAATTTAGTTAGTGTTAAAATGCAAAATTGTTATGTCTCTATTGAAAAAAAACCCTATATTATGACTATTGTGAATTGTAAATGCTAAAACTTTCAACAAAATTTCTATAAAAAGCGTAATTAAAATGCAAATTTTCGAAACTACATTTTTATTAAAATTTTTTGTTCTAGAATTCTTTAAAATCCACCCACAGTTCACTCTGTGAAGTAAGAGAACAGCCAAACAACTTACTCTCACAAAAGCTAAGAGAGTGAATGCTTTAATTTCCAGTGGTAAATACTTTTGCTCTCCGCTACAAACAACAACGGTAAAAGCTTTCTCCAGCAAACGATTTAATACGCACAGAGGCTTTTACTCATTGGCATACAAATACAAATACAAGAAAAACGCACACACACACACACACACAGTCATACATGCAGGCACATGAATACATATACCGAATATGATGGCAATGCGCTCGACTTGCCTCTGTGGCTGTGTGTAGCATTGAATTTTACTGTTGTTGTTGTTGTTGTTGCTTTTCTTTCATTGATGCCTAAATATAGGTCAACAACGTGCTCCGGGACGGAATTATCAGTGTCAGAAAGCGAATAACAACAACAACAACAACAACAACAACAAAAGCAACAACAATAATATTTATATGAGAGCAATGGCAGAAAGAACAACAACAAAAACACAAGAGAAGTGTGAAATGGGTGAATAGGAAGTAAGGCGTAAGAAGTAAGAAGTAAGAAGAAGGCAATGTGCAATGTGAAAGTGATGCCCATTATGATTATACCACACTCTCACACTCTTTCGCACTCTTTGCACAGCATCAGCAAAAGCCGATGCCGCTAGGCCAGGTTGGCATACCAAACATCGTAAATTGACGAAGTTAAAGTGCAGAAAAATGTGTGAAAGTTTCGCTTTGTATACACATACTCGTACATAAGGGGAAAGGGCTGAATGAGTCGAATTTAATTTAGCGCCCCTGAAACAAAATCAGCTGTAAGTTTAGTGACATACACCCCTCGCCACTTGAATAGGACATCCCCTAAATGCTGTTATCGCACACTGCTCTCAAGCCAAGTATGCTAGACTCTTAATTTTTTTTTTTTTTTTCAAACTGAAGTTTATTTAATTGTTCTAATTTGATTTAATATTAATGCTTTAGGTATTAACAACAACAACAACAACGTATTAACCAAAAATATGACAAATGACATTTTGCGCCCCTCGAATAGGGCACTTTAACGAAAAACAAGCAAAAATGTTAACTTTGGTGATACCGACTTTTTAATATCATTTCCATGAAGTTTCAAGCTGTGAATTTAGGCAGGTATTTGTAAAAACTAATATACAAGTTTGTTGAAGCCTACCCCAAAGTGGGTGTAACACGTCCCTTTAGAATAATGCAAAGTGTCCGTCCATAATGGCCGTATGACACACGAATACAATCAGCAAATTGTTTTCCCCTTCATTGCTGTTAGAGCAGATCAGAACATACATAAAGCAAAAATTCTACAGGTGCGAGAGGTTGAAATATAGTTTCATTAAAAAGTGAAACGAAAACCAAACAGGAAAATAAACAGCAAAAATAACATATTAAAATGAAAATGTATGCGAAAGTTAAGGCAACGCTGTACTCAAAAATGACAAAGTAATAAAAGTTTGGCAGAAATAATGTATTTATCTATATTTGTATGGTGTCTTGGATTATTTCTCCATTCGGTCACTCTTTACACAAAATAATAATTAGTGCTAGAAAAAAGAGCAACAATGAATAATGCAAAGACAATTACTTTGGCATGTCATGCGCAAATGGTGGATATACTCAATGCATGCATTTTATTGATTCTGTATATTTTAATAGAAACACAAACAAAAGTCAAGTGTGACCTATACGACTCATTGTGAAAAATGTTGCCGTATGTAAATATATAGCTATCCCTTTCGCAAAGTCTCTTTCGTGTTTACTATACCAGAGTAACGAAGGGCAAAACAATTTGCTGATTATTATTCGTCTGTCATAAGGCTATAAGAAGCCAAATGTTAAATTGATTGTGCCTGAAATGATAAAGATTTTCATGAAACATCCCAAAAGGGGGTGTTGGGTTGCGAGATACTTGCCCTTATTTGACTAATATTCCTGGACTAACTACCCACTTTGCGCGTAAAATTTTGTCGATCAAAAAATGTTGGTCTCTCACCTCAACGCTTACTTATAAACGAATGAATTATATGAACTCACAAAGTGTGTATTCTGTGCTAATGGAATAATAGCCTGCCTTAAATGTACTATAATATAATGCAACAGTATAAAAATGCGAATCGAAATGGGCAAAATGCATGGTTTTATGTGCTTACTACATAGAGGTCTGGCTGATCCCATGTGCTACGAATACGATATGTATATTGATATGACCTTATGTGTAATTATTCTGCCACATGGCATAATTGAATGATTTTTTCACTAATCTGTTGCTACTGAAATTTTAGGAAGAGTCATGAAAGTACAAGTCGCTTATATAGTTTGAAATACGTTTAAAACTCAACCAAAGTCCAAAAAGGTCTGGCCAGACCCATGCGCTAAACGGAGAGTAAACATTGACCCATAACGTACTAATATACCGAAACTAATATCCAAGAACCGTACCGAAATCGAATACCGAAATAAATTGGAACCGGTACCGGTATACCGAAACGCGGAACCGAAATACATTAAATGTATGTAAGCCAGTTTAATAGTTCACAATTCACCATTTTAAATTCAACGTCCTATTTAAAAAAAAAAATCCCGAAAATACGACACTGCGTATTCATTTTCATGCAATTCACAGTGTTACTCATACGCGCTGTTGCATATCCTTGTCAACTTGGGCATTTTTTTTTTTTTGTATTTATTTATGATTATTTGTTTTTGTAGCTGGAGTTGTTGCTCTGTTGCAAAATTTATTGCCGTGCTTCGAAACAAATTCAACTCAACCAAATTGAAACGATATGAAATCCAATCCCAAACCCAACCACAGCAACTTCAACTGAGTTCATCAGCATTTTGCTCGCATGCGATACATTTCACGTCATTGTGTGCTCTGTCTTCTTCTATCTGCAGTATGCATTGCATTGCATTGTGTTGTGTTGCATTGCGTTGCATTCGGCGATAATTGAATTTTATATTGTGACAGCTGGCTTTGTTGCGCTTTGATATCCTTTGTTATTTTAATTTATGACACATGGCCGACTTCAACGCTCGTCGTTTTTGTTGTCAGCAGACTGCCTGCTGTTGCGCCGCCACGGAAATATGTTTAAAGTGGGTCAAAAGTGAGTCGTCAACTTGCTACTGTCCGTTTTTATGTTTTTCGTCCTCGTCCTTTGACGCTGTCATCTGACGCTGTTGCTTTAGCTAAACACACAATTTCAGGATAATCCTAATTGCGCTTTTAATTTACTCTCGCGACTTATAGTGTCCTCTTAGAATGTTGTGGGTGGATTCGTTTGGTTCTTTTTTTTTCGCACCCTATTGGCCAATTTCCAAGTTGGCTAAAAGTCAACGTGCGCAACAAATTCGCCTGCATGCTGGTGTTGGTATAGAGGTGTGCATGTACTGTATATATTTGTGGGTGTGCATAATATTATATTCTTTCCAGGCGCAATCTACGCATCTGCCAACTGCTGCGCTAGCTGTCCTTCGTTTTTGTACACTTCTCATATAAAATGTGAAATTTGTATAATCCATTTGTCGGATAGTTTGTAATATACTGAATGATACAGATGGAACTATATATACAAAATTTGTAATCAACTCAATCAATATAAATAATTTTCATCATTTAACATCCTAAACTATCGTAACAGAAGCAGCATTGTTGTTTTTAGTTAGTTTAATTAGTTTAGCTTGGTTAGATTGTGTCGCCGTTGGTATGAAACCACCATCACATAGACCAAAGAGGCTCGTTGTGGTACTACAAAGCGCTTATTTTACGCGAGATCACTGCTACTACAGCCATAGGTTCGATTTAATGAATTTAATGATGCTACTGACTTCAATTTTGAAGATTTCTTAAAGGTCATTTATAAAGTAATACCTCATATGCAAGAATCTCCTGCTACTCATGGCCGTGCAGGTACACAGCAGCTGCTGAAGGCTCTCCTTGTTTTCGCTCTTTTGAGTGTTTCAGATAGATTGATTGCTGCCAGTTAACTATTGATAAGACTCTGTGAGCGCGAAAGAGATAGAAGATTGCATGTTTGATCTTGTATGCGCTTTGCTGTTATTTTGATAACTGTATAAAATATACAGGACCTATAACAATATGACATTAAAATTGATCAAACAGCTGTAGAGAAGTGTTGAAAACTCAAATGGGAGATGGGCAAGTGTAGCCCACAGTTGTCTAAGTAATTCTTGCCCCCTGTCACTGACCGGTAGGGCATGCTACGACTGTGGGTTGGAAGCAACTGTATTGAGCGCTTCCAACAAGAGTAGAGGTGACAATATGCCTCACCACCCATTATTGGGCAGTCCGTACCAGTGAAAGATGAGGTAGAATTGTTTAGCCAGAAGAATGCAATGATATTTAGATGACACGATGTGGTCTATATTCGTGATGAAGTGACTGCCAGTTATTATACGCATGCTAAATGCTAATATTGGAGCTGCGGAGTCCGCGAGACGTTACTAATGGCCTTGTAGTTGCTTAGTAATGTGTCTCCGTCGAGTTTTTAGCTATCAGACATGGTCCAGCTAAAACACCTATCAGCTAGTGCCCAGTTAAAATACCGATTAAAGTCAAAATATCAATTATGTTTAGCCTAAACGATGAACAGGTTCTTCTTTTGTCGTATACTGGCCAAGTTTGTTTGAAGATGCCACATATGACTAGACTAGACTAGACTAGCGTTCATTTGCAATGCTGATGGTTTTTTATGTAATGAGTAAGTTGCAGGTTGTCAGGGGCATTCTAGCCATGTGCTTACTAGTAAGAATCTGGCAAAGGTACTCTGTCTCGTAAATTCAGCTGCTCTGCAAATACTCTGGATTTCACTCTACCCTCGCTCCCAAACAAGGTGTATGCTGCTGGGACATATCGGTGAGATTGATTTTTGATATTTTTGAGCAAGAGTATAGAGCTTTTAGCCCTGCTTGACTATATTAATATATCAATATCCCATCGGGTGCTCTCTTAGAATGTAGTAACCTCGGCTCGATAAACGCTGCAGGCGGTTAAACTGATTTATTCAAAATTACACTAGTCTGCTATTTTAGCTATATCTCGAGTTAAAAGCGACCAATCTGACTGCGACTTACCAGTGCGTCAGGTAGTGTCTGGGCCAGAATCACTGGGAATCAGGCTCGATCAGCCTGTAACACTAAGCTAAGACTCAGTGTCAGAGCTAGAACATCTGTGGGATGGCCCTATCCTAACGGAAACAGACAGTGCGACAGAAAATGATGTCTTTTGTATGCTAGCCCGGATATGGTGAAGTTAATTTATCTAGGAACTTCACCGTCTCTTTAGACAAGATGTTTCTGTTGTCATGAGATGTAATAAAGTGTCAATTCATCTGCCGGGCAATCGCAAAGCAGATGTAAACTAGTTTCATCATACTCTAGACAGAGTATGCACTTTGTTTCTGAGGAGACAAAGTGATATCTCAGTGAATGATGGCCGGTGATGTAGCCCTAAGGCAACCTCAGGTCAGTTTTATTGAGATGTGTGTTAGTTTTTGGGTATATAGGAGGGGTTTGTAGCTTGGCCTCTCGTAGACCAGTATATTGTATGCAGTACCGGGAGGTAGTGCTTTTAAACCGATCTACTATGAAAGATTTTGACTTAGCCTCGCTTGGCTATCTGATTGGATGGTTATTTTGACCTCTTTAGGACTTTTATTCCAAAGATGTCGGGCGCAGACCTCGATTGGGGGGGATCTCAGATTTGAGAAACCGTGGGCCAGGCACCCATGGCAATAGAGATCCTGGTGTTAGGTCCGAAGACACGCGCACCTGTGCCCGTTTCGGTACGTGAACCATTTCAGTATATTTTATAAAAAAATGAGAGCAAAAAATTTACTTTTAATTTGAAAAACAAATAATTTTTTTGAATTGGGTAAGTTTTTTATTTTTTTAAGAACGAAGTTTTACGAAGCTAATGAGATATTTACGAACAAAATTTTTCAATAGGTTCCAAAGTTATGATTTCTCAAAAATAGCTTATAGTAAGTATCTTCTGTCCTTCTGTCCGTTTAAAGCGCATGAAAGCTTCGATTTGGCCGTAACTAACTTTGCTTCTTTATTCTACAACTTTCTAGTTTCTTTCTTCGTTTCTACTTCGCATTTAAAGCTACTTTTTACACTCACATTGGCACTTGCTTTGGAACGCGTTTTGCTGAGGTCATTGCATTAAGCCAAGGATATTTCGCTGAAGGATAAAGTAAATGCTGGCAGCGATTTTATACAAGCTTTGTTGTTGTTGTTGTTGCTACTGCTGCAAGCTTTGTTGTTTTTGTTGTTGTTGTTGTTGTTGTTGTTGTTGCTGCTGTTGTTGCTGTTGCACTATTAATTCTAGTTGCTTCGTGCATGCGTGACCATGTCTTTCTGTAGATGGGTGTGTGTGTGTGTGTGTGTGTGTGTGGGTGGGTGTGTGCGGGTATTCCACAGCTGCAAGGATTCACAAACTTCACCCAAAAAAATTTTTGGACTCTTTGGCTTTTGTTTTGTCGTTGCTGCCTTTTGTTATTATACTCGTACTGAGTACAACTTTGCGTAGAAGTAATTTTTACAAATTGTTTTTTATTTTTTTTTATTTTTGTAGTGACGCAAAGTTTTGAACATTATTTAATTTATGTACAAATATTAATGGATATTAAATTGAAACTAACATACTATAACAAGTAAGAATGGAGTAGTTCTGAATTTACGACTACGAAATACGCTGCATCCTTTTAATGGAGATCTACGCAGACTTTGTATATACTGTATTATGTGGTCTACCACTTACTTTTGGTTATTCTCCCAATTACACCAAAAAACGGTGTGATGTGCATTTTGTTTTAACAGTGCTTCGTAAGATTTTTTATATGTAAAGTTTATTATATGCTAGAATCATCAGGCTAACTTAAGAGAAAATAAATTTTGTACATGCAAAACGAACCCTAAATGTGCTCCCATTGTTGAACTGCGGCCCAATACTACTTAAGTTGAGAGAAGCTTTGGAGTCCCACACGTTTGTTCTCAGTTATTAGCAGCTGGACTTTTTGCACTTTATAGACCTCAAATCCGAGTGCCCTTTGTCTGCCTTATAGCGCAAATCTTCTCGACTGATTCCGATCTGACGAGGATTTTATATAAATGTTTTTTGAGGTGTTGGAATTAATATTAAAGAAATTTTTTCGATTTTTGAGCGTTTAGTTGCTATAATGTAAACTATTTAAAGTACAACATTTTCCCAACTTTTTGGCAGCATACGGATTCCGCGTCGGAAGAACAGCCCGTCTTTTGTGGCAATCCAAGAATCGACCCATTTTTTGGTATCCTCGTAAGAAGTAAAGCGCTGCTCAGCCAAGGCGTGGGTCATTGATCTGAACAAGTGGTAGTCAGAAGGGGATATGGCGGCCATAAGGCGGATGGGATAGCATTCATGTTGTCAGTTGTCATGTTGAAAAAACACCTTGTCGTGTCTTTTGGCATATTCCGGTCGTTTTTGCTTCAATGCTCGGCTCAATTGCATCAATTGCATCAAGTTGTTGGTCACGTTCACCAGGGCTTTGGGTTGTCGTAATGGATACACTTTTCATCGCCAGTAACAATACGATGCAAAAAACTCTTCCGGTTATGGCGTTGAAGCAGCTGTTTGCAAGTGAAAAATCTCCTTTCGACGTCTCTTGGCTGCAATTCGTACGGCACCTAATTTCCTTGCTTTTGAATCATTCCCATGGCTTTGAGGCGTTTGGCAACTGTTGACAAGTCAACTTCCAATGATTCTGCCAATTCTTGAAGGGTTTGACACGGATCATCGTCGAGTAATGCTACCAATTCTTCATCTTCAAACTTTTTGGACTGGCCCGGACGTTCTTTGTCCTCTGTATCAAAATCAACACTTTGAAACCGACGAAACCAGTACTCACAAGTTGAAATCAATGGAGCATAGTCCCCCTAAGCCTCACAAAGCGTACGATGGGCTTCAGCTGTTTTTTGCTTCAAATGTAAGCACAAAAGCAAACCTTCCCGCAAATTGCGTTTTATTGGAACAAAAGTCGACAAAAAAATTACCCATTGTTTACACTTCAGTGGAATGACACATACTGAAAATTGAAGCTTGTGATGTTGGCTTTCAAATGAATATAGTCACAGGTTTAGCCGATGCGATTTAGTGCTAGTTACGCCATCTCTTATGAATCTTTTAGAATGAATTCCAACACCTCAATATATACATAGGTGACTACATGGCTTATATGAAGACAAATATAAACTTAAAATTGTTGCTGTACTGACAAATTGAATACTATATACTAACAAATTTTCTTATTCCTTAGAACACATTTGCTGATAATTTGATATAATTTGCAAATAATTAAGTTTTATAGTAAGGACTATGGAACATTTGCAAAAAAAAAAAAAATTTCAATTTACGAAAGATTATTTTCAATTTTGTTCTCAAATTATCGTTACTATATATATATATATATATATATATATATATATATATATATATATATATATATATATATATATATATATATATATATATATATATATATATATATATATATATATATATATATATATATATATATATATATATATATATATATATATATATATATATATATATATATATATATATATATATATATATATATATATATATATATATTGTAGATACATATATAGTACGTAAATCATGAATGGCACCTATGAATGACGTCAAAGGCAAAATCGATGCCAAAAACAGCCGGCAAAGCTGGAATAATAATCCTGAAAGCCGAAATATATTACATATATATATATAAACGTTAATAGTCGTTATAGAGCAGCAAGTATACAGCATACATACATCTAAATATATCTACAATGTACATAGATACTTCTAGCTTCAATGTATCTGTATTTACTACCAAATGTCGCCAGTCGCAGCTGTGTTCCGAACTTGTGAACTTCATCTTCAACTACGTCATTGAATTTTGAATGTTTTTCTTTTGCATATCTTTAATATTGAAAGCACTTGTGCAAATTTTTTGCTGGCAAAATGACCAAACAATTGTTCTGGCAAAAGTTTGGCTGAATTTCCCAAAAAGAAAAGAAATAAATCCAGGGGAGAAAAATACTTCTATATTATTTTTAGCGTATCACAATAAATCAGCGCCTAAAACGTCATTATTTTGACCAGATTGTTCAATCAGTGGCACTTGAAATCGTTTACATGTCATTCTATTTTCGTTTTTGTGTTCAGCTGCAGGGCAACAAATTGTTATTTTATTTTATTTTTTTGCCCATAGATAAGAAAGCCTCAAGTGCTGGGCTTTATTTTTGTGCTTTGACGCCAGCAGCCAAACACAAAAGGATGAAACTATTCTATTTCGAAGTAGCCAATTCGAAATGTATGCCCAAGACGAATTCTCTAAATTTCAAAGCGAAATATCTACGCAAAAAAAAAAAATGTGCAAAACTAACAATCGATTCGCTTAAATTGTGCAAAATATATTTTGGTTTCTTTTCCTTATCTGAAGTACACATGTATCTTGCTTTAAGTGGCGCTTCCGACATATGAATCAGTTTTGTGTGCAAATATTTATACAGCGTTGGGTTTAGAATGGTATAGGGTGTATCGTGATAGTAGTAGAGTTATAGAAACATGTATGGGTTGAATGAGTTACACTCGTTATTAGAAGCTCGATTCACTTGTTAGTTTGTTGAAACAGATACGGAATTTCTTGTTGGTACAAAAGAATTCTGTATGAATAGTTTAATAAATGCAAAAAGCAATGTTTGTACAATTGTCACGCATAAAGTACCATATAATATTTTCAAATTATACTTGTAGATAAGACTCACTACTATCCTGTGAACATACATTCTGTGATAGTTCAGTACTTTGACAATACTAGTTCGCGACAGTAAAATTGGTTTGTATTTCGCCCAAGGCATTGTTTGTGAAAGTAGTAGCAGTTTTCTTCGGAAATAACAAAATATTTCGTCAGTTTTACTACATCTTATTCAAAATAAGCCACTTCGCTTCGCTGTGCACTGTTATCAAAACCGATTATGCAGAATACTTATATACACTATATAATAATAATTATATACACTATACGATGGCATTGCTCTGGAGTCCCATGACCTCTCCTAAACCCAAACTGATGTTCCGGTATTATATTGTATTCATCCAAAATTGGTAACAGTCTACTCATAAGTATAAGTGATTTTGTTGGAAGTTGCAGTCTATAATACTTGTAATTAGGTTTTAATGTATCTTGTTAACACATATCACATATTGTCTTTATTTAATTGCTCAAATATTGCTTAAAGAAATAATATCGCAACTGGTACAACTTTAATTTAGAGATAAGCTTTTCATATTTACTACTACGTATATCTATGAAATGTTCTTTCTCTATAAGCAATATAAACAATAGCTTTAAATGATATACCCATACAATAAATGTCAATTCACAATGATAATGCAATTGCGAATTGTTTGTGTAGATGTATACGAAATAATCTATAGAATTGCCTAACTACGGTCTATAAACTTAGGGAACGTAATTTCAAAACTTGCATTGAAACTCGTGCACACCTTCATAAATCGAACCATTTATTGTATACTTGATAGGTGTGATTTAATGAAATTCCCCACATAAATTTTCTGTTTTGTTTTTTATTTTTTTATACACGAACCAATGCAAAAACATTAAACAAACAGACGAGCATTTCTAATGCATATATTGATAGATGACGCGATTTTGATAGATGACTCGTATGGAACTCACTAATTTGTTGCGATATCGAAAACTAATACGTAGCCTAATGTTTATATAATGAATCATACGTCAACTAAGGTGAACTTTGTGCAATTATAAAATTTACTACAAATATGATTTTGAATACATGATTGGTTTGCGAAAATAGAAAAATACTAGCGCAGGTAGAACGGATGATTCATGGGTATGGTCAGTGCTGTCAATATTTGGAACTTTATATACTACTATATAGCTCTGTATTATCTTCGCTTATCATGCGATAAATACAAATGATAATTTCAACAATACCAATTGTATATTTTCATGTTTTGTGAATGACACATGATTTTAGATAGTACCTATACAGATAGTAAATAGTTATAGATAGTTATATAATTGGATCTCGACAACGCCAGACATTGTATTGATTAGTTTGATGTGAAAGAAATTTATGCTAGAGCTATTTGAGTACAAAAAGTTGCAAGATAATTATTTTATAGCAAATAAATATTGCAATATCAGAACAATAAACAAGTGTGTCTAGGCCGAAAAACTAAAAACCTTATGTACTGTATTAATAAATTGTATATTAAGAAAAAAACAAAAAATAATTTATATCAACTCTTCTGCATATCGGTAACTCTGCACACATTGTACAACACTAGTTTGTATAAAAATGTATATGCGGAAGAGATATATATATATATATATATATATATATATATATATATATATATATATATATATATATATATATATATGACCAAAACATATGTGCGCGTATGTATTTCATCTAAAGTATGTGCGTGTACTTTTTTATTCGTTGAGACTGTGTTTGATTTTGAGAAAGTTGTTAATATTAGGCAAATCTACAAATGAAAACCTTTAAAATGGCACTTTTAATGTTGTTGTTTGCGTTACAAAAAGCAATGAGACCAACTAGTTCAAAAGTGTTTTACTCTCGAATAAATTACTATTCAACATTGTCTCCTTCAAAGTATTTACATTTTAAAGCCAAACAATGCTGGAGTTAGTTCTTCTTCGGGAGCAATACCAATGGACAGGCTTGGTTCGAAAGTTTTATTTCCTTCGAGGTCAGTCGGCACCATGCGTTCAAACAGTGAGAAGCGTGCGTTTGCCGTTGAGGCCTACTTACGTTGTTGTTGTTGTTGTTGTTGTTGTTGTTGTTGTTGATTTTCTGCGATTAAGCACATTTTAACTTGAATGGATGCGTTAACAAACATAATATGCACTATTGGGCTGTCACCAATCTCCGAGAATTGCATGAAAGGTCTTTGTTTTCATCTAAAGTCACAGTGTGGTGTACAATTTCCGCAGCTGGTATTATTGGACCGTCTCTTTTTTTAAGAAAATGAGGTCACAGTAGCATTGAATTCAGACAGGTAGGTAAATATGTTGAAGGAACCAACAAATCGGACCAACGGCACAAACTTCAAGAGCACTTATGGCTGTTTTGAGGGAATATTTCCCTAAGCTCCTCATCTCAATAAGGGGCGACTTGGAGTGGCCAGTTCGCTCCACCGATTTGGACCGGCGCGATTTTTTATTATTTTTTTTTTGTGGAGTTTTTTTTTAAATCCCACATTTATATCCAGGGAACCTATAAGATCAACATTCGGGCAACAAAAACAAAAATCTTCTAAAATCTTTAAGAAATACTATTGAACGACAGGATGGTCATGGACAATATTAGAAACCACGTCCTCCATAAAAAAAAGACAGATTCGTCATATTTCAGAATCTTTTTGACGTAGAATTATGAGATTTGGTACAAATGTAATGGGTATCGGGAGAAATAAGTATCACTGGCAAAAAAGGCAGTGCCACGCCCTTAAAGCTAAGCTGTCGTACCTCACATGGTCAGCTAAAGCTGGTAGAATGTTTTCCAGAAGGCTAATATTATATCTAAGAAACTTTTAACTATTAAAAACATACAAATTTTGTGGCTTATTCGCTCCACTTGAGTCTTTGTAAAATTTCCTCTTTCCGAAATTGATAAATTATCTCAATGAATATCACTGTGGAATATTTATATTCCAGTATACAAATTTGAGTACTGCTATGAGAAGTGGAAGAACTCTTTCCAGTGCTGTTTGTCATTCTCTACGAGTGGCTTTGGGGCATATTTCTTGTTGAAGTCAATGGCCGATTTTTCGAGTAGATATTTTACACTACTAGGAATCGATGGACGGCCTACTCTAATGTTCTTCCATTAGTTAGATTTTTAAGCCTTAAACGAAACATGATTTATATGATTTTTTTCTATAATACATAAAGCAATGCCCTTAAGTATCAGTTTCTAAACTCAACGTACAGAACAGGGAAGGGACATCTCTGTGGGCTACGAACAAAAATAGAGTCCCACAGAAGAATAATCAATAAATGTTTTTCGATTATGATAACTCACCAAAATGTTGAATGTTATTCATATCAAATTAAGTTTATATAAACCCAGCATTACGCATTAAATTCTTCAGTCTCACTCTGCATTACTGAAAACAAGCGAATTCACTAACCCTAGGTAATGTACCAATTAGCCAGTCAAAAAATAGAAATGAATTTTTGTCTTCGCAGCAACAGTAAAGGAGATGAACCAAATTCCTGTAATTCAGGTCGATTTTCTAAGTCCATGTCAGCCAAAGTAGCTAAGATGCTGTGACTTTGTGCTCATCACCGTTAGATGTAGTTCAAATTACAGTTTAAAAAATAAATTTATATACTACATATATATATAATTTAATTATAAATTAAAATTTTCAACTGTCAAGTTTTGTGAACGCTGTTGCGTCTGTCTTTTGGCAGGAGGCTCCACATCCATGAAGGACTGCAGCTGTGAAACGTAAGACTTTGTCTACCAATAGGCGGCAAATAAAGAAATATAATTTAAATAAGTTAAGGAGCTCAAGCAGCGCTTTATCCATCGACCGACTCCCAGAAGAGTCTAAACTTCCAGAAGAATCTGACATGTTCTCTGCTTCAGAGTCGGTCAAGTCAGAGTCGAGAAATCAGCACAACGTAAGAAGACTTCTGGCGTGGAAAAACCGCGAAACTCGCTTAAATACGATACAAATATTGGATTTAATCTAATCTAAGGAAGTAGATTCACAACCTGACGCGGAGTCAGTACTGAAATATGCCACAGAGACTGCTCCAATTCTGCCAAAACTATTACAGCACTCAATTGAAGCCTTAATAGGCTTCTAAATCTAATGCGAATATATTGCAAAGGTGTTAGTCAAAGCATACACTCGTTGGTGCACCATATTATGTCAGTAACTCAGTTATCCATAGTGACTTATTGATACGAATTTCCAAGTAGGAAATTGTAAGGTTCAGCAATAGGTACTGCACACGCCTAGAATCTCATGACAACAGCCTGCGCAGGAGATGACTGAAGCGCCTCCAGCCCCTGGATCTTTGCTCCAGAAGCACAGAGTAGTGATTTTCACTATGCTTTGAATTATTTTAAGCTCAACACTGAGATCGATGTACAAGTTTGATACCGAAAAACTTTATATAAAAAAAACGCTATCAAATAACTAACAAAAATTTTCAGCACGAACTGTTTTTCATCGAGTACTCAGTTAACAAACATGTTTGCTACTGAAAATACTTTATATTCTCAAAAAACAGGTGACAAAGAGTAGAACCTTTTGCCTTTCCGTCAGAAAAAAAACCAAAGAAAATTCAATATTTGTAGACTTTTCACCTAATAAATATCTGATTTTTAGTACAGGGTGTCTCAAAAGAAAGTTCACATTTAAAAAATCGATAAAAAAAAGTAAGTAGTTTATTGAAAAAATGTTTATTACACATTAAAATACATACTTTGGGAATTTATTCCTTAAAAATGATATTGTCCAAATGCAAACCGTTGCGTTCACGGCATTCATTGAATCGAGCACTAAAATTACCTATGACGGATCGGCAGGTATTCTCCGTGATGGTGGCCATTTCGTGACGGATATTTCCTTTTAATTGTGCCAGGAAAGTCAGTTTGTTGCCGTAAACTTTAGATTTGACGTAACCCCACAGGAAAAAGTTCATAGGGGTTAAATCGGGACTACGTGGAGGCCAATTTATGTCACCTCTAATGGAGATCAATTTGCCGGGAAAAATTTCATGAACTCGTGGTAGAGACCTGTTGGACGTGTGTGAAGTTGCTAAAAATGCGGAACATTGATGATCTATGCACGTTTAAAGCAACAGCACGACTCGAAAGCTCCGAGCGATTAAAATCGCAAAAGCTAAGCTACCGATTGACATACCCCCCGCGCCCCTCGGAATATTTGCGTTCACGCAATCAGCAAAACAAATGTAAACTTTCTTTTGAGACACGCTGTATTTCATGCTGATTTGGGAACACTGTTTTCCGTTTAGTTCACGTAGCAAAAATAATATACAATTACAGTAGCAAAAATTTTCATTGATCTCAGTATTGGGCTTTAAAGAAAAATGAAAAACTAATATCGTACATTATAAAATAATAACATAAAAAGTAACAGATTAAATGTTCTTTTCGATTTTTTATGCTAGGCATCAACACTGGCGAAATAACTAGTCCGTCGGTACTAGTGAATGGTATGCAAATGGTGAATGGTAATGGTAATGCATAGCGTGGCAATTGAACCATAGCAATGACAACACCATGTTAAATTGGCCCATCGAACCCATGTAAAAGAGAGACAAGTTAAACTAGTGCTGGCTACAAAGAGACTGGTGATTCGCCAGTCTTCGAAGCTAATGGCGCACCCTATTTGAACAGTTTCTCTGGCACTATAATTAATAAACTTAAGAGCGCATTTTGTGCTTATAAAAGAGAATATTACTTTGTCGCATATCAAAACTTTTGCAGCCACATATATTTGAACACATTTATTTTTTCTCACTCAATATCATTATCAATTGGCGATAAGACGCCCCAACCGACAGATGGCAAATTGTAGTTGCGGTTATTTTACCAACCAACTTGAAAGACTTCGGTTAAAAGTAAATGAGACGCGTACGCGTTAACAACCTGCTTGATATCGAAACGGAATAATATATGTATATGTATAAGTATATAAATCAAATAGTGAATTCCAAATACATTTGTATAAGCATAAGCAACCACTCCAAAATTAAACACATTTCAAATTCGACAACTGTGAGCAACGTGAAAAATACAAAAAAATACAAAAATAAATATTTAAAAAGCTAAGCAAATATATTAATTAATAGAAGTCAAGTGTCTGGGGTTCAAGTAGCTGTGCGTAAAAAATGTGCAGAAAATAAGTTTTGAAACAATATTTCCAAAATAAATAAAATAATTAAACAAAATGACGGATTTAGCCAAAGAGCATGTAAGTACGCTATAAAAATCGGAGCGTTGTTATAATATCATTAAATAATATGTCCATATATAGCTAAATTTATGGCTATACTTCGATAATAAATTTTATGTAATATTTTTATTATTTTTGAGGCATATCGAATACTGACATTCTTTTAGCGTTTCGTAGCGAAACTTCTTTGATATACTCGTACTTCAGAATTCGAATCGATCGATTCATTTACGCTTATCAGAAAGTTCAATATAAAATGTAATAAAAGAAAAATAATTCGGTAACATTGTTTCGGTAAAAACGAAGCTTTTATACGCTTAACATATGAGCTAAATAGTATTTAATGCTTAAACTCTGCTGGAGATATCAGTTAGGAAGCATTAGAAAGTCAATAAAAACTTACTACTTTCGAAATCGTTAACTTATGAAATACCAAAGTAGTACTAATAATAAGAGAACCTTCAACTGTAGCTTTTCTCTACATGGATACTATCACCCATGCTCGGGAAGCTTTCGAAGCTGAATAATGTGTTCGCATTTGGTTTTGTTTAAGAAGAATTTGGCCATTTCAATTTATCATGAAATGGCGAAATGCATTTCATATTGCGAGTTCCATCCGCGAAATTCTTCTGAAGACGAAAAACGGATCATTTTAACGAACATTTTATTCGGATCATAAAATCGTACGTACGTACGTAGGCATATGTTTCAGTGTGTTTATAGTTTCAATTAGTTCTATTATAAGAAATATCCAAAACACATATAAACTTTTCAGCTGAAGTTCAACGAAGTTCAGCGCTTGAAGTGTCGGTACTCCAAAGACCAATTAAATGTGTTACAAACTTAATGCCAAACTAAGCAAACTACTTGCCACATGTTATATGTTATATATAGCGCATGTGAATTTGCACGATAACATTCGCTGACAGTTTTGAATTTGTTATCAATTTTGACTTTCCTCCAATTTTTCACCCCGCTCAAAAGACTTCTATTTGCCTGATTTAATTGCCACCGTTTGTGGCCATGTAAAAAAAAAAACACCTCGTTGGAATTTTTAATTTAAAATTCATGTCCATAGTATCATAGTTGGCTGAGATGTTTAACTCTTATCTATGCATATCGCTCGCACAGTGTGTATCTGTAAAACTTATTAATAGAAGCAAAAAACAAAAATTGTTTAGTTTCTATGTTAGCAACACAACTTCTGACATATTATTTGCGGTTTGTTTGTGCCTATGTCACAATCAAACCACAATTGAACTTTTCTTACAACATTTTGTTGACTTTTATTACAGGCAATCAACTTCATAATATGTTTGTAAAGCATTCATTGTTTAAAAGTATCTTGTAGGTGAACGAACAGCTGTGATAGACTTTTAATTATGTTATACTCGTCAACTGATTTGAACATGCTCGATCATAAGTTTACAAGTACAGACTGAATTGTGTGTTGTTTGTGGTACGAGTATTAGGTAGTATTTTGTTAAAGAACTTGTCTTAGTTTGGTACTCGTAATACTAATCTGTACCCTGCATAATATTTCTTGTAAAATCTGTTTTCTATTATCTAGGGTATTCACGATATTTCGTGTATTTACATCACTAGTTTTATATCACTAGTAAAATATTCTAATTAATAGATACTCTTTAATTAAATATGGCAGATCACTAGTTTAGATCATACAACTTTTTAATTTTTCTCGAAATATATTCATCAATATCTACTTTGTCACCTTCAAAGAGGAATCTCTCAGATATAATAAACTTGTGCCTGCGTTTTTGCCAATCCTAGTATAAATTCACCATGATGCAAACCACTATAAAATTAACAGTTTTTCGGTTCGATGAATCTCGATACCATTGATCCACCGTTTTGGTTGACAAAACCACATTTTTTTGGCAGACTCTTTTTATACCATTGACACCTAGCGTGAAATGGTATCATCGGTTTGTCTAAAAGTTTGTAACGCATTAAAGGCATCGTAGATACCATAACACCGAGTCGATCTTGCCATGTCCGTGTATCTGTCGTAGTATGTCTGTTCTGGATGTTGTTGCGCATTTTGATATCCGATTGCAAGTCGGCGCATAGACACTATTTTTATTGCAGTTTAATAGAGTATCATGCCAAGACCACTTGTTAGGGTAGACCCCATATAGACCACCCCCTACCCCCTTTCGATATGGTGACTTCTTATGAATGGACTCTTCACATATATGTCAATGGGTGTGACCACCCGAGTTTTTGAGGTAGCCCCCATAAAAACCACATGCCTAATTTGGCCTTTTCCTATGGAAAACAATTTTATTGCATTCTATATCTACGTGAAATTTGTCATGATAGCTTCTTATGAAAGAATGCTTCACATAAATACCAAGGGGCTTATCCCGCCCACTTTAAGGGTCACCTCCATACAAACTTACCGCCCAATTTTTGTATTTTGTATGGAAACTTTCTTATTACAGTTAATATCAACATAAAATTTAAAATAGTGATTTCTTATGAGCAAACGCCTCACATATAGAGAAGTAGAAGTGATTTCTCCAGTTTAGGCGCAGCTCCATGCAAACGGACCACCAACTTTTTGGAATTTTTTACGAAAAACTTTATCATTTTAGACAAAATCAACTTGACATTTGAGCTGGTGGATTCGTATGGACAGACACTTCACATAATTATCTAGGGGCGTGTCACACCCACTTCTCCACGTATACACCATCCCGTTTTATGCAAATAGTATGATGCTTGATCAAAAAATTCTGCCTCACCTTCGCGTTGGTTGAAAATTTGTGTACACCAATGTGAGTCTTCAGAATGGCGACAAGATGAAAGTTTGAAAACGCCAAATCAATCAGCTTTGCATTCTGTTTATTTTAAATTATTATTACTCTATTACTCTATTAAGCTATTTTTAGGGACTTATAGTATCCTGGTGCATTCATCGTTTACCGTTTAAGGCAGAAATCCGAACCAAATTCGGTCCTAATAAAATTTAAAAATGGAGAACATTTGCGTCGCCACAGTGCTGATTGTCTTCTTGCCTCAGTATTGTAATGAGCCATCGAGTTTTCATCGAGCTCAAATAAATTCTAACTTGCCAAATCGTTTAAGGAAATTGTGAGCGCTTGTGAACTAATTCGCTTTGTGCTGTTTTGTCAGTTTGTAAAACAAGAACACAATTCTATCAACTTTGTGAAGATATACATTGTGCAACACTAAATTGTATAGAAATCTATATGCGAGAGAGAATGAAAGAAGAGAGAGAGAGAGAGAGAGAGAAAGAAATAGGGAGAGATCGATACATTTTCATCTCTAATACATACATAAAACACACATAAGTGTCAGTGCGTATTTTTACGAAAAAGCTGCATATACCGTTTTTCGTTGTGTGAGTGAAGATTTGTAAATCTCTGTACGAACAAAATATTCAAACGATTTTGATAAAATATAGCTTGTGTACATCTGCAAATGAGTATCTTTTTTCTTTTTTTTTTTTGTCAATGGTTTATGTTGTGCAAATTAATATTATAGATAAATTCAATCACCAGCACTGTTAGTATTCAACGCACTATTTGTAATATTATTACTCTATGAGGAAGATGCTTTAATACTTAAAAATCTTAAAAAATAGCTGCAGTCAGCTGGAATTTCTTACTACAATACTTTCTAAATGTACGAGATTTGGCTAAAAAACTAAACACATAGAAGAGAAAACGCACAATTTTAGTTTTGCAGAACTCATTTTATTTCTCAACAGACTATTTTACATTGATTGAACCCATGAACAGCAAAAGGTTAGAGAAAATAACCTAAAAAAAAAATTGCGTTTGAGCTGGCTGATGTTACCCTAGGCTGTACGTTACTTAGTAAAGTTTTTGTTAAATAAATTAGATAAATTATACTTTAAGCAATACCTCGCTTTGCTTTTCAATAAATAGCTTTCAGCATAACCTAGAAAGTCACGAATTGTGTTACTATTTCAAAGTTATTCATGCACTTCTATTTTGGGTGATGTGTCTGATATTGATTCAGAACACAATGATTTGAATTTCGATAATATTCTAGTCTCTAGATTCCTAAAGCAACCATGCAAATAACATCTTTGCAAATGATATATGTATCTATGTATATATCTATTGGATAAATATTTTAGAAATAACTAAGTACATTTTAAAGTTTGTACAAGTAGTTGGCCAGAAGAATGCACTTACTCTGCTTAGAAATTCTTCTCCGATATGAAGATTTTCGTTCTACATGTGATTTTGAATACTAAATTGCACTTCTGTCGTTTGTTTCGATGACGCAATGAGATTAGAACGGGTGAAGTTCAGAACTATGTGCATTGTTTGCAATGATGATGTTCCTAGTATTAATTTATGTGATTCAAGCAAAATAATTCATTGATTTGCATCCATTCTGTATATACCCTTGTATAAATCGATAGATTGAATAAAGGCACTTATATGAGTAGTTATGGACAAAGAAGTATTTATTATGCGTTACTTTTTGTATTGACTTAATTATAAATTGCATTATAAAAAATTCTTCTAAGAATTGATAACTAACTGCGAACTACTACAGGAACTGTGTGAAGTAATTTATGAGTATTTGTTTCAAACTCAATAATGTTTGTCTTGACTTTGAATGATAACGATCTAATAGGTATAGAATTGCAGATAGAGTTAGCAGAAAATGCATTTTATAATTAATTTTGTTTGCTCAAATTTCATGGTTTTTTGTTAAAGAGAATATCTGTGCCTAAGAAGCGACCATATCAAATTTCAAGGCGATGTTGATCTAAATAAAGAAGTTTTTCATACAAAAAGTCAAAAATGTGCGGGTGGTTTGCATGGTGACTACCGCAAAAAGTGGGTGTGACATATCAATATGAATACTCTATTTAACTGCAATAATATGAAGCCTAAGTGCCGATATACAACTAGATATTTGAAAAATGATCCCAAAAAATGGGCAGCACCATCCAACGCCAACGGACACAGCAAAATCGACTTGTCTCCTCGAGTTGATTAAGAATATATGTATGTATATACTTTATAGTAACTACTATGCCTTCTTTAATGCGTTACAAACTTTCAGACAAACTGATAACAACAATTCAATGAATAGTATAAAAAAATTTATATTATGTTCCATCTTCAAACCAGGCGTAGTAAGCTGGTTTACAGACTGCACCTTAACTGAGGAAGTAACTGATGCTGATGTATTCGAACTTCGCTTCATTACTGGTGTCAACGTAATTGTCTATTTCTAAATTAATCTAATTGCAAAATAATGACTTTTTGTTGTAGAATCCCTATATTATCTTTATATATTATTAATAATTATCTGCTAGAATGGGTTCTCTCGATTAATGATCATGGTCTTCTTTTCGACCCACAACTTTCATTCTCCTACACATATTGATATCATATTTAACAAGGTTGCTTGGTTGGTCGAAAGAGTTTAATGATCCATATATCACTAAATGGTTGTTCACAGCACTGGTCCCTGCAATGCTTGAATATGCCTCTGGTGTTTGAAATCCGCAAAATATGGTTCATCGAGCTCTGTTGGAATTTGCTTATTATGTTCCAATTTTTTTCTTTTTGCTTTGGGTAACCTGGGCTGGAAGCCAAGCTTCCCACACTGGAAAAACGGAGATATTTGCTAGGAGTTTTATTTATCCAGCGACTTATCTATGGTGATATTTAGTCCCCCACAACTATTAAGTTTTTTGATTCGCCTAAGATTCACGAGAAATTATGCGACAAGCAAGTGGTCACTGCGAATCAGGCTCGATCAGCCTATAACGCTAACTAGAACGCAGAGGGCCATCCTATAGCAAACGGGCACTGCGACCGGAAATGATGTATTTTATACCCTAGCGCGGTTATGATTAAGTTAATTTATCTAGGATATTCTCCGTTTCATTAAAGAGACGAGGTGTTTCTGTTGTCATCAGATGTAACGAACGGTCTATTCATCTGCTCAATTTTGAGCCTGGCAAAGGCCGGGCAATCGTAGGCAAAGCAGATGTAAACTAGTTTCGTCATCAACTAGGCAGAGTCTGAACTCTAACTGAGTGCAGTCTGGCTGACTTAGTTTATTTCGGTGTTATCTTAGTGGATACTATAAAGTATATACATATATTCTTAATCAACACGATGATGGCCTGTGAGTTAGCCCAAAAGCAACCTCAGGTCAGACCTATTAAGATGTGCGTTGGTTTTTGGGTATATAGGACGAGTTAGTAGCTTGGCCTACCGTAGACCAGGATATTGTTTTGAGTACCGGGAGCTATTGTGCCAGATCCCTATAACAATAAAAGATCTGAAATCTGCAATTAACTCAAGAAGAATACTGATATCAGGATTGCTGACTAGAGATTACTGATCTTAAAAAACACTTATATAACATTGGCACCGAAAGTGATAGTTACTATAGATTTCGAATGAGGAAACCTCGGAAACACATCGTAGACGATCACCAAGCCTTGACCTTGGCAACCACAAAGTTCTTAACAGTTACCAAATAACAGAAAGGGCTGTGAATTCACTAAACCCAAAGAAACTAGTTGCCTTCTTTAAATCTGCAGGAATGGATGAAGTGTTCTGGGTAGACACTACTGTCAGAGCACTGTTGGTTGCTCGCAGTGCCAAGATTCTTTCTTCCAATTAACAACAATAAATATATCTCATTTGTAACTATTTCGGAATTCAATCTACCAGATTCAATCTACAGTAAAGTCAATAATATGAGTACCTTATTAACTTCTATTCTATGCTATGATGATAACATTTACTTCTTTAAAAATGTATACATGATATCATATAGATTAAAATGAAATTAATTTAAAAATGATTTTAGTTAACTTCTGTCTGACATCATCAGCGTGATATTGTGATTTATTAGTAAGTATTTGTTTCTTTTAACAAATGTCTCATAAGCTAATCGAACTCAACTTGGTTTTATTAGAACGATTGCGAAACCCAATTGATGAAGAATTCTTTCAAAATTATTCGCCCATCCAATATCATAAATTATATTTTAATCAGTTTGTATAAATTTCCGCGATTTACATGAGATACGAGCATTATTTGCTTTGATTTTTACGACGCAATGGAATGGCCAGTCGGTCATGAACAAATTTAGACAAAGAAACATGAGCTAATCAATATTATCTGCAAACAAGCAAAAGCAATATTCTTTACAGTGTAGTTATATTTTGTTATTATTTTGCAGCAGCAAAACCGAATCTAATTTTTTGATGTTAGACATACTTTTTTTTGAAATGCTTAAGTGAAAATGTTGTGCGATGTCTGCTGTCTGAATGGATGGAGATAGGCAAGGTTATTATGCAGCTACTGGGAGCTACTTATGTTGCTCAAACTTCTTTTATGCATATATTTTACACCGTTTACCATTTCCTCTATCTAGAATTCTTATACATTAAAATTCCTATCAATTTATGCCATAGTCAACAATTAATATCGGAATTCACTACACGCTGATAAGATATCGCAGGCTTTTGCGGCATATGTGTTTTTAACACCAGCTGTCATTAGTGTTTTATTAAAATTTAGTCAGTGGAAGTCACAGATTTAAATACAATTCACATGGTATTACAAAACTTAAGCTCTGGTTTTCATACATTTCTTTTGCTGATATTTAATACTGGCATTTAAGTATTTCGAAGGTGTGTGTGTGTGTGTGTGTGTGTGTGTGTGTGTCGTGTGTGTGTGTATGTGTGTGTGTGTGCATGTGTAGGAAATTTCCAGTATAATCGATCAAAACTGCTTTTATTTGAGTACTTCTATTCGTTTTATATTTTATCACATTTATTAGTTAAGTCATTTCGCAAATTAGATTTGAAAAGAAAACAACAAATTTGATAATGATATTTACTAAATGAGTTAGATACTTGTGTTAAATTAAACAAAAAAAAAAATGGTTTCAATTTGTTGTTAATTAGTCCTAAAATGTACGCAAAGCATCAATATACTAAACTCAAATGATACTTATGGAAAGGCTTGCAGTTTGCCACCCCATAGCGTTTTTCTTCATAACACAACATATGAGGTGTTGGAATTAATATTAAAGGAATTTTTTTCGATTTTTGAGCGTTTATTTAAAAAGAAAAATGCTATAATGTATACTATTCAAAGTACAACATTTTCCCATCTCTTTGGCAGCATATGGATGCCGCGTCGGAAGAACGGCACGTCTTTTGAGGCAATCCACGAATCGACCCATTTTTTTGGTATCCTCGTAAGAAGTAAAGCACTGCTCAGCCAGGGCGTGGGTCATCGATCTGAACAAGTGGTAATCAGAAGGGGCTATGGCTGGGCTATAAGGCGGGTGGGGTAGCACATCCCAATTCAACGCCTCCAACGTTTCCTTGACGGATCTTGCAACATGTCGTGTCTTTTGGCATATTGCGGCCGTTTTTGCTTCAATGCTCGGCTAAATTGCATCAATTGTTGTTGCTAACGTTCACCAGTGCTGGTTTGGTTAGGTTGCAACAGCTCATAGTACACAAGACCCTTCTTATATCACCAAATACATAGCATGAGCTTGGCACCGTGAATATTCGGCTTTGCAGTCGAAGTTGATGCATGACCGGGTGGTCCCCATGATTTTTTTCACTTTGGGTTGTCGTAATGGATCCAGCATTGCCAGTAACATAACGATGCAAAAAACTCTTCCACTTCTGGTGTTAAAGCAGCTGTTCGCAAGTGAAAAATCTTCTTTCGACGACTCTTGGCTTCAATTCGTACGCCATCCAATTTCCTTGCTTTTGAATCATTCCCATGATTTTGAGGCGTTTGCCAATTGTTGACAAGTCAACTCCCAATGATTCTGACAATTCTTGAAGGGTTTGACACGGATCTTCGTCGTGTAATGCTTCCAATTCTTCCCGGACGTTCTTTTTCCTCCGTATCAAAATCACCACTTTTAAACCGACGAAACCAGTACTCGCAAGTAGAAATCGATGGAGCATAGTCCCCCTAAGCCTCACAAAGCGTACGATGGTCTTCAGCTGCTTTTTTCTTCAAATGAAAGCTCAAAAGCAAACCTTCCCGCAAATTGCGTTTTGTTGGAACAAAAGTCAACATGTTCACAGAGCAAAAAAAATTATGTTGTTTAGATTTCAGTGGAATGACACATACTGAAAATTGAAACTTATGAAGTAGGCTTTCACATGAATGTAGTACTCACAGGCTTACCCGATGCGATTTAGTGCTAGTTACGCCATCTCTTATGAATCCTTTAAAACTAATTCCAACAACTAAAATCAAACAAATGTCGATTTACGTATAAGATGAAGTAACACACCACTATCCTGAGCTAAATATCATTCGAATTATCCAAAAATAAAAACTATCGCCCGTGTTCCGGTTCCCCGTTCTAATTCACTTCGAAATGGCTGTATGGAATTTTTATTCTCAAGGTCTAGTGAATTCAATTAGCGAAATTCTTTTGAAATTGAAATATGGACCATTTTAACGAAACAGAATCCAAACAAATTCAAATCCAAACAAGTGAAAACAGCGAAGAAAAAAGTCTGTTGTCGAATTTGCATTCAGTGACTTTCAAATTCACCGAACGAAGAAGTCTCAGCCATTTGCATTATATTTTTTCTATAGATATAATTAATAAAGGAATTGAAGTCAATTTTTCTGCGTCTTATAAGCTGAATATTTTGCATGGTTGCTCTAAGTAATCAGATCTTGTAGCGATCTGCAGAATTTTCTGTATTTTTTGTTAACTTGTGAGCTGTTCTAATCAATTTGAAAATTTGAAAGTGTAGAAAATTTGTTCATAAGTATTTGCTTCGACAATTTTTTGGGTTTGTTTTTTTGTGCTTATGCTTATTTTCTATATTTGTAAAGCTTTTTGCATTTATAAACATATACGTGCACACAAGTACATATACAAACATATCTATCTCGCTTTGAACCTCGTTCTCTTGGTCGGAACAATTTATTTTGAAACGATGTCACTATGAATTTTAAAGCCTTGCCTAAAGGGAATACAATATCTGCAGCTAGATTATATTTCAAACTGAAGAATTGTAGAAAGCTGAATTGTGTGCTTATACACCTAGTATAACACTATGAACGTTGGAACCAAAGGGGTGTGCAAAATTCAAGTTAGGCTCCAGTTTGGAGATGCCTCCACATCAAATTTTGTAGATTAAAATCCAAAAGTTTTTACCTATAAAAATATGATCTTAAAATCTACACTTATATACTTGAAAGCTATTAAATTCAGTCTCCTCGAATTATGTATACCCTCTTGGTTCCCTCGTTGTTCAAATAAAAAGTTACTAAATTCGTGCACAGTGTAATTATATCATAATTCTTCATCAAAATTAAACACATTCAAGACGCAAACTGTCATGACGCGTAGAAAACAAAATAAGTATGAACTAAATAACGATACGATGTCGTTGATCTTTAGATTTTTTTTTTTTTCATTTTACCGGTATCTCTAAATTTGAAGAGCGGTCTGTTATCTGTCGAAGTATACTTGTACAGAGTACCTATTTTTTTACACAGAGTACGCTGTCAACTCATTATGAATTCAAATATAATTTGAAAGTGAATTATCATTGCCAAACCTAATCTGATACGAGATAGGAGCAAAACAGAGCGAGTAAAATTAACTTCGGTAAAGAGTTAACTGTCAAATACACTCTAGAGAGTACTTAATGAACTTATGTCGCATTAATTATACCCTATACGCCAAAAACCAAGGGTATAATAAACTTGTGGAAATCAATTTAACAAAAATTGAATCGATTTGGCCATGTTCGTCCGTCCGTCCGCCATGTTCTACAGATCTCAAGTACTGTAAGAGCTGGAGTCTTCATTCTTCTTGATTATACGTAGTTTGAGTCTATTACATTTTGTGAATTAGAGCTAGTACTATTGAATTAGAGCTATTTTCTTTGAATTATCTTTTTAATAAATTATTTTCTTTTTATTTGTAAAGGGTTGCAGGGTACTTCGTAGTCGTAAATACACACCTGCTCCATTGTTTTCCAATTCCCACCAGTTTTGTAGTATATCCGTTGTCGATCTCAATTCAAGAATGAATTAATTGATAAAGTTGAGGATGTTAAGATCCTTTAGTTGTATGCCAGAAACACTGTATTGCATCAGTGGGATTGTATGAGGTGAACACTTTTGTACACAATATTTTGTCAAGGAGGTGTTTTTAAGGTATTACTATAAAGAGCTTTGCAATGATGATTTAATTGAAAATATATGCATTGGGACAAACTTAAGAAGTAGTGACTGGAGTGTACATTTAAAAATAAGTAGAAACTAATATACCACTTTGATTCATATGATTCATGGTTTATATACATATATCTGACTCTTATCGCCAACTCTAATAGGTCCAACAATCCTACGAAACATCTTTTCTTGAATAAAAAGGGTGCATCGGATGTTTTCAAGGTCCATGATTGAGAGAGAGCTCTGCTTGTAAATTGTTACCTGAGCCCAAAACAGCATAGATCCGCCAGATATCGAGGCTGACGTTGTTGTCCCTGGTAATTTCTGTTCACAGATAGACGAAGTTTCCCACAACAGTGAAGTTGAAATTCTCCTTACTCACAGACCAGTCAAGACGTGATGATGGTTTGCTAGTGGACATCAAGTACTTCGTCATGTTATCCTTCACCGCTAGACACATGAGACTTGACTGTTTCTCAATCTCCGAGAACACCTGGCTAACTCGTCGTTCGTTCATGCCGATGATGTCAATGTCACCACAATACGCGAGTAGCATCACTTACTTAACGAATATCGTGCACGACAGTTCTACGCATGAGCACCAGCGTACCATGTACCTTATCAGGAGGTTAAAAAACTGACACGATAAAGAAACATCTTGCTAACAAATGGCTTCTAGATATTCTTTACTACACTGATGACACTTTCTGTGAGTGTGTGATAAAGAAAATGTACAAATATGAACGATCTTCGCTGGTATATTTAGTTCAGACAGGGTGTTGAAAAACTTCTTCTTATTGGCATATCAAAAACGGTCTTATAGTCGCAAAATAGTTGGTAGGTTACTTTGTTGTATTGACGAGTCTTTTCCAGTATTTGTCGTAGAGTAAATATTTGGTCCCCGGGTTATCTGTTTGGTCTGAAGTCATACCGATAATGTGCTTCAGTGTATACGTATGTGTCTGCAGCCGTTCACACGGTACGCGGAATAGAATTTTATATGACAGGGTAGTTCGTGGGTCTTCTTTCTTGACTATAGGCCATAGAACTCTGAGACTCTAATCGTTGGTCATTGATTCATCGATCTATATCTCGTATAAGAGTTGGTTGGTTTAATTTAGTGGCTTCTTATGAACGAATGGCTTATATACAGAGAAAAAGATGTAAACTCTTCATTAGGGACAGCGCCATGGAGACACACCTTTCACTTTTGGGATTTTTTCATGAAAAACTTTTACATTTCAGTCAATATTAACTGGATATGGTGGCTTCATGGCTTCATGATCTATATCTCGTATAAGAGTTGGTTGGTTGGAGTAACTCAGCTGGCAACTCATCGGAATCTGTCGCTTTGTTATTCTTCAGCTTTTTAATTACTGAGTTGGTATCGTTAAAGACTGATGGCTTTACAAGAGAGCCATCATCAACTGGTTGTACTAGAAATTCTTCTCTATCTCCAGTTAGGTTAGAGAAGTGACTTCTCCAAATTCTCGGAGTTTTCAGTGCATCTGTAACCAGCGCACTATTTTCGAGCTTGCGAAAAGAAGCTCTGGTTTTAAACCATTCAACCAGATGCTTGATTCTATGATACAATTTCTGATCTAAATTTCTTTGACAAATTTCAAAATTTCTTGTTATATTTGTTTGCGTCTGAAAAGGAGTTTCGAGTCTCTTCGTTTATTTCGATATCGCTTTCTTCTTTTGTAAAGAAACTTTAATAGACAAATATTTTATGATGGGTTGCACAGTGTAAAAATATGCCAAAGTTTACATTAAAAAATCCAATGATTTTAAAAGGAATTATACTAAAATCGATGCTATATATGCGTATCTATTTTATGGCTTCATCAAATGCGCAAAGCACTTGAAAAGTCTAAACTTTGTGCATTAAAAATTGTTGTCATTTGCAGCAATTCCAATAAAAAATACTCGTATATAAAATTAAGATTAAAAAGTACTTAGAACAAAAAAAAAAATCCCCCAGTTATGACTTGTATACAATATGCGATTATACGTTGATAATTTCGGAAACACGCGTAAAATTAATATTCATTCAGAATCATAATTAAATAATATTTCCCATTTTTTTTAATTGCAGTGTGAATATGTTTGGGTAAAGCCGCAAAATACGAGCAGCGAATTTGCGGTGCCATTTGGCGCCCGAGTTATACGAACGGAGAAGACAAAAACGCTCATCTGCAGCGATGACAATAAACAAAGCTGGGTGCCGGCACAGGACATAATCAAAGCAATGCATGCCAGCTCACAACAGGATGTCGAGGATATGATAACACTGGGTGATCTACAGGAATATACAATATTGCGTAATTTGGAGAAACGCTATAGAAACAAATTGATATATGTAAGTTTTGTGGTGGATGATTTACAATTGTGAATGTTTAATTCTATTTTGAATTTTTTTATTATAGACCTACACAGGCTCCATGCTCATTGCCATAAATCCCTACCAAGTACTGCCCATCTACACAAATCGCGAGATTGCGCTGTAT
The DNA here is from genome assembly GCA_035044765.1 of Leucophenga montana. Classification (NCBI taxonomy): domain Eukaryota; kingdom Metazoa; phylum Arthropoda; class Insecta; order Diptera; family Drosophilidae; genus Leucophenga; species Leucophenga montana. The sequence goes on from JAWNNQ010000178.1 coordinate 767,721, forward strand.
CGCCAGAAGAAGTTACACGAACTGCCGCCACACATCTTTGCCATTAGCGATAATGCATTCCAGCAATTGCAGCGCAACAAGTCAAATCAATGTATTGTCATCTCTGGAGAATCCGGTGCCGGCAAAACGGAGAGCACCAAACTTATACTACAATATTTGGCTGCCATCAGTGGCAAACACTCATGGATAGAACAACAGATTATCGAAGCGAATCCCATAATGGAGGCCTTTGGCAATGCCAAAACTGTGCGCAATGATAACTCTTCACGTTTCGGCAAATATATTGACATTAGATTTACCGATGCAGGCAATATACAGGGTGCTAAAATTGAACAATATCTACTGGAGAAATCACGCATTGTAGCACAGAGTCGGGATGAACGTAATTATCACATCTTTTATTGCATGCTGGCAGGTCTAAGCAAAATGGAGCTGGAACGCTTGAATCTGGCAGAACAAACGCCAAGTAAATATAATTATCTGTCACAGAGTGCCTGCTTTACGCTGGTGGGCAAAAACGATGCAAAGGATTTCGCAGATATACGCTCTGCCATGAAAGTGCTATCCTTTAAAGCGGAGGAGGAATGGAATATATTTAGCTTATTGGCTGCCATTTTGCATTTGGGTAATCTTAGTTTTATGGCTACCGAAATACAGCACATGGAGGCTGCGGAGATTGAGGATATGCAGCAATTGCAACGTGTTGCCAAACTTTTGGGTCTACACAGTCAATCGTTGATGGTGGCACTCACGCAGAAGACTATTTTTGTGCATGGCGAACATGTTGTCACCAGTTTGTCCAAGGAGGCAGCAATTGAGGGGCGTGATGCCTTTGTCAAGTCACTGTACGATGGTATTTTTGTTAAAATAATTAGGCGCATTAATGAGACCATCAATAAGGATCCGGGCAAGGCGCGCTTGAATACTATAGGTGTGCTGGATATATTCGGATTTGAGAATTTTGATAATAATAGTTTTGAGCAGCTGTGCATAAATTATGCGAATGAGAATCTGCAGCAGTTTTTTGTGCGTCATATTTTTAAGGTGCGTCGGAGACTATTAACAATAATATTGGAAATTTAGTAATGCATTTTTTTTTTTATTGAAATACTAGATGGAACAAGCTGAGTATCAGAATGAGCGCATCAACTGGCAGCATATTGATTTTCTGGATAATCAGGATATACTTGATCTGATTGGCATGAAACCTATAAATATTATGTCGCTAATTGATGAGGAATCCAAGTTTCCGAAGGGTACGTTTAATGACTTTATACATTTTAAATTGAAAGAATTTTATTTTATAGAGTACTGATTAAACATCAATTTTAGCATTTATATTTCAGAAATTGATCCTTCTTTTCATATATTATTTGATCAGCATAGAGACGAGTTATTATAACCATGTCCGTCTGTCCGATAGTATGAAACAAGAGCTTGAGTCATAAAATTAGGTTAATAAACTGATGTGGACACCAAACGTTCCCGCAATTCCTTTTTTCTTTATTTATATTTTTTTTTTTCAAGGTTATAGTAACTAGAAAGCGCTACACAAAGTTTGCACAGATATTAGACCGATCGTGATGAATTGTTGTGCCACAAATCCGGGATTTTCCTCATATTGCTTCCAAACCAAGTTGAATTTATCGATAACTTTACTTATTCCACTGTTTAGAGTCTTTTAAATGTTCTGAGCGTAAACTAATTGAGAAAAAGAAGAGGAAAGATTAAAGACAGAATAAGAAATGAAAAAGAACGCATCTGAGAGGAATACGTCAGCTTTCGTATAAATTAACCATGTAAAGCTTGCAACGCATTAAAAAGAAATCAACGAACTCGTAGATCCAGTAAAGTATAGGTATATATTCTTGATCACCTTGACGAGACGAGTCGATCTTGCCATGTCCATGTGTTTGTCCGCCTTTCTGGGTGCTGTTGCACATTTTTGTATGGAAACTTTCTTATTATAGTAAATATCAACATAAAATTTAATTTAGTGGCTTCTTATGAACGAATGCCTTACATATAGAGAAACAGATGTAATTTCTTCATTAGGGGCAGCACCATGCAAACCAACCACTCACTTTTGGGATTTTTTCATGAAAAACTTTTACATTTCAGGCAATATTAACTGGATATGGTGGCTTCATATGGAGAGACACTTCGCACAATTATAAAAGGGCGTGTCATGTACACTTTGGAGTAGGCTCCAACAAACTTGCATCCCACGTTTAGGTTGCTAGTTTTTACAAATACCTATCTAAATTCACAGCTTTAAACTTTATGTGAATTGTATTAAAACTTCGGTACCATCGAATGGGATAGCCAATGAAAACGCATTTTATTGCAGTCAATATCAATTTAGAATTTGATGTAGTAGCTTCTTATAAACGGATGCTACACATTTATAACAAAGGTTGGAATCCCTCCCTCGGTTTTTTTGTTTTGTTATATTTGCTAAGCAATCACTGAATCGTTTGAAATCAAAATCGAAAGTGAAATAAACCGAGATAGTTCCTGCGATGGTTCATGGTTCAGTCTACTCAAAGTAGACTCGCCAAATGCCAGAGTCAACATTTTAAGTGCATTGGAGCACTTCTTTTTATTTTTCACACAAAATTTAACACAGAATCTTTGATCCCTTATATTCGGTATCGAAAAATCTCCAAGTACGCAAAAACAAGTTAAAAATGTAGTTCATGTAATTTCCACCTGCATTAAACATCACATTAGATGGTTTCCAAATTTTATATTTAGTAGTTTTAAACAAAAGAATTTAGAAATAAGCAGACCTCTATGGAGTATCTTAATTGAAAGCATGGCTTATAAATAATACAATATCTGCTTACTTTCAGGCACGGATTATACACTGCTCGAGAAGCTACATGTCCAACACGGTAATCGTTCCATTTACGTAAAAGAGAAAACCAAGCAAACCTCACTCTTTGGCATACGTCATTATGCAGGCGTGGTGATGTATAATCCACTCGGTTTTCTCGAGAAGAATCGTGATGCATTTAGCAGCGATTTACGCGCTGTGATACGCAGCTCTACGAGTAAATATCTAGTCGATATGTTTCCGCGCGAAATGCCCATGGATACAACCAAGAAACAGCCGACATTATCTATCAAATTTCGAAATTCCTTGGAGCTATTAATGCGTACATTAGCACAAGCGCATCCGCACTTTATAAGATGCATAAAACCCAACGAGTATAAGGAGGCGAATGTAAATAACACTTTATATGCTGAAGGACTTACAAAACAAAACTAAACTTAATTTATATATTTTTTTGTTTATAGAATTTCGACAACGAGCTCTGCGTACGTCAACTGCGCTACTCAGGCATGATGGAAACTGCGCGCATACGTCGCGCTGGTTATCCCATACGTCATACATACAAGGAGTTCGTCGAACGCTATCGTCTGCTCTTGCCACGTGTTGGACCTGCGGATCAAATTGATTGTCGTCTTGTGTCCAAACAAATTTGCAAAGTCAATCTGCCCGAAACATCGGATACACAATTCGGACGCACCAAAGTCTTCCTCAAGGATGTCGATGATGCACAACTGGAGGCAGAACGTTCACGCATCATACTCAAATCAATTGTTACCATACAGCGTGGACTGCGACGTCTGCTCTTCAAACGCTATATGCAAAAATACCGTGCAGCAGTTATTGTGGTGCAAAAACATTGGCGTCTACGCCAGCAACGACGTCGTTTTCTCATTATGCAACAAGGATTCCATCGGCTGGCAGCCTGTGTTGCTGCGCAGCGTTTGACACGCGAATTCGCCATGGTGCGCAGCAGCATTTTAAAGCTGCAGACACGCAGTCGTGGCTATTTGGCGCGCAAACAGTTCAAAATAAATTTGGCTGCAAAGCGTCAGCAAAAGGAGCAACAGGCGCTCGAACGCCGCTCATTGCTGCTGCTCGAACAGCAACGTTTCAAGGAGCAACAACTGCGTGAGGCGGAACAACGACAGACGCTGCTAGCGCTCGAGCAGGAACAGCAACGGCAACGTGAACGTGCGGCTTCCGAATTAAATGCTTTGAATATGGCTGCAGCGAATCAATCGAAACGCAACAAATCAATTAAGCAAGAAACTGATGAAAAACCGGAAGTAATGCAACGGAAGTTGGTGCATTCAGCGAGCGCTGTCACACAGCCGACAGCGCCATTATTGAGCAATGGCCAGCATGCCAACAGAAAAGGCATTACCAGCTTATATATTGATGATGAATCTTCAAAGCAAATTGTCGATGATGTCTTTGGATTTTTGGATGAAGCCGATGTGAGTGGTCCAGTTGGTCCAAATGTTAAAGAGAAATCTTTAATGTTTGAACGTGTTTTACGCATGCCAAAAAATGTACCCTCAAAATTGTTATCACGTCCTGTTAATTATTATGAAGCAGCGCCGCGTAAGAACGTAAATCAAACGCGTTTATAGATGGTGTATCTAGTATTTATTAGTTTTGTGGTATTTGTCTCTTTTAGAACAAAATAGTTTCTTTAATAATTATATAAAATCATGAATAGCTAAAATAGCGCTTATTTTTTTATATTAAAGCCATATTAGCTATTGAAAGTGCTGTCTATAAAAGTACTTTCAGCGTTAAAATGCGTTCTTCTGTTAAATTTCATAGAGCAAATGCAACTCTGTGCGTTACTTCTACTTGCACACTCTCACTTTCTCTGCAACTGTACTGACTGTACTAGTTTGTACAGCTGAAGCATACTTGCATACATTGCGCCTGATCACTACTTTTGAACAGCTGATCGCTTCGCAAAGATTTATACAAATACGCAATTGAAGACGAATTGGCAGCGCATTTTCTTTATTTTTATGATATTCTATTTAAATTTTATCAGTTACAGTTATATATGTAGACATATTTGTATTCGTAGTTATTTATTAGAGCTTCTCTTCTTTTATAATGTATTTTTTTTATTTCCTATAAATTGTTTGTTTAAATGTATAAAGTATCTTTATACATATATCTATATCTATATCTATTGTTGTGTTTGTGATTGTTTAGATTTTATTTATACAACTTGTAAATAAAGCATTTTATTATCTATTTAAGATATGATATATATATATATATATATATATATATATATATATATATATATATATATATATATATATAAAAGAAAAAATTATACAAATATTTGTTTTTCATTATTGCAATATTTATCATTTGGTGTTGGTTACTGCTGGGTTAATGCATCTGCTTCTGTGTGTTATCAGTTAAAGACATAATGTGACATATTTGTATAACTGTTGGTAAAAGATATTTTATACATGTGACTCTATATATTTTATATATATCCAAACATTTTCTGTATCATAAATAAGAGACGAATTATGAATTAATATGCGGACTTGTAGATAAATATGACTATATGTGTTTATTGTGACAAAGCTTTCTTATATAAGTATCTATCAAAAAAGAAAGAATTTTGTAACAAAAGAACTTTATTTTTGCATTATCAATAGTATTTCATTATTGAAATTAATTTCAATATGCAATTTAAGTGCACAAAACCCACATATACACAAGAATTTATTAGCAGCTGTATACACATCGCACTTTATGCTATTTATTTTATCGCATATTTGCGTGTACTTGACTTTGACACAAATAGCAGAAAACTGCAAAGTATAATTTATGCAACATCCCTTTAACAAGAGTTTTTACCGATTTGTTTTATATATCAAAATTTGCGCAATCCTACGAGCTATTATCAAACAAATAATGAGCACAAAATTTTGGTTTAAATTTTTGGCAAATCGATCAAATGCAAATGTCTTTCGAAATTTTACAAGTAGTGCCAATTAAGAGTACGTTTGAAATGTAACTATCTATCTAACCATTTGAAATTGGTGTTGTTTATTGTGGCTTTTCTAGAGAAGTTATAGAATACAAACTCAAAGATGTACTATCCAGCGTTTCTCTTGAGCTTATAGTTGCGGCTGGTCTACACGGCTAGCAATACCTTTTGAGCGTACATATTTCCAACTACAAAAACTCTGCACTGCACCGAATTTTATATAATTTTAGAATTTGGCTATCTTTTAAAAAATAGTTACTCAATTCTTCTCAGTAAAGCAATATACTGCAAGCACGTTAAAAATATTCATTCTATAAAAAAAAAAAACAAATATTGTACGTAGAAGAAATTGACTATGTTCCGAGCGTACACTTCATTACTACTACTCAATAATGAATCATCATGAACCATCCAGATGTGCTTACTTCAACTTTCTTCAACTTATGCAAGAGTCAACTTTGTTATGAGTTATATAGTATAAAACTGTTCGATATATTATTTTAAGTAGTTATTCATTAAGCATAGGGTGTTTTTTCAGAGATTCCATTTTCGGACGGTGATTAAACTGGCATAATTTGGTCAGATCTGGCAATGCTTTTGTCATTTGTGCACAGTGTTGTTTTGCAATTTTTACATGTATAGACTAACGCTTGCAAATTGTGGAAATTTATTTCCAAAATCGTGGATCATTTAGGGAATGTTACCGTGCGCTTCGTTCATTGTACGGTAAACGTCGATCCGAGTGACTTATTTAATGAACTTTGGCTCGTTTACGCACCACGTTTACTCTAAATAAAAAGTGATTCGAAAATGGACTTTCAAAATGTGCCATAAAATAAATTAGAATAGTTCTTCGCTGTTTAGAGTCTAAAAAATTTAGTTTTCAACGGGTGGAGTGTGAGATAAAAAAACAAATCTCACCTTTTTATACAAATATAGTGTATCTACATTGCATTTCAAGTTGATCTTCTATAACGTATAGCATCTACATAGCCCAACCTAAAACAATTTTTTTCTAGTGGAACCTATACATTTTGTTGTGGGTAGAGGCTTTGTTTGGAAGTTAATGCTAAAATTGTACCGTACACGCTCATTAGGTTCATTTGGAGCCACCCACTAAAACTACTTGGGATAGGCTCATTAATATATACACATGTATGAGGAGTTTGAGTTTGTTGCTTAATTAATTTTCATACAAAAACTCTTAAGTGGGGGGCACATGTAAAGTATATGTGAAACACATAGCCAGACAGACAGACGGACAGATAAGCAGACAGACGGACCAACTCGTCGAGCGAAACAAGAATATATGTATATAATATATAGGGTCTCCGAAGTTTTTCTTTCAATGCATTAAAAGCTTTCTGACAAACTGATAATACCAATTTTACTCTATGTATGAATGGTATAAAATATTATACAAAACGCTTAAAGGATGTTTATATTTTGTGGGGCAGATGCATAGTAAGGGTGCTTTACACACACACATTCTATTAAAATCTCTATATCAACTTATAGGGTCACTCCTAAAGGGGAGCATTGCTCAGAGTCTAGGAAATTGATAAATATACCGATCGTAGAGAGTTTTCATAACGTTTTTAATACACTGTACCCATAGAGTAAAAGGCTATATTAAGTGTGTGCAAATGTATGTACCAGGCTGAATTAGCCGAAAAAGACGCTTAAAGTATATATACAATTGATCAAAATCGGAAAACTAGTCGATATAGACGCGTCCGTCTGTCCATCTATCCGACCGTCTGTTTAAACGTCCTTTTGCCCTCTTCAGATAAGTAGTATTTGTAAAGGGGCAACCCATATACAAACTTTGTACGCATTTTTAAGTTTTTGTATGAATTTTTTTTGTTTTTTTTTTTTTTGTTTGGTTTTGTTGTTAATTACGCTAGAAACCCCAAATGCAATGAAAATCATAAAAAAATACACCGCATGTCTCCAAATCGGGACAATATAAGGCGTAGCCCCCATACAAACTTCACTTCATTTTAAAGTCTTTGCCCGAAACTTTTATTTTTGTTCCTAATTAGGCTAGAAATCCCAAATATTTTATATCTTACGTCATGGGGTATCACCTTGTAAACCTGCACCCCCCCCCCCCCATTTTTGAGTTTATAAGCTTTTAATTAACAGTAGACCGTCGGGTATTACTTCTTCTAGACAGTTCTGTGTCAAAAGGATTTTAAACTAATTAGATGCATTAGTTGGTAGCTTGGAAGCTTAAACACGTCAGAAGTATTCGGGCGATTTCACGTTCTTGATTATTCTTATATTTGGCTGCTGAATTTTTGGAAGTTCTTCTTTATAGTCAAAATAAGAAGCAGATCTCTGAGAGGGACAGTAAAGGCCCTCTGTTCTACTGGAAGTATAAACTGACAAAAGAATCAAAAAACTGATTTTAAGAAAGTTAGCTGAAACCAAAAGACAAGTCAAATTTTTTCCTTATTATTAACAAAACCGCTTGTATCCAACAAACGAGTACTCATATTCCATAGATTTCGTTGAAAACTTATAAATATAGAATGCAGTAATCAAAAATCAAACATCAAACATCAAACATCTGCACAGAAAACATAAATAGAGCATACGTCATATATTTATAATTCATAATTTCTTTGAAATTACTGCGATAAACATCAATCTAATCAACTTTAATCCACTTCAGGAAAATACAATGTTCAAAATATTTAATTACACTTGTTTATCAATTGCATAAAACAAGGTTAGTCTAGTGTTTAAAGTGTAGAGTGGAGTTGCTACTTTGGTCTTGAAACCAGACTGCATACTTATACAATATTGTAATAATAGATTATGTATTCAATGTAATTCATTTTTAAGTATAATTTAATTCTCCAAACACGTCAGTACAGTAAAGTTAATCAGCTTTAGTTACACTCATGAAGATGAGTTTCTTGATGTCTGTATAGATGTAAATTAAAAATATTCTAAAATGATTTTCTGCCATGATTTAGCTTAAGATTCTGAGACGGTTTACATTTTTTCTGTCACAGTTTTTTACTACTGGAAGATTACTAGACCACTTACTACTAGAACACTTAAGTTTCTGAAGATTTCTAGCAGAAATTTTTATTCTCTCACAGAAATACACAAATCTTCTATTTAATATTCCAATTATAATTTATTCTATTTAAGTTTTAAGCAAACAAAGCACTAGAAGTATTTTTTTGTAAACTTTTTTTATTGAATGACTAACTAGAAACTGCAATACCCTTTTAAAGTGTTCTGGATTTGTTTAGGTACACTAAACACTCGAAAATGATTAAAAAACTAAAATCAAAACACTTGAAGTTACTTATTCTGTTGACTAAATATAATAATTTCAACAACTGAAAAGCTATCTTCTATTGACTCACAGCCTATGACTAAACCCTCAGCTACGAATTTCAAAATCATGGCATTGCATTATGAACTCCATGCAAACTACTAATTCCATAGTTTACCATTGAAAACTTCTAGAAAAAAAACCACACTAAGAAAATAAAAATACAAAACACAAAATTTAAACCATATTTATTTCACACAAAACAAAAAAATCTTCGCCAAAAATTCCACTCCAAGCAAATTGAAGACATCAACGCTTCCAAGTTAGGCAAACGACTAACTTTAAAATTTTGTTAGTAATATTATTAAACACCATCCAGAAATGTGCTAAAAGCATTGGTCGGCGTCACCTTCTAAAAAAAAAAAAGAAAAGAAAAAAGAACACAAAAAATAAAACAAATATTAAAAGCTGTCAAAACAAATACTCATAAAACCGCAAAATGTATTTACAATCGCGTCAGGCCAATTGACTTATCTAGAAATTTTAAGCTTACTACTCAAAAACTGATAAGCGTCACCGGCGATTTTAATACACGAATATAAATATTAAATTCATATTGATGATGCCGCGCTACAAGTAAAAATATATATACCATAGGTACATATACTCTGATAAGCTTCACAAAATATAAGAGTAGAAATTGGTTACCCCAGTAGGAAATTTATGCTTTACCACTTTTCTACTTACAGACCCAAGAGAAATTTTTAAATGTCGGTGCCAGTGGTACTATACGTTTGCCCAAGACTACGGCAAAGGATTTGGATACTTCGGATTATAGTTTCATGAAATACGCTGCAACCTATTTTAATGCAAGTGCCACGGCGCAGCACAGCAGAAAACCGTTGAAGCGTGCACTATTGGAACATGGACTACCTATGAATGATATAGCTGCGCAGGTATGTAATACTGGAGAGCAATTTAAAAAAGGAGAAAACAATTTAAAACAAAAAACCAGACTGCAACAACAACAACAACCAAAAAAAAGGGAACTGAAACGAAGTTTATACACAAACAGAAGAATATCTGTCTGTATATTCTTTGACACACTCTGTAACCTAAGCGACTTGCTTTATTTTTACATATGGGTTATCGTTAGATTTATCTTGATTGGGGCAGTGACAGAGAGTATCATATGTAGTAATAAATAAAGCGTGTCCGCGTGATTCAAGAAGACGAGAGTTTTTATATGAGTTTTAAAAATATATTTTTTTGGCATATTTTTTTTTCTCAATGGGAAAAGAGAATTAAAATAACCACTTTTAATTACACAGTTAAGCTACATATGCACGTGTTTCGAACTTAAACACAAGCTCTCATCAGTGTGCTGTCCACGCATTGCCAATTATTCCTACTTATGTATATTATGCTTCTCAGGAAAAACGTGCTGTGTATCATATGCATTTTTATATCTCCAATGATAAACACGTTCACCTTTCCTGGCATGATATACCTTTTGCATTCTTGCAAGTACGGCTCTTTATCACTCTCTTTGTATTGTTGTTACATTATCCCCTTATAGAGTACACCAATGGCTAGCAGCACTGCTGCTTATAAATTTGTCGGTTTGGAGAGTTTGTTTTTTAGTTTTTGTCCTTTTGATCAGACAACCAATGACGAAAGCTTTTCTTAATTAAGAAGGAGATGCTTCCTCTTTTTAATTTTTGTACTATTAGTACAGCGTAAACTGCTTATCCACCTAATAATATTATAAACACGAAAATTTTTATGTATGTGTGGATGTTTGTTACTCTTTCACGCAAAAACTACTCAATGGATTTTAATAAAACTTTACAATAATATATCTCATATATCAGAATAACACATAAGCCATAATTTATGATATTGTATAGATTGGCCAAAATATAACAATAAGTGTGACGTAAGTCAGAAAAAATTCCGCCACAAAAACTGCATTATACTAACCTGTCTTATCATAAGTGGCAATACAGGTAATATACAGTTAACAAACAGTAGCGCCATCTGCTTCGATTAATGGTACTGTACTATCATTGTGCGCTGTCTTATAACCGCTCGCTATCCGTCGTCAAAATTTTTGTAGCGGTTGAATCGGGTTTTTTCCGAAAACGAAAAATATTTGTTTTCGAAAATGGAAACAGATATCAACTGGATGAACGAATGCATGAAGCAAATGACCAGCAGACGCGTGAGGGCAGTAGCGTGAGGGCAGACAACGTTGACGGTTGTGTCCGTTTTGCGATTTTGCAAGGCACTAGCGATTTGTTAAATACACACAATACCTGCATATGTAATAGGTAGGTTAATTGGAAGTTAGATACACTTACAACAAGTTATTTCACCCAATATAAAATATACATTAAAAATTGTTAATTGCCACTGATTAAGTTGCATCGTCTTAACATGAATATCGGAATAAAAAAAAACTCGAAAATAGTTAAGATCTGAAGACCTGCTTTTTTCATAAGAACGAACTATTCGAGCGTTTGTCGGACAAAAATAAATAAATACAATTCAATGCAAAATGGAAAGGAAGATTCTTTAAATTGCCTATTATTTGTACAGGGTGCGGCACCATGACTTACTTTTCTCAAAATTTTATGAATTAGATTTAGAAAAAAATTTATTTTTATTATATAGGTTCCAGGTGGTAACCAACCCAACTACACTAATTAAAAATTTAATATTCCGTACTTGATTTGATCCGTAGCAGTAGCAAGAGTAGTCAGTACTGTTTTTCTGAAATCAAGTACAAACTGATTGATTCAAGAACAATTTTTTCTCCATATTCTTAATTTTAGCACTCCTTAATCTCAACCGAGCTTTGTTTTAAGCAAAAAATAGGCTTACTTGAAGAAAAACAGTATTGATTTAAATCAAACATATAATATGGCACTGAGTACAGAATGGATATAAAAATGAGTATTTTTTCTCTGTTTGTTTTTTTTTATATTTTTTTTAAGTAAAACTTCGTTAGGTGCGATATGTACGAGTAACTCAGATTTTACTAACGGAAGTAGCGTTTTCGGACTGAAATAAAGCATTGGTCATGCGTTCGTAAATCAACTATAGCATAAATTTTAAAGTATCAAACGAAAAAAGGGATGACATTTGGGGAGACATAACCATTTAATGCGATTTTCATGAGTAGTGAACTCACCGAGAATATTAATAATTATAATTAAAAATTATATCCAGTGTAAATCAAACCCACAATATATATCATCTATATCTTATAAAAAATCTTAATTTACTTAGGCTATATCCATAATGATACTACGTTTCATGGGCGATCTAACAGACATTGAGCCAAATCCAGATGAATTCACATCGAATGAAAATCAGAGCATTATGCAGAGTCTTACGCAGACATTGACACGTCAAACCTCCGTAGGTGTTGAATTCGAGGAATATCAAAACGAGACCAAACAACAGCGTTTAATACGCAGAACTCTAAAACGTAAAACTAAACTACCCGAACTATTGCGACAAGCCATGGATAGCGAGGAGCATTATGTAAACTACTATCAGAATATATTGCAACGCGCTTGCAGCAATCTGGAGAAGCTGCATTTTATAATAGGACATGGCATATTACGCGCTAGTCTGAGAGATGAAATACTAGCACAGATCTGTAAACAGTTGACCGGGAATGCAAATCGTAGCTCACAGACACGCGGTTGGATGCTGCTGTTGCATTGCTTGAGCTGTTTTCCACCTAGTGTCACATTTGAGAATTATTTGAGACACTTTTTACGTGCCGGACCAATGATGTGGGCTTCATTTGGAGAGCAGCGTCTGGAACGCACTTTGAAAGTATGTTTATCGTAAAAAAAATTTCAAAAATACTTTCACTAATTTCAGTTTATTTCAGAATGGTGCACGCACACAACCACCCACTTGGCTGGAATTGGAAGGCTTACACAACAAAAGTGCCATGAAACTTGATGTACACTTTGAAGATGGTGTCGTTCGCAAACTACAGGTTGATTCTGCCAGTAATGCCTTCGAAGCTGTACAACAATTGGCGGCACATACGCAACTAAGTGACTCCTTTGGTTTTGGCTTGGCCATTGCACTCTATGATAAAGTTATGCCGATTGGCAGTGGACGCGAACATATTATGGATGCCATCTCCAGCTGTGAGCAATATGCCAAGGAACGCGGCAAGAATGAGCGTGAAGTAGCTTGGCGTTTATATTTCCGTAAGGAGCTATTTGTCGCCTGGTATGATCCATCGTTGGATGCTACGGCAACGCAACTGTGCTTTAAACAGGTACAATGTTTATTAAATATAGTAATTTTGTTTTTTTTTTTTTCTTGTATGTGGGTGTGGCACCGCAGACTTTTTCAGTGGCTCTTAGTTTTTCCGATACAACTTGCATACATATGTGCGATATCTCATTCAGCTGTGTCAAAAAGTTAAAATGTTTTATAGTGCTTTCAATAATAAAAAATTTTAAGTCTGGAGGCGTGGCAACACCTCAAAACTAATTTCTTCCTATACACCTTAAGTATGTAGCAATTCTCATGCTTCTACCTCAAATAGTTTCAGAGATACTTTACTTTGAGAGCATCGTACTACCCATTTCTACAAAATGAAAATGAAACAATTTTATAACAATCGGTCCGGTTTAGAACTTGCAACTTAATTTTTATCCATTTCTAGTTATCAGATTAAGAAGAAACTGGTCATGCTCAATTTTATATAATACTAGCTGGTACCCGGTGCGTTTTTGCCTCTCCCCCTGCCTATTCTTCCTTCTGCCACACCTTCCCTTGCCACCCCTTCAAACTGTCCCTCCTTCCTCATGAATCCTTACCATACCACCCATTTCCCTACCCATCCTCGCCTGCGCCAACCACACTTTACCCTGCACCCATTTCCCTGCAATTCACCTACCTCCCCTTAATTTTCCTCCCCTTCTCCTTGCCCCCTTCCCATATCTCTTATTCCCCTACCCTTCTTCCCCCTGCCCTCTTTCCCTACATCCCCTTCCCATACCACCCAATCCCCCTTCCCCTATTTATCTGCCCCCTTTTTCACTGTCCGTTATTTCCCTTCCATCTCTTTCTCTTCCAGATCTTTCCCTTACACCTTTTCCCCAAAACTTCGCTTTCCCTTCCCTCCTCGATCCCATTTAGAACATTTCATCCCTCTATTTTAAATTTATTGAGCCAGGAACACACGCGGGCATTCACAGTGGATCGAATTGTGAATCTAAACCATTCTCGAATCCCCATGAACTCAGACAAAAATTTCCATGAAAATTGGTCCAGCCGTTTAGAGGAAGTTCAGTCACGTACACACGTACAACAGATTTTTATATATAAAGATTTATTGTTGAAATTGAAAAGGCTGATGGCAAAAATGAAAAATTAATAAATTAATGAAAAAAATATTCATAGCCATTTCAAGCAAATACGTTTGTACGATGCAGTACAGGGTGATCCAACTAAACGCAACCAGACAAATATTGTTTTTCAATTAACTAAAAACACAAACAATCTTTTTAAATGAACCGTTTCTGTTGGACCTTTCCAATTTTTTTTGATCAGTTTTTGAGCCATCACTTTATTGTTGTGTTTCGGCTGGTACTGCACCATGCCAAACATGTCCATGAAGTCCAGATGTACTATAGTGCTGTCCGATGTGCCAAGTTAAGTTGGCCAACCGTATACACTAATACCCTTCATAAGTAAATTTTCCAACGAAACGTTGTTATTGATCTAAATGGATCCATTAAGCAGAGAAATGATCACTAAAACATGAATGAATTATTAAAACAAAAAAGAATCCAATTGCATGCATATTCCCGAAAATGTGCATGGTGGCAAAATAGATAAATAAGGGCGGTGATTGGTGTTAAAAATTAGATTTTTAGTGAAAAAGTCGATTAAAAAACGAAGTTAATCGAAGTGCTGGAGCACTATCGTGCAACGAAAGCCATCTTCCTTTTGGAGACACCTTTCGGTAGGCTTCATATTTGGCCAAAATGCGATTAATTGATGTTTTGTAAATGCTAAATTCCGATTCCATGAATTTCAATTAAAACTTTAGCTTTTTAGACTTTTGATAAATTCACGCACAATTCTAATGGAATCTGTGATCACGGGTTACGATTGGCCAAAATACTGGTCATTATTTATACAAAAAGCTCGGCCCTCGCCCACCTCTAGTTGGATGTTCATTTTCTATCGATAACACAAACATTCTGTCACTTAAAACGCAATAACTCCGCTTCCAGTGAACCAAATGTCATGGAATTTTTGACTGACAGTTTGAAAAGCATGTACCTTTCTAACGCACCATTTTACACATAGGTCGCACCACCAGAAAATGTCCTATCCAAAAGTTATATTTACTTTAGATAGCATTGTGTAAATCTACGTATAGTGCTCTTGCTGCAGACAAGTTGAACTGGGCTATCGTAATAAGTAAATGTAGCAAGTGCCGTACAATTTGAAGTCTAAATCAATGATTAATATATAAGTTATTTTGGAATTTTCAAGTACAAATAATTAATTTCGCGATCATGTAAGAGCATAATCGATTAGATTTATCGGACAAACATACTTATTTCATTTTACTCGAACCATTTTTCATTAAAAAGCTTCTTACTTCATCAATGCCAACATTATTTTAGAATGTTAAAAGCCAACAAGTGAAAGTTTCTACTGTACATTTTCACCACTGAAGTTTGAAGAGCACACCTTTAAGAGTATTTAATTATAATTAATTGTAGTTAATTATAAAATCTTCTTCATCTCTAGATCATGCGCGGCTTATACTACGGCGAGTATCATTGTCGTACGGAGCGTGATATTGCCATGATTTGTGCATTGGCCTACTATGCTGAAAATGGTGCTGAATTGGATCCATCAAAACTGCAAGATTTCATACAGGCACATGTACCACGCGATCTGCTTGCATTGGGCGATATAGCTGTAACCAATTGGACGAGCCTCATTACAGAAGTCTTCCATCAAAACGATTATGTGCGTCAACGCATGCCACAACTTCAGGCCAAAGAAGATATCTGCCTGTTTGCGCATCTCAGTTGGCCCATGAACTTCTCGCGTTTCTTTGAAGCAGTGCGTGTATCTGGTCCCAAACTGCTTAGTGATAATCTGGTGCTAGCAATCAATGCAAATGGTGTCTACTGCATTGATGACACCGAACAGATACTTGCCTCATGTAGCTATGCTGAAATCTTGAAGGTTTACTACAGCAGCGATGCGCATAGTAACATCGATGAGTTGTATATGGAGACAGTGCAGCAGGAGAACTTCAAATTTAAATGCTACGAATCACATGATGTCGCCGAGTTAATAAACTATATGCTTGAAGAGCTTAAGAAGCGCTCCAGATACGCCATAGCATTGAAGGATTGCACTGCAGAGGATGCAACACAATTGGCTTTGGTTAAGGGTGATTTGGTACAAATCGAGCGTGATGCAAGTGAAGATGGCTGGCTGTTTGGTGCTTGTAAGAAACAGGCTGGTGACTTTCCAGCTGAAGCAATTTATATACTAGCTACACTAAGCAAACCCAGTGAGAAATTAATGCAGCTTTATAAGGAAAGTGCGCTGCTTAAAGATGATCTGAATGCTTATAAATCTGCGTTGAATACCATGCAGCGTAGGAAACAGCATACACTGAAACGTTTTGCTGCGCAGCATTTTAGAAGTGCAGCGAGGTAAGTTTGACTTTTCAAAAGTTATTTTCATATTGTGTGTAATTTTTTATTTTTGAATTTTTTTAATAGTGATATAACCAATTTGAATGATTTGCGTGAATCAAAAACAGCTGAAAATCGCGAAATCTGGCATTATTCGCGTCTACCACTCAAAGCTCCCTTGCTCAGTCAGTTACAGCAGAAACCGGAGCTCTATCAACAATCGTTGGTCATCTTTCATCATATATTGAAGGTATGTTTTATTTAGTTACTTACATATATGACGCTACAGCTGTTTATTTCGTTCGAACTGTCCGACGTTCTCCACTAATTAAGTTCAGATTTCTCATGTAATCCTTTCGTGCTGGAGCAACACAAACCATTCGAATAAGTTGACCAACTCAATGCAGCCTCTGAAATTTTATACACTGAACTATGTCTACGTCATTCTATAGATCATATAGCTCGTGGTTCATTCGAATCCGAAACTCATCGCTAACTCTAACATGTGAAAAAATCCTACGATGATGTTTTCTCTGGAACACTCCCAAATATGATGGTGGTGTGTGTCTTTGTTGTACTCACGGGTCTGCTACAGGATTTGTCATAGAGTGAAAATTTCGTCACTGGTCAACCTCTTTGATCTGAAGCCACACTGATAGTGTCCTATCAGTGCATCCGTGTATGGATCAAGCCGTTTACACAGCACACGGGCAACAATTTTATATCTAATTGAAAGGAGACTTATTCCCCGGTAGTTCGCGCAGACAGCGGGATCACCTTTCTTGAAGATAGGACAAAGAACACTGAGATTCCAATCGTTGGGCATGCATTCATCGGACCATACTTTGGTGCATACGCCTTACCACCAACGGTCTTGAATAACTCAGCTGGCAGCTCACGGAGCCTGCAGCTACATTATTCTTCAGTGCAGTGGCTCGGTGGAAGAGAGACATCATCAACTGATGGTACTAGAAATACTTCTCTACAACTGTATAGTCCCCTTCATCGTTCGCGATGTAAAATCTCCATTGTCTCAGTGATTCTTGAACAGATACTCAAGCCTCAACAAGCCTTCCATTTTTATCCTTGGAGGAAGAAACTCCAAACCTAAAATATTCGGTCAGACGCTTGACGTTTTGATATAATTTTCGAGCTTCATTTCTATCACATAGCATGTCAACATCCTCAAGCTCACGTCTTTGTAGCTCTTTCTTTTGAGTCTGATAAGGGGTTACTCCGCTCTCCGTTTCTCTCGATATCATTGCTCCCGACTACAGACTTCTTTTGTACGCGACGACTTTCTCTGTAAAAGCTTGGCGATACTCTTCATAAAAGATCTGGTGTATTCAATGACCTCCTGAGCAGCAGTATCCATGGAGTGGGGCATATATCTCTACTGCTGGCATACAACTTCAGAAGACGTAGAAGATTCCCAGAGAGTCTGGCTGAACAAAGGGTCCAAGTCGAAGTTGGGACCTGGTATCGTTTGCACACCGAACCGCCGAACATGAATATGAACAATTTAATAACGTGTGCTTTGATCTTTGAATAAGCCAAGTAGCCTTGTTACGGTGTGGAAATCTGGTGTTACTGACAACCATGTTCCGACTTGCGGCGAAGCCGCTTAGCCTCTCTCCATTGCTGAAGGAGGCGTTGTGAAGGTGACGTTCATCGAAATACGCCCTTGGCCTCCTTCATGGGGACGTATCCACAAATTAAACTTTGATACGTATAGGTGACAGGGCTAGTTTCCTACTAAACCGCATCCAAATCGTTCTTCATCCCATGGCTACTATAATAGATGTCACAGGAAGCCTTTTTCGAGCAGCCCTGTCCTATCCATTACATTTCCTGTAGTGCGGTGATGTCAGACATGTATTTGTCGAGGACATAAGCCAGCTGGTTAGTTAATCTTTCCTTTGGACGTTCCAGGTGCACATACATATATCATGGTCCTTCAATTGTTTTCTTGGGTCGTTATCAAAGAGGAACGTAACACAGTGCACCAACCCTTAATTAAGGGGGTTTGTTTTCTTAGAATTTGCTCACTCCGAAACAGATTTTCAAAGGCTATCCAGAGGATACCTGTCTAACGGTCGTTTGTGAGCTGCTTCTACCATTCGCAAAATAATCGTTTTGGCCATTCTTCTGCAAACGATCCCATCCTTTATATACATTTACTCTGGTAAATAAGTTTTCATTTGCACATTTCTTTTTTATTTTTTTTTAAACAGTATATGGGCGACATACCACGTGGCAAACTTGCAGTCAACACCGATCTAATCTTTCAACCAGCACTCGAACAGGCGCAGCTCTGTGATGAGCTCTACTGTCAGCTAATGAAACAGCTCACCGATAATAATGTGCCACAAAGTGAGGAACGTGGCTGGGATCTGCTATATCTGGCAACAGGCATAATGGTACCAGCCGCCTTGATTATGCGTGAGCTGACCGCATTTTTGCGCACACGCAGTCAAGTACTGGCGACGGAATGCCTAAAGCGCATCAAGCGTACACTCAGCAATGGACAGCGTAAGCATGCGCCACATTTAATTGAAGTTGAGGGCATACAGCAGCGTTGTATGCATATCTATCATAAGGTAATGACTATAAGAATACATATTTCCACAAATCGTACTTCAATAATTATGCAACTTTTCTTTAGATCTATTTTCCGGATTGCACTGTAGAGGCCTTCGAAATTGAATCCTTTACACGTTGCACCGACCTCATTGAAACTATCTCCAAACGTCTCGAACTAAAAACCAGCTTGGGCTATAGCATCTTCTTGAAATATGGCGAACGTGTCTATTCCATACCTGAGAGGGAGTTCATTTTCGACTTCATAGCGGAGCTAATGCAATGGGCGCGTCAAACCAACGCTATACGACAAGTCTCCGAAGCGCATTTAAGTGGACAATATCAGCTGCATTTCATGAAGAAACTCTGGTTGCATGTAGCACCCGGTGAAGATCTCAATGCCGATATTATATTTCACTATCCACAGGAGCTGCCGAAATATCTCAAAGCCTACTATGCCATCGATTGTACACAGGCTGCGGCATTGGCGGCACTCGTTTATTTGGCTGAATATGGTGGCAGTTTTTTGGCGCTGCAGCGTCTACATGAAATACTACCAGTACTAGTGCCCGAGGATCTAGTGCCACAGTTGAAGGTGATCGACTGGAAGAGTCAAATACTAAGCAATCTCAAAGCATTGGACTATGAACATTTAAGCAGTGCCGAAGCTAAACAAGACTTTCTAACGAAATTGGCAGCAACTCAGGCCAGCTTTGGCTCGACATTTTTTGCGGTCAAGCAATCCAGTGACGCTACACTACCCGAGGCCATACTATTGGCCATCAATCGCAAAGGTTTCCATATTTTCGATCGTAATACAAAGCTGGAGTTACGCGCGTATAGCTATGCGGATTTAAGTTTCTGGAGCTCGGGCAAGATGCATTTCCATCTACGTTTCGGCAATATGATTGGAGCCTCGAAATTGCTTTGCAGCACAACGCAGGGCTACAAAATAGACGATTTGCTAAGTTCATATATGATATATTTTAATGAAAATCAATACTAACAACAAATCAAATGTTGCAAAGACAAAAGTATTATTGTAGATTAACAACTTAAATATAATCCAAATCGTGTGCTGTGGCAACCAATGCAACCATGCCGGCCATCAGTTCCTCACAGTTGGGTAAAATCTGCACTGGCGGTAGTACGAAGCCCCAGCGGCCCTTATCGCGGAATTCAATGGTGTAGCCCAATTTGAAGCCCAATTCATTGAACATATAATCAACGGAAGTGCCCGATGCAACATCTATAAGTATATAGTATATCAATAAAAGTTTCTAGTATACGTAATTTATAACAAACTTACAAAGCACCGAACCAGTCGAACCGTGCACATACTCTGTACCATAGCTCAAACTTTTGACAGCACTAGTAAACGCAGCACCAACAGTTTGTATATCAGCATAATTATCTGGAAATTCTGTAGCACTATGTCCATAAGGCGACAGCAACCATTGTCCATACGAATGGAATGATATGTAAATATTTAATTTATCCTTTATGCTAGCCACATAATCAGCCAGCGCCTTAGCCTCCACTTCTGACCATGGCGCAGTACCGGCAAAGGTTTCACTACAGGGATTATCCGAAGCGCCTGTACTATGCATCCAATATGATTCGAAATTACGATTAGCATCGGCGCCAATGCAATTTGAGCTGCTGTGCGGTTGACGCGTTTTACGCCACATGCGATCCTAAAAATTTTTATACGATATATTTTATAGACTATACTAACTGAACACTTTCATAAGCTTACCGTGGTATGTGAGTAGACAAAACCATCGACATTGTATACTGGTATGATATACCAATCATAATTCTCTGCCAAATTACGAACTTCAGGCTTATCCGAGCTCAATAATTGATTGATGTACCATGTAGCACTGGCTGAGGTTATCCATTCTCTGGCATGTACATTCGATTCAATGAAAATGCCAGGATTGCCCGTCTTATAGGATATCTTAATGCCGCGTATAGTGCGTCCTTCGTACGACTTGCCAATCTCGAAACTTTCTGTAACTGTCGGATACTCTGCCAGTATTTCATCTAGCCAAGCTTCGATCTCTTCAAGTTCATAGTAGCGGTTCCAACCGAAAGACCCTGTATCGCGTGGTGCTACTTGCTCGGCATCGATAAGCCTATAATGGGATTTTCACTATTCAATATCTAATCGTATTAGATGTTATTAAAGTTAAGTTAATGTGCACGTTCATTTGTTAATTCTTATTACGCTTATTAATCAATTTAGTATTTCGAATTATGATAGTTGATAAAGATCAGTTTTCGTAATTTTATAGTATGAAATGAGCATTAGTAGTTCTGGCAGATAGTTTGTAACGCATTAAAAGAGGCATCGAAAATTCCACAGATTATATACATTTGAAATCAAATAAATTATCGTCAAATTTATTTACCTAAACATAATATATACTTGTATATACTAATACCTAAATCTTCCTCTGGAACCACCTGCCTGTCTATTTGAGATTGGAGGTAACATACAGACGTTAAGGCAGGCGACTTCAATTTATGTTTGTATAGATATCGTATAAATAATCTTGATAAACTTTCCAAAATTAATGAATCTAAGGATGTCAATTTATCTGGCTGTATCAACGCCGGAGTCTCGAAGACTTAGTCAATCCTTCTTTAAATTGAGTGCTTGAAATGAATGTGTCAATACCACTAAAGTTTTAAAGTTTGAAAATCTTTTTGAGCTTATGTAAAACTTTATTAAGTATCCAACATAGGCCCAGACTAGAAGTACAGGTAAAATAGAGCCCAATATAAATCTATGCTTCAATTAAAATATCTAGATTACATACAGGGTATCTCGTATTCAGGCACACCCGCCATCACTTTGTTTTTTATAGTATTCACACGTAATGTGAAGAGTGTTAAAAATATTAGAGTATAATGTGAAGAGTATAATTCAAACGCTGTCTGTCTGTCTGTCCATATGTCTGTTTGTCTGTTTGTCTGTCTGTATGTCTGTATGTTTGTCTGACTGACTGACTGTCTGTATGTATGGATGTATGTATGTATGTATGTATGTATGTATGTATGTATGTATGTATGTATGTATGTATGTATGTATGTATGTATGTATGTATGTATGTATGTATGTATGTATGTATGTATGTATGTCTGTCTGTCTATTTGTCTGTCTGTCTGTCTATCTATCCGTCTTTCTGTCCCCTATATGTATGAATCAAAACTACTTCCTCAGTTTTTAAGATATTTATTTGAAATCGGTTATGGAAACTTCCCATGTGTGAAGATTATTGAAGCTTCGGCTCTAACGAACTGTATGTATTCATATGAAACTAATCTCCGAAAACATTATTTATTGCAAGCTTAAAACATTTCTATATGCTCTCACCACGATCACTATGAAGCCTAGCATCCATATAAGTTTTCAGTTTCTTTATTCCAAAAGATTTACACTCCATTTTTACTGCAGATGCATAATAAATCGATCTTAATAAAATCTCAACCATAAACTCACATTTAAACCTTTTGTCATATACGATATTCTACATAAAAACTTCAGCTGAAGTTTTCTGCTGAAAGAACTTCTTTATGACACAAGCAAAAGACTACAAATTGAGAAAATATGTTCCTTATATCCAACATTGGATCAGATGTATCCCCCATAGCACAAATGAAGTGATGCAGATCTTCGGTACCACTGAAGTTTCACCATGTTATACTTACTCTTGCACATTTTCAATCATCAGCTCACTTTTCACATTATAAAGGTGCAACAACTTTGTAAAGTTCTGTACTTCCTTGGGACTAACCATGATGTGCACTTCCTTAGAAGCCTCATCATATTCCTTCCAGATATTATACTATAAACGTAGACTCATTAGTATTTCATTACATAAAAATTTCATATAATATATTACCTTATTGCTCAGATTCTCAAACAACTTCAGCACTACCAATTGTGCCTTGTTCTTAATCTTTAAACTGTAGACGCTGTAGTTATCATAGCGCACACGCGTGTCCTCATTTTGCTGCTGCTCCACTCCTCGTAAAGTTCCTGCACTAACCACAACCACCAGAGTGACTAAGAACAACCAGACTAAACGCATGCTGTCAGTTAACTAAACACGCCGATATCGAAGCAACTTACTTTAAAGTCAATTTGCTAAACTAACTCTAATCACAATATCAAGTGGCAAATCAATAATCGAGTAATCAATACAGTGGTATTTATTTAATCTAAATCGATTTATTTTCCCAAGCAACAATTAGTATTTTAAAGCGAGATAACCGAGTTTTTTAGACTCTTTCACAAGTGCCAATAGACCAGCTAAGGTTTCCTCAGCATTTGGAATTATTTGTATTGGTGGTAGCACAAAACCATAACGTCCTGTATCGCGGAATTCAATGGTATATGATATCATAATATCCTGTTCATTGTAGGCCCAATCGTTTGTAGCACCCGAAGCGGTATCTGCAATGTGTAACAAATGTTTAGTACAACAGATTTTTGCGAAATTCATAAAATTAATAGCTCAAAATTAAATATCCACTCTTATTCGATTAATTACACTTCAACTACAAATCCAGTGTGTTGCAACTTAAGAAACAAATACAAAGAACAGATCAGTAAAACTTCTTATTTAATGTCTCATAGCTTAAATCTCTCCACTTTAAACAAGATAGAACGCTACAGTTGAGCTTGTCCGACAGTGAAATTGCTCTCCCATTTGAACTTCACGCGTTACAAGAGAAGAGGTATTTTCACTGGAACAGAAGCTTTAATATTTTAATATGCACAAAAAGTATGCGATGGTTTTCTGTGGTGGGCATTTTAGGCTCATTCGGCTAGCGTCCAGAAGGTCTAACTATACAACTTCGAGTTTAAAATGATTTGTCAAAGAATAAAAAAGCTTTCCAAAAAGTGGTATCTTGGACTGTCGGTCCCTTATAGTTGGCGTGGTGATACCATTTCGATACAGAAAGTCCTTTTTACGAGTTTCAAGTGTGAAGTTCATGGATGCTAAAATATACAATGAAAATGGTACGCTAATCTATACAAATAAATAAAATTGAAGTGCCTGACTTTGACTTTGAAATTGAATTCCTTTCTCAATATTTTGAAATCATTTGCAATACTATTTGCTCTAAAATTATTGAGAGAGTTCAATTATTACCGATGAAACTGAAGCTGGCAACAAAGGCCAAAACCGCTAATAACAGTAATGCACAAAAATGTCTAAGTTTGAGACTTCTTGTTCCGGATAATTGAGGTGGATGGGTTTTTACCAAACATATCAAGCCTAAGTTATTAAAATTCAGTAGTTAAAAATGTCACGATCGGTCATTTAATTGAATTTCAATTCAATAAAATTTAAGATATTGGCATTTTTTCATCATACTTAACAGCTGTACCATTTTCCAACCGATTAGACGTACGAGTAATACGTGACTCGCGAAAACGCTAATTTTTTCACACGAGCCCCCATAGCCCTCCCACTGGATCCGTCACTGTCTTTCTTGATGATCTTCGAAAACTTCTGTTTAACCGAAGTTCATTTTAACTACTTACACAGAGTCTCCGCCGATGTACCATAACGATAGGTCGTGCCATAAGGCATACGCTGCACTGCATCCGCATACGCCTTTGCCACACTCATCAGATCCTTATAGTTCGGCGGTCGCTCCTTGTCAGTGTGTCCATATGGCGACAATAGCAATTGACTATATGAATGAAATGCCAGCATAATATTCAATTTAGTTTTAATGCTTGCTACAAATTCTGTCATAGCTTTAATTTCGGGCTCCGAAAGCGCATGCGGTCCAGCATAATTCTCTGCACAAGGATTACTCGAAGCGCCACCGTTTTCCATCCAATGCGAATCATAATTGCGATTCGGATCGGTGCCTATGCAAGCTGATTGCTGCACAGGCTGACGCGTCTTGCGCCACATGCGATCCTTGACATGTGTATAGACAAAACCATCTACATTCAATACGGGCACAATGTACCAATCATGTTGTTCCGCCAGCTCACGTACATCAAAATCTTCAGAGGTGAGTAGCTCATTGATGAGCCAGGTAGCAGTGGCCGAGGTAATCCATTCTCTGGCATGTATATTCGATTCAATGAAAATGCCAGGATTGCCGGCCTGATAGGATATTTTAATGCCACGTATGGTGCGCCCTTCAAACGATTCGCCAACCACAAAGCTTTCAGTAATATCGGGATATGCTGCAAGTATGGTATCAAGCCATTCATAGATTGTATCAAGTTCATGATAACGTTTCCAATTGAAATTCTTCTGTGCGGTGTCAAAACTTTCCGGTGTACTGTGTGCAGCTTGTTCCTCGTCAATGAGTCTGTTATATAATAATAAAAGGCTTAAATTGGTTGTTTCAACAAAGTATTTCATTCAAAACTTACTGTTGCACATTCTCTATCCAAAGCTCTGTACAAATGCCTTCCAGCCGTGTTAAATTACGAAAACGTATCAATTCATCCGGACTGACCATCAAAGATAACTCATCTTTTGTATCACGCCATAAATTATACTGCAGAAAAGCCAAATAAAATTTTATGGAATATTTAGAAATTTTTTGTATCTTTTTTTGTATCTTTTTTTTGTATCTTTTTTTGTATCTCACGCGTTCATATTGTGTTGTCAGTTTCATAAGCAATTCACGTTGTTTTTCACTGTTCAATTTAAGTTTGTACACTGCGAAATTGTCATAGCGTATTTTGTCCTTGCTATTCTTGTTATCCTTTGTGCCATGAACTATGCTGGCAGCATTTGTTAGCACAAAAGCCGTTAACAGCAACAGAAAAACATTCATTTTTGATGAACGCATTGCAACTGATTGGTTTTAGACTAAAACTATTTGTATATAAAAATGAACTACGCTTTTCGACCAGTAGTTAAATGAGCTAAAACATTTATAGCCATGGCATAATATTGGTGTCATAAAGATAAAGCAACTACTACAATACTAGCTACATATAAAGTAAAGTCGAGCGATCGAGTGCTGAATGAGTGTTTATATAGTAAGCTAATTGTTTGATTAGAAATTAAACAACATTAGATAGGCAGGCATGCTAGATAGACTCTTAATAGCCTTATTATGTGCATACGTTAGGAATTTAAAACACTTTAACAAGTAGAGTATTTATTTTGTTATTGATTGATAGCGTACGAGTATCATGAGTGTTCGTTCTACTGGTCTAAATTTAATTCAAGTTGGTATAATCTGCGTAGGCGGCAAGAGCCATACAAATCGTTCTTCAAAACGAAATTAATTGCTTAACCAAACCTTGAAGTCCAACTCATTCATAGTCCATTCATCAGCTAAAGAGCCTGAAGCAACATCTGTAATAAACAGTCTAACAATAATCCACAAATCTATCTCACTTCCAATTAAAATCACTCTCACAAATTGTTGTCATTGCTATGCTATAGATATACAAAATGTTATATGACAATGCATCAAAAGCTCTGGTATATGATGCAGCAATTAATCCATAATTCATGAAACAATTTTGGAGCGCTTAAAAGCACGTATTCGATGGAGCAGTACATGCCAACTAAAGGTGTTCCTATCATATAGCTCTACATATACAATAACTTCTCAAGTACGAACACTAAAACCCGCAAGAAATTCACAAAGAACATTTTTACGACCTACGGAGTCATATTTTGGCTCAAACATGACTCTGGAGCGACCATTCACCGTTAAAGGCGATCGATAACAGGCCATGCTAACATATTTGCAATTTTCGGCTGATATTGTCATGGTTCCAATAGTTCGACGCCACAGCTCACACAGCCGGAACCACGATTACTCTATTCCGACCATTGATCACCGGTCACTTAATTTCGAAAAATTGGTAATTTAACTAATGATGGAGTAGGTATTTGCTACTCCGATGCCTATACGTAGAAAGGTCAGATACAATCTTCCATAAGAAAGTGATGCTACTCGCATATGCTTCGGAACAAAGAAACGGGAGTTAGCAGGCCGTTCTCGTAGATTGAGAAACAATCTAGTCTCATGTGCCTAACGGTGAAGGAGAACAAGACGAAATACTTGGTGTCCACTTGCGAATCATCATCACGACTTGACCGGTCTGTGAGTAAGGAAAATTTCAACTTCTATGTTGTGGAAAATTTTGTCTACTTGGAACAGAAATAACCAGAAAAAACCACGTCAGCCTAGATAACAGACGAATAATCACACTTGCCAACCGCTGCTACTTTGGGCTCAGCAAGCAAATTAGAAATAGAGCCCTCTCTCGAAGTACGATAATAAAAATCTATAAGTCGGTGCTAATCACGATACTGCTGTACATCTGATGCATCTGATGCAACATCTGATGCAAAGTCTGACAGTGTTCTAAAGAAATATTTATTGCATGATTTTTGTACCTACGAATTTTGAATCCGTATGATAAAAAATACCAGGATTTCCGTATTTGAAGTGATCCACACATATAGCAAAAGTATGGTGAGTACGGATTTTCTTAAACGAAGTAAAAATTCTTGGTTCGAGAAAAGGGCAGCAATTCTTTAATTGAGAACTTTTCAAGCTCTACTGAGCTCGATTTTAAGAAAAAAAA
This sequence comes from Leucophenga montana, assembly GCA_035044765.1. NCBI lineage: Eukaryota > Metazoa > Arthropoda > Insecta > Diptera > Drosophilidae > Leucophenga > Leucophenga montana. The sequence continues at coordinate 795,765 of JAWNNQ010000178.1, forward strand.
ATAAATAAAAATATTATTGATTTGAGTACAAAGAGGCTCCAAAAAAAAAAAATGGTATATTCTTTTGTGTGTGTGTGTGTGTTTTTTTTTTTTAATTACAAAATTCTAATTTAATTTTGTTTTCTACCTACACGGTTTATAAAAATGTTCTTTGTTGGAGGAAACTGGTGTCGAACCATGATACATGCAAACATCGCCGAGAAGTGTCATCGTCTTAATTACCTCGGCGAACATGCACCCGATAAGTGAAGCGGCCTTTTTTTCGGTGTATAAGTTGTATAATGAGGTTAACAAAGACAAGCTTATAAAATTACATTGGCTCCACTGGGCTTTTCATCTTATACAGATGGAGAGCGGAGCTCCAGCACAGAGAGTTTTCGAGAGGAACCTAAGCTTGGTGTAGAACGTTTTAGAGTGCAACAGAGCTTAAGACCTATATTTGACGTAAAATATCCACTATACAGCTCGAAATACTTCAACCAATAAGGGATTTAAACAAATGTCCAAGGTCTAAAATAAATGATTAATCAGTTTTCTTTAAGAACAAAATCTTTATTTTTTTCGCGTTATTTAACCAGTGGCACGTCTGATTAATTTGGCTTACCCTATACATATAGACTAGTCAAAAATCGACAGTGAACTGGTTTGCATGTGTTACTTTTAACATTTACACATGAATTTGTTGGTGATGAAATCCATCCCATCTTTCTCTCTCTCTCTCTCTCTCTCTCTCTCTCTCTCTCTCTCTCTCTGTCTCTGTATTCGGGTCTTCCCTAGCATATACGAAGTTTATGCGAGAGATAAGGTGCCGGTCAAGTATTTTGTAACTTTGGCTTTTTTGAACATCCTTCCCCCTAGTAACACTTTGTCACAAATTTGTAAACCCTAATCAAGAACCCACTTCAACTTCTTAGCATTACGTAATACTAAAATGGTGTTTATGCATTGATTAAGGCAATTGCGAAACAAAAATTAATTTCTAATGAGTTTTAATTTTCGTGAGTTTCTCAAATAACTTAATGTCTGTATAAGCACAATTTTTTTTTTTTGTTTTAATTCCTGAGTTAATAATTACAATTATCTCTCTTTCAGAAACTTTCTAATAGGTAATAATTGTTTCTCAATCTCCATTTAGTGCCTTCCTTTCGTCTGGTTAACAATAATTACCTCTTTACCTTTATGACACTCAAATTTGTTCGTCACCCACTCTTTCTCTGCCTACCCTACCTCTTTTTTCAAACTCTCTCTTCTAACTTATTCTTTGACTATTCCATTCTTCATGAGCAGTCCATGAGCAGTCAATGTAGACTGCAAAAATATTTAAGTTTATATGGCGAAACTTTGAGAACACCATATTCTAACTTCCCAGTGGGCAAAGATGCGACAGTCGAACAAACTAACGTTTTGTGATAATTTTTCTAAAATTATCGCAAGTCGCTCGCCAATTGTCCGCAAGAACGATTTATTGCAGGTTTCCTGAGTTAGACACATGAATGCTGATAAAGAAATAAAAAACGAAATTGTAAAGTGTAAGAAATACACACAAAAGAACATTTTATTCATTTTCACATAACAAACTTATGCTTCATATATACCCCAACTCCTGAACTCTTTGCACCAGCGCAGTTATGCCTGCACGAAGTTCTTCACAATTCGGTAGTATCTGCACCGGCGGTAGTACATGGCAATAGCGACCCTGATCACGGAATTCAATGGTAAATGCAACCTTGAAATCAAGTTCATTCATAGCCCAATCGACTGAAGAACCCGAGGCAACATCTGAAACAAAGAAGTAACACAATAATTTCTTACTTATTTTAACTATTTTTTAATTATACTTACAAATTGTAGTTGCCGTAGAGCCGTAGGTATAAACGGTGCCATATGGTAATGCAGCAATAGCACTTGCAAAAGCTTCACCAATTTTCAATAGATCATCATAATTCTCGGGAAACTCTACTTCTGTATGTCCATATGGTGATAGCAGATATTGTCCGCATGAGTGAAAAGACAAATACAACGAGATTTTGTCTTTTATGCTGGTAACATAATCGGCCAAAGCTTTCATTTCCGGCTCAGACCATGGTGTTGCACCAGCAAATCGATCTGAGCATGGATCATCTGAGGCACCGTCATTGACCATCCAAAATGAATCGAAATTACGATTGCCATCTACGCCTACGCAAGGAGAAGACGTATGCGGTTGACGTGTTTTACGCCACATGCGATCCTAAATGAATTATTTATTAATTAATTACTCGAATACTTTGAATAGGTTCCATTAATAAGTACAGTTTTATGCGTATAAACAAAACCATCCACATTGAGTACCGGCACTATATACCAATCGAAATTTTCTGCCAAATTTTGAATATCAGCTTCTTGCGAGGTCAAGAGTTGATTGATCAACCAAGTACAAGTAGCCGAGGTAATCCATTCACGTGCATGTATATTCGACTCAATGAAAATACCCGGTTTTCCTGTATTATGCGATATTTTTATGCCGCGTATCTGGCGTCCCTCATACGATTGTCCTACAATAAAACCCTCCGTCACATCCGGATACTCAGCCAAAATGCCATCCAACCAAGCTTCCATATCGTTCCAGTTATAATAACGCGTCCAACCGAAACTGCCCGTATAAGCACCTAGAGTTGATGGTCCTTGTTCAGCATCTATAAGTCTATGAATTACAAAGGCAGATAAATTCTTCAACTGCTATGGGTATATACTTTGTATTATATGTATATACAGGCCTGTTCTGGTTCGCACTTTTGGGAAAAGATTTTGCGAAAGTGAAACCGATTAAATGAAGATTGTGCATGCGAATTTTATGCAAGTGAATTAAAACCGCACAGTTCTGCCAATTGTGTAAAATTTATCATTTTGTCGGAATCACTTTTGCAAAATCTGCCCGAAACTGTAAACCGGAAGAGCCCAGATATGCGTGCTCAACTTACTCTTGGACATTTTCAATGAGTAATTCGGTGCTGATGCCTGCTCTCTGTGTCAGATTCTTAAAAATTCCAACTGCAGCAGGATTTATCATCAAATTTAGTTCGTTCTTAGCATCTTGCCACAAGTTGTACTGCTTTCAATAGATTTCTTAGTATTTGATTTATTTTGTCTTCAAAGCAAACTTACATTTTTACTTTCTTTTATGAGTTTTTTAATAATTTCACGTTTTGCACTGCTTTCAATTTTTACACGATGTACTTCAAAATTGTCATAGCGTACTTTAATATCATCTTCATTGGTTTTTAATAGTTTAGTCTCTTGAGACCAATCTAAAAGTGTTACTAAAATCAATACTAGAAATATTTTCATGTTGTTTAATCAAGTTTATTAGAGCAACTGCTGGAATTGCACTGAAGTTACATCAGAAATTTTGCGTTGCGATTTTTTATCAGCAATTATACAAATATTTCATTTCATATATCATAGATCTAATCTTTTAATAAAGCAATTGAACTAACATAAAGATACGTATTGTCCATACGTTGCAATCGCCAATAGATCATACTACAGTCAAAAAAAAACAAACAAACACAAATTAAAAAAAAAAACCAGCACGATCCACATTTACGCGCAGTTGAAGTAAAACTTCTTTGACTGTTGTGGTATTACTAAAAAGATTAAATTTAAAATAAATATGTCATATTAAAGTTTAGAGTAGCTTTTATTTCGTTTGAAGGCTTAAAATTCTTAGCTTAACCTTAATACGCGCGAGCGCACGAATGTATGACCAATAGTTTATTTACGAACACATGACCAATTCTTTATTTCCGTGCGAAAAAGTTACTTCCGTTAGAAAAAGATCTAAGTTACTCAAAAACAATGTTTTAAGACAATTATTAGAACTTCTGAAACTCACATGAAATCGTAAAGAAATATAGTTATTTATTAATACATATGCAAATTTCACTACAGATTGTGCCATTATTTTTAATATCGAGCTATAACTCGTTTATACAATTCGTACGTAGCGAGAACAGTATCGTATATGTATAAACTTGCAAAAAGGCTGTAGTTTGGATAGGTAAGTTTAGATATTTTACATGCATTTGAGTTACCCTATCTGTTGTCCGGTACATAGTTCAGTCTTAATATGATTCGTAGCTTATATGTAGCCATAGGCTTCACCACTGTTCCGGTACGAAGGCATAAAGATGAGTTGAATAACATAGTGCTCGGCAATTTCGTTAAGAGATCTGCGGCAATCGGTAGTGGTTTTAGTATTGCTGCTAAGTGAAACTAGCGCTTTGAGAGATGCTTCACTATGCGAGGAAATATGCACTTGCTCTTGCATGCATGGGTGCAGTGTGAAAAAGTGTGTAACCTTCTAGTAAACGCTACAATGGTCCCCTAGTCCGTGAAGCATATATCTCCTCCACAACTCCCGTCGAGCTTTGAGTCGTCAGTGAAGATATTAATCGCGTTCCCTTTATGATGTGCTCGGGTGCCTCAATGTGGCCTAATAGGTCTGAAGTCATCATATTTTTAATCTAAGGTCGTATTACAAATACAGTAATCAGTATTTCATAGAAGGGACTATTGGAGGTGGAGTAGCTTCGACTGGCTGACTGTACCATAGGATAGGCCGTTTAGTGAATCCATCGGTGTGATGCGTAGATCTGCACTAATGCAGAATTCGTCACTTCTTTGTACTCGATGTAATTGCTTAAGGCTTTATATTAAGGTAAAATGCCATAATAACGGCCATCAGGATTAGAGAATATCGATGTGAGAATGTTCGAAGTACGGGACAATGGAACACTCAACAATCCTAAAAGGAGAATGAAATTTACCCGAAAGTACAGATTATTGTGTCCCTATTCTGGACTCCAATAACAGAAAATAGAAATAGAAAATCATTGAGAATGTTCAGAGACGGCTCGAAACTGGAAAACAGAGTCGGTGGTTGGATATACATCCCATGAATGGGTATAAATGCCTCTTTTAGACTACCTGATTACTGTAGAGTTTACCAAGCGGAATTAGCTGCCATCCATGAGGCAATGTTTTACCTAGAATCGTCTAGAATTAGAGGCAAACTAGTCCAAAATCTGTCAAGAACTATCAGTGAATGCCGCAAATCTGTTAATGAGATAGCTGAGCGAAACAGTATCCACCACGTTTGGGTGCCATAGCACAGCAATATTAGAACTATATAGCAGATGAACTTGCATGCCATAGTTGATTGGCATACCGCTGTCAACATAAAAGCTCCAAATCAAAACCAATACTTTTATGACCGCAATCAATATGTGGTCTTGACTTATCACGTTTAGTACTTCAAGGCAAAATGTATGTCGCTACTTAGGATGAGTAGAACAGATGAACAGAACTGCCTCATAGGTCAGTTTGCCAGGACACTAGGGGCCTCGTCACAAGACTTCTGTAGAAGCTGTGACAGCTGCGAGGAACCCGAAACCGGTCATCACATTCTATGTCACTGCCCGGGAGACCACATCCTAAATAACATATCTATAACTTTTAAGTAAGAGGTGAAAAATTTAATGTAAGTATGTAAAAACTTCAGAATGGTTGTCAAAATATAGGGTTCGAAGTCTCAAAGGAGATTCATGTGGTATTAGAAGGGGCCGTCTGTAGTCTAAGTGCTGGCTGGGCATTTGTAACTCAGCCGACCATTCTAATCTAACTTATTGCTTAAAGCTAGAAGCCATGTCTACTGCAAGCCACTATACACCTACTCCGTAGAGTAAGATTGGCGTAACCACGGAAGTGTTTAGCCAGTGAACAATTGATGCGAATTCTTCAGTAGAAGATGCTTTACATCATTTTTATGCACTCAGAAATTATTTTATACATATCTACATATCTTTTATTACATATCTACTAATACGTGAAATATATGAAATATTTATTTTATCAACATTTAGTCTGACATATCCTTTTTATTTATAGTGGGTAATTCATTTAGAGGTTTTTTTTTTGTCATTTGTTCACGCGTGACTGGTGTCATACATTAATCCTATTTTTATTCAGTATTATCTCCAAATTATTCAGCTGTATTACAACCGCTTCTGTGAAAAAAGTTATTCGTGCACCTCGAGCAACATATGGTGAGCATCATCGACCTTTTGAGCCCACCATTGCCAATAACATCCGCAAATTTGAATCTCAGTGTACGTTATTGGATTATACGCGACCGAATAGACCACATCCAGCGCGTAGTGAGGAGAATATTGCGACTGTAGCGGAAAGTGTGGCTGAAGACCATGACCAATCGATACGATGTCGTGCGCAACATCTTGGCCTCTCGTACTTGGCGAATCTAACGCAAAGATCTTGGTTTAAAGGCTTACAAAACCAAACTCGTTCAAGAATTGCAGCCGTCACACTTGAATTCACGGTTTAATTTCGTTCAATGCCGCAGCTCAAAGAAGATACGCAGTTTTCGCGCCGAATTTTGTTCAGTGATGAGACACATTACTGGCTCAATGGATACGTCAATTACCAAAATTGCCGCATTTGGGCTGATGAACAATCCGAAAAGATTCTCGAACTATTGTTACATCCACAAAATGCACTGTTTGGTGTGGTTTATGGGCTGGTGGAATCATCGGTCCGTATTTCTTTAAAAATGAGATCGGAGAGAACATAACCGTCCATGACCATTTTCTAGATCGTGTGATAAATTAATATTTAGTATAATATATAGCTTGCATATTATGGTAGCACCAATGGTGATTTAAGCAAATAACCGAGGCAGCTGGCATTGAAATAGAGCTACTGATACCAAATGTACAGCAGTAAGTTAAAAATAAAAGTTACGAATTTAAGAATATATATAATTTAACAATTTAATTTCCAGACTTATCGAAACGAACCGCAGGCTTATAGGTTGAACTCAGATGAGCTGATAAAAATTTAATGCAGTTTAAAAATGATTTATTGCACATTCATTTTCAGTTATTTTAATTTTGAGATAATTCACAATAAATTTTAAAAGTATAAAAATGGTTTGACTTCTGCTGAGCTACAAGCTTCAAAAGCCGCCATATGTATTCTAATCCTTCTTGCAACCGCTGCCGCAATCATCAGCCTCACAAATGTCACAGAGCGAAGACTTAACCTGATAGTATTCGGTTGCTTTGCGTTCTGTATCGTAGTAATCATAAATGGAGACAGCAGCGGGCTTCTGCTTGGCTACAGCATGCGTCTTCGAAGCCTCAACGGGTATACATTTGACATCACCGGGCGTCAAACTATCGAAGTAAACAATTACAGTCGAATCCGAATTCTTGGTCTCTACACGCTTCACACGATCCACAGCCTGTATTTTGCTGAAAGTTTCAGCATCGCCAGTATAACCCGAAGGCAGCACCACCTCCATGACAGCCATATTAGAATCCTTCTTTGGATCGGTGCCCTCAAGTGGCACATACTCAGCGCAGACATCGACAATCAGCACTTGTGGTGGTGTACCATCTTTCACTTTAGGAGTAACCTTGAATGCAGGTTTCTTATCCTTATCGGCAAGATTGTAACGATAGGATAGTTGCACCATAGGTGCACCTTTACCCTTGGCGGTGAATTCAACTTGACGTGCAGTTTTCGGCAGCACATGCGTCTGCAGCACCAAAGCATTATCCGGCGAAACCTTAATATTGCCCTTATTCTCAACGCCACCGCTGGAAACGAAATCAATGTCTATGGTGCCCGTACCAGCGCCAGTCTTCTGCGCGAATTTAGTCAGCGCCTGTAGACCAATGACCGTGTCCTGTGTGGAGGAGAAGCCACCATTGCTATTGCGCTGTGCAATCAGCCACTTAACTATAGGCAGAGCCTTCTCAGCGGAGTCCTTTTCGAGCAGAGCCAGCAGCACATAAGACGTGATCTCAATATCATTGCTGCGTGGACGCCAGACAAAACGATCGCGCTCTTCTGCAGCTGGTTCCGCCGCTGATTTGGACCACCATTTGCGATCATTCTCATTCTTTGCAAGTGTGTCCAGCTTAGCTAAAAGCTTCTCCGCAGCAGGATGTTTAGCAAGCTGCAAAGCAACAGCGGCAATGGAAAGTGAATATTGATCATCGCTCTTGTCAGCCTCTGTAGCAACATATTCAACAGCCTTCTGAATTTGTTGCTGGTATTGGGGTATGTGTTCCTGTAAAAAAATGTAGGAAGTATTATTTTATTTTAACAAATTGCTTTTTAAAAGCAGTAATTACTTCATTTTCAAAGAACGCCAACAGGACAAATGATGTTAGAGCCAAAGCATCCTGATTTGCATTATCGAAAAGCTTGCCCACTTCGGGGAATTCACCAGATTCTTTTTGTTTTGAAATCAAAAAATTCAAACCATCTGCAACAACCTTCGGATCAACATCAGTATATTTGGCAGCCTGATGGAACGAACGCATTACATAAGCAGTCAACCAGGTGCTGCCCGACGGATCGGATTTGCCAAATGCACTGTAAGAACCATCATCATGCTTATAGGTCAATTCACGTTGATAGCCAATCTCAAGGAACTTCTTAGCCTTCTCTACAACTGTCGGCATCTTTTGATTTGTTGCTTCCAAGTAATTTAGCACCAAGATGTTCGGTACAAAATGAACCATATTCTGTTCACCACAACCGTATGGCATGCGCACTAAATTATCCAAATTCTTTATAGTCGGACCCAAGAGATCACCAACAACGGAAAATTCGATATATTCCGAATCGGGCACTGCCTCAGCGGGTATATTGACCTCAAGTTTTTCCTTCTGTTCACCATCATCCTTCAGATTTATGAAGACAGCACGATTCTCGAATTTGGTAACACCCTCCGGTTCAACCTTTAGCTTTTGATGTATAGTATCGCCAGCAAGTGGTGTAGTGGCAGTAATTTTTAGCGTCGTAGTGCCCACTTGTTTGGGACGTATCATAAACGAAACACTCTTGCCGCTATTCGAGGGTATTGTGACACGTTTAATGCGTTTAGTTTCCTCAATGGATTTTTCCTCGACTTCATTGGTGGCCTCAGTGAATTCATACTCTTTGTCGCTGTTGTCCATAACAACCTCGGTGTCGAGTGTTTTGTCCATATAATTGAAAATTATAACAGGTATGGCAATGACCTCACCTAGAAATGAAATTATATATAAGATTATTTTATAAAACAAATATTAAGGCTATTCACAATGCTGTTGTATCGTCGTAGAATTGCATTTTTGTAGAAAAATACTTTTTGTTTTAACTTGAGATCTTTATTTACAAAACAACGTTTATATTCGTTTTCCATTGCATATGAAACATAGTAGTAAATGTATCAAAAAGATAAATAATCTAGATAAAATGGTAACTTCGGTGCAACCGAAGCTTTAATACCAATCACACTATATTTCAAATCGAACAGCGGTTATATCACCACATCATTGAGACAATTGTGCGCTATATTGTTAATAAGTTATATAAAACTGTGTATACTAGTCCTACAGGAAGGATAAAGTCTTCGAGGTTGAACAACATCGATTACAGTTAAGAAACGGAATATTCCATCTATCAATCGGGCCATTCCTGTCATTATTTCTTCAAAATGTTATCGGAAATATGGCCAAATATGGTATCAAGGCAAGTCTCACAAGTCTTATTTCGAATGCTAAACATATAAAAAGAATAAAAATCAAGAAGAAGCCATCCCTTAACGCGATTCGAAAAGCACAACGCCTCACTTTTTGTCGCACACATGGCCTGGACTTCGGAGTGGCATCGAGTGGGATTACAAAAATCAAACCAGTGATGCCATCTAGCATTTTTTATCTCCTTGACACTAGCGGGCGTTTGCCAGAACTGAAAACTTGACGTGTACTTTTTTTTTAGACTGAACGCGCATGAGCGAGAGAGACAAACATATGCATGTCAACTAGCATTTTATAAATGTGTAAACATTTTGCAACTTACCGCGTTTCACAGAGTACGGAAGATTCGTTGAGACAAAGAACGGCTGGAATACTTGAATTTTGCTGGGATTCTTTGTCAGTGCAATGCCAGTTTTGGGATTCAACGAGAAGCCGGTAACAACCCATGAGGTAATAGTATCAGGTATCTTTTTCGCCAGACTGAAGCCATCAGCAGCAGTGCTAAAGTTGGTTTTTTTTTTTTTTTTTTTTTTTGGTAATAGAAAAGTATATTAGTAAAAGTAGTTTATAAATTTATTGACACATAAAACAAATACAAAAAGCAACATAGAAGGTGCAGCGTTAGGTGAAAGAGTGATTTTGTTTCGTTTTGTTAAGTAGTGAAAGTGTAGTGCATGCAGCTTAGTGTAGTGTAGTGTAGTGCAGGAAAAAGTATATTAAATTGTATCTCATATTCTACGAAAGCCTACGAACACCAAGCTAAGCATTTGATACAATATTATATTATAGTTCAGGAATATCAAATCAAATTAATAATTACAATATATAAGAGTCAAGAAAAAATCATACAAAATTGTTTAATATAATTGTATTATTATAGGTATATAATCCAGAACTTTGAAAAAAATACAATTTGACATTTAAAGATTTCCCACCGCAAATAAACAGTTCTATGACCATTTAAATTTCAAAGAAATAAGTGCTGTATGATAATAACACTAGACAACAATTAAATAAAATTAGCAACTATTTGTATGCCTCTAATATATAAGAGTACCTTTGGAAAAACAAATCCATTAAAAGCATTAAAACAAGTTAGAACGTTAAGCTGATATCAGTTTCAAAACTGTTTTCTCGCTTCGATAACTCGCTTTCCGTTTCGCTTG